>JBAJHX010000024.1:2806816-2824612 GCA_037176925.1 Amniataba percoides | reverse complement strand
CATGCATGCAGATGTACACACACAGACTCCTGTCAGCAGTGTAATGTATCACAGGCTGCAGTCACACCTCAGACATTACTCAGCTTCTAAAATTAGTCTGATGCTTTTCATATGATGCAGTTTCTCTCAATGTGAAGTGCCTCCTTTCTGCCAGCAGGTGGTGCCGTATTTATATAAACCACAGTATCACGTCAGGCATCCTTTAAATGCTGCAGGTGAAACATCTCTGCATTTAGATTTCTTACTGCTGTTGAAAAGCTTCAAGAAAGTTTAAGAATAGTAATAGTACAGTAAAAGCAGCACAGTCCCTGATTAACTGGGAGTCCTCAACTTGTTCTTCTTAATCAGAGTTTGAGGCCAACGAATGACTCAAAGCTGGTTTTTATTTTCAGGTCTGGAGCCTGAAGGTGCCTCAGGTAATCCAATGAGGCCGCACTCTTGGATTATAGAAGAAAATATTATAATCCCACAGGAAGAAATAAAATCTAGTTCAGGTCAGAGGTCAGACTCCACAGCGCCCGTCAGAGTGAAAGTTTGAAGAGGGCGGAAAAAAGTGGCCATGAAATGTTTTTGTTTAAACTACAGACACAATCCAAACTTGCTCACTTCCTCTCTGTTGGACCTGCCTTTGTTTTTATTTATTCACACAGTTATTTATTTATTTCTTAGTAATTGTCCTGAAGCAGCAGGCGACAGGATGAAACGTCTGCTCGGCCCGAGTCATTTCCCTCTGAGCGGTGTGAAGCGCAGGTCAGGAGGTTTGCAGGTCACACTGGAGGAAACTGCACTGACCTAATTGAGTGAGGCGGCGAAAAGCAGCAGTTCAGATTACGACTCATGATTAGAAATGGGAGCAGAGTGTGAGAGTGTGTGTGTGTGTGTGTGTACATCTGAGCTTTTTTTTTTTTCATGCACCGTTTAAGTGTTGTCTTTTAATTGTGTCTATATTAGCACATAAAATAACATACTGACTTTGAACATGTCAGTTTGGCTGGCGTTGCTAAATGTATGTGAAGTTATGATTTTTAATTTGATCTCACACTGATCTGTGAATGTGTAGTGTTTTTTTTGTAAGAGGCTGTAACACGGGGCTCAAATCAGACGCCGGGGGGAGCTTTTCCAGATTTCTGTTGATTGTAGCGTGGTTGAAAATCATGTCAGTGTTCAAAACTACAGACTCTCCAATAACTCGTTTGTTAATGATGCTGGTGACGAACAACAAGTCCAAATAACTGAATCATATGAGCAGAGAGAGACATGAGGGGACTATTTGAGAATTTTATCCCATTTAAATTTTCATGTAAAAGATCAAAGTCAAACCACAAGTTCTGATGTGATGATCAGAGAAAGCCTGTGTCGTACTTTAATACCCTGTCAAACAAAAGAACATAAAAAGAAGTTAATGGACAGACGGAGCCGACATGCAGCGACACAAACGGCAGCACGTAAACAAAGAGATGTACAGACGTGAGGATAAAGACAGACCGACATCGTGTACGTCACCATCCTCGTTTTTCATTTGCTCACATGCCAGCAAGGATTTCCCTCCATTCACACACTCGTTTCCTTCTTTCCTGTCTTCTTTCACAGCTGCGTGAAGCTTGAAACACATTTCCCTCCTACTTAAACACATCCAGGTGTCTCGTGGTGAATTTATACCGATACATTCATATATAATCATGATGTGTGAGGTTTTTATGAAATAGAAAGAAAATGAAATGGAAACTTTACTTATCTTTCTTTCTTATCTTTACTATTTCATGATCTTGGGAAGTAAAACATCCGTCTCTTGGTGAAAGTCACAAGATATAGTTTTGGCATAAAATGCAACAAACAGCAAAACTATTTAAAAAAAAAACATCACATGTCATGCACGGCGTTAAATCATCAATGAACACTTCTCAGTTTGGTTTCGGTCTCGTGCTCTCACTTCCCTTTTTAAAACTGCTTTGCTGGGACCAAAAAACTGCAGAGGGAAGGAAAGTAAGTTTGGAGCTGCCTCAGTTCTCTGTAATAAAAGAGAGAAAACAGGTGTGAACACATGAAACAGTTTTATATGAAAGAGGATGATGTATTTCATGCTACGTGATGCAGAAAGTTTAAAGCGCTCCTGAATCTGTCACAGATACTTTGCGATTCGTCCTTCTGCATACTTTACGGACTATTGTGCCGAAACGAGAGCAGAGCCGCCTTTGTGCCCGGATGAGTGATAGCTTGTTGGCCGTGTTTAGGAAAGCTGGCACCGCGGGGGCAGAAGCATTCGTGTGTTTATTTAAGCCCTGAATGGATGTGGCTTTCCTTTCCTCAGACTGCAGTATGAGAGTGTTTGTGTTTTCTCTGCTGAGTTCAAAGGCCCCTTTTCCTTTTTGTAAATGGGTGAGCTTAACGTTGACTTGTAATACTCACCAGGCCTTTTTGAGAGGGTCAGGATGAGTTTGCATTAATGAATATAAACATTTTCACTTCCCTCTCAAAGGAAATGAACGAAGCAAACGCGTGTGAACAAACGACTGAAAACTGAGCCCTGGTTTGCAGTGATATTGTTTCCTGACCTCCCGTCGTATTAGCTGAGGTTTTATTTTACTGTACCGCACTTTTGTTCATGCTAAAATGGCCAAACCACATTAAGCTCAGCTGTTTTGAACTGTGGACCTGATTTTGTGTTTGTGGTCTGTTCGCTCCTGTAACAGTCTTTGAGCCGTGGTTGACGGCTGTGCAGAGGTGCAGCAGATTTTAACAGCTTTCAGGACGATATCGGCCGCCGTGCACGCTCGCTGTGCTTCGGAGATGGATCTGATAAAGTCTTTCTGTGGAGTGACTGATTGTTTTTGGCCACTTCAGATCAGTAAAGCTGTGCCTGTAAAAACATCAAGATTGTCAGGGTCACATGAGGAAAACTTCATCTTGACTACATCAGCTTACATCACCTACAGCTCGCCACCCACGCCGCTGTCCTTGCTGACTGTCAGTTATCATGGACGCCATCGGAGTATGATGTCACGATTTTGGATACCCTAAAAAACAGGGGGGTTGGGGTGAAAGACAACCAGCCGGTGAGCCTGAGACGAGTCTGTTTCTCATTAACTGAACTGCAGCTCGACGAGGCAGCGCTGAGAGATGACAGTCGCCCTCGCTGCAGACTAATAAATCTCACAGCGAAAAGCCTCCTTCGTTTGTCTGTCGAACAAATCCGAGCGTGAGACGGAAATATGTTGGACTCAAAACAACAAGAGCAGACGCCGTCATCTGCTGCTATTTTGAATTAAAATCAAGATAATATATGAACGGGGAGTCATAAAAACACTCCTCGCTTCCCATCAGTGTGTCTGTGTGTAATAAAAAAGGGCAGCAGCCGCACACAGTGGGGCAGAAAGTTGTGATGAATTAATGATGAACCAGCTCTAAAACCTTGGATGAGATTAAAAGTTTGATTATGTGACTCAGATGTAAAATATAAGTGGACCTCTAGATTATTTAAGCATTTAGAGTGGCTCATTTTCTGGCAAATAGGACACTTCATCTCATCTTCTCCAGTGGAAGAGCACCATGAAGTGAACTTATCATCCAGACACACAATGAGATGTAAAACTGATGTTTTCTTTCTTTGCCTTCATCTAAGAGAAGAAGAAAAAATGTCTTTTAAAAACTGACTGACACATTACTTCCTTTTTAAAGCAGCAGTTTATTTTGTCCCACGCTCTGCTTCGTGCACGCCGTCGTGTTTTTACGGGGACAAAAACAGCTGAGACGTGCGTTGGTTGGTTTCGGAGGCTCATCCAAGAGGGATTTACTAAACTGTACTAAACTCTGTTTGTGTGGAGCTGTTTCCTTACAGAGGCCATCCGGGAGGAAGGTGCCCAGTCGACCCGGACTGACCGGTCCATGCTGGATTCTGGATCTGCAGGACGTCCAGTCCCGAGGCTTAATCTTACTCCTACTTCCTGTGTTTTCCACTCGCCGAAGTCTCTCATTACGAGCTGTTTTTTGCCCCGAGGCCGACGCAGCTATGCATTACTGCAACCACACAGGATATGTCGGTTGTAGTCTGTGTTTACTATGCATTGTATTTGTATGGACTGAGATGATGGCGTGCGCGGGGGCAGACTCACGCGAGGGGGTTTGCGAGCTTTAACAACAGGTTTTCGCTCGGCTGCTTCGCTGGTGACATCAGTTGTTTCTTTTTAAAAGGAGCGTCTGCTGTTTTGTGCTCAGACGGGAAAAGAAAAGCGTCTGTTCGCCCCCCCTCTGCCTGTCTATCCTCATACAAACACTTCACCTCTTTCTCCATTTTAATCCCATCCACTTTATACTTCCTGTCTCTTTCTTTCTCCAACAATCCCACCCACTTACACTTTTCTATTTACCTTTCTGATCACATTTTATTGCTTTTGAATCACTTCAAACCAACCTGCATCTTTTTCGTCAACTTCATGTGTTATTTTTGCGGGTGAGACATTTTTATAAGACCTCTGGAGGGGTTGGTGGGTTTCTTTTGTCTCACACCCACAATGAGCTTCCGCCCTCCTTTTTCTTTTTCTTTTTCTTTTTGAAAATAATTTGGAGGTTGTGAGCAAACTAAACCTAACATTTAAATCTCCCCCTCTCTCATTACAGCGCCTCCGCCGCCACAAAGAGGAGCTGACACCCATCCAGGCTGCTCGCGTCTCCTCTTTGTGTCAGCGTGGAGAACATGAGCTACGGTCGATATAAGTCAAAAAAAGCTTTAATCCAGTCTATTAGATCTTTTCAGATGTGTTCAGGGGTTGAACAGAGCTCATACGTCTTATGTGGAGTTAATGGGACACAGTACAAGCGAGGGTCCGAGTCACGCAACTTTAAAAAGCAAACATATATATGAGCTTTCTTTGGCTTACTTTCCAAACACTCAACATTAAGAGAGTCAGCTTGATTTCATTTTGATTTCACGTCTCGATGAAATGTTTTAGTTGTTGAGACGTTTCAGCTGGAGCCAAAAAGAATCGACACACAAAGTGACATCCAAAAGACTGACGACGGTAGAAGGGCTGCAAACGCTCCACTTTATATTTATTTCACTTACTGATACACACTGTACAAAATGAACAAGAGAAAAAGAGAAATGCTGGCATGTTGCTGAATGCAGAGGTCAGCGGTGGACAGAGAGAAACGAGAAAAAAAAGGCACAATTCACACACATGGTTCGAGTTAGTGGACTCCCATTAAGGACAATGTGGTCTGGAAGAAAGTTTACATTTCACAGTTTAAGGGCATTTTTAAGACACTTCTGCCCGCCACTGAAAGGTCACTCTCAGTCATTTCGTATGCGGATAATACACACTGTGCAGTCGAGAAAACTACATAAAAGAACAACAATGGAAAACTGGAACGGCGACAAATGGAGGTCGATAGTGGTTTGAATCGAAACGTAATATAGAAGCAAAGGGAACAAAAAAAATGTCCACAACCTCCTGCTTGCTGTAAAAATGGATTATAAATTTTCAGTGATTGTGAGAAATCTGTCCTTTACTTTGTTGGGATTTTTTTAAAGTGTCTCCATTTTATTTTGTTGGAAACAATCAAACATGATTTTCTCCCCATTTTCAAACAGGCGTGGAAAACCTTGTTGTCTTTGTTTGACCCTGATGCAGTGAATTTAATCTGTTTTCTAGCTAACCAAGGACCTGAGAAAGTCATTGCATAACTCAAAAGCAAATACCACATGAGTTCCCTCTGAAATGTTTTACAGAAGAGTCAAACCATCTTACTCCTGTTACAAAATACAGACGACCAGCTGGTTTAGCTGATGTTTGAAAAAGGAGCCAAAGTAGAAAGTCAAACTTCTTGGTGAAAAGTAAAGTACATTTACCAAAATACTGCTCTTAAGTTGAATTTTGAGATACTTTAATGGAGTAAATGGTCTGAAACTTCCACATTTCTGAGAGAAATGTTGTTCTTTTTACTCCAATGAGTTTATCTGAAGATTATACTTTCTACTTATTTTACTGATTAAGATTTTACAAAAGACACACACAAAAATAAAACACATTATTAGACTAAGCCATTTGTTCCCAAACATTTTGGCTTTTTTAAAACTGTTTCTGTGAGTTGTCAGCAATTCAGCAAAATAAGTGAGACCCAAAAAGGTCAAATTATCCAAAGAAGAAAAAGTCAGATTTATGTGATGACCCTTTAAAGGAGCTCAAAGATGGACGGGTAACAATAACCAATAATGCAGCACTTACACATGTAATGAGGTACTTTAACATTGTGGTATCTGTACTTTTACTCAAAGATCAGAGTACTTCTTCCCCCGCTGCTCCGTCTCCGTGGATAACGCCACATAAGATAGTGGGAGTCTTTGGGGGGAAGGGAGGGAGATCCGGTGCCTTTGTGTCTGGGTTTCAAGTTCACTGTTTAAAAAAACTCTCCTTTTGCTTTTCCATGCCTGAATCCAGAGGATCATTAAATGGAAAAAAAAAAAAAAGAGGCCTAAGCACTTTCACACTCGGCTTCGTGGAAAGTGAGAAAGCAAGGAGACCGTATGAAGGTATGCGGGGCTTTCAGCTGATACGGCTTCTGGCTCTTATCTCATCTCAAACAACGAAAATCACCTCAAGATTTGAAGTAAACTGTGACTCCTGCTAATGCGAACCAGCCCAAACACAGGTCGTGTTATTTCCCCGTTTGTGGGTCGGGCGTCACAGTTGTTTGCAGCTCTTTAGATTTATGGTATGTGCCTTTGAGGGTGTTTAGCCGACACGTAACTCCACCCTACTATGTATGTATACGTTGGTGTGTGTGTGTGTGTGTCGCTAACGGCCTGTTAAGTTGATGCTGGCGTCAGATGAAAGGCCGCTCACGGTCTCACACACTCACCCGTGGGGGGGAAGGTCGGTGGGGTTTAATATAAACTCTGTGGAGTCGTGTTCGTTATAAACTGACACACAGAAACCGAACTGAAGGCAGATGTTGCGAGGAGAGATAACGCCGGGAACACACGAGAAGTAAATCACATTTTAAAAAACGCATTCATGCACATCCGTAAAAACGGATGTCTTTGATTTACCTCGTCTCGCCTTCTTAAATCTGCTTATTCTAGATGGGATTTCCCACAATTCACCAAGGGAGTGAGCGTAAGATCTCACAGGAACTGATCACATTACTTACACATTAAACCTTTTATGTAAATCAGTATATTAAAGTGCCAACATCCAGAATAATGTGCATTCATGAGTTTAAAGGAATAGTGCGACATCGTGGGAAACAGATGAGATGAGAAGATCGACACCGCCCTCACGTCTGTATGTAAAGTGAGGAGGAGAATTAAGTTAGCTTAGGAAAGTCCCGAAATGTGGAAAGCTTATCTCCAAAGTTCAAAAAGTCACCTACAGATGAAAATTTCCCAAATGTAAGCAAAAAGGTACAAACAGCCATTTGTGGTTTTACGGGCGATTTCTTTCACGGCAAACAACTGGAAGCCTCAAGATGTGATGTTCTCCCACGTTTCAGGTTTTCATGCTAAGCTAAGCTAATAACCTCCTGATTCCAGCTCCAAACTTTCAGACATGAGAGCGACGATCCAACTCCTGCAAGTCGGGCTGCAAAATGTGGTTTGATGTCAAAGGGGAAGGCTCAGATCAGCCTGCGAGTTCAAACCTCGTTCGATTGTCATGGTGGACAAATCATCACCACAGTCTTACATTTATGTTGTGTTCCCAGTTTAAGCTACACAGGATTCAAACAATGGGTGCAAAACAAAAATCCTACATCAAACACAAAACTTCCTTTTTGCATCGCGTAAAATAAAAAAAAATGTATCAAAGAACATATAAAATCGTATGTACAATAATTGTGAGTCATTACACGTTTTGGCCTTCATGAACCACTTTGAATACAAAATAATACAGATTATAAATAGACTTTTTTTTTTTTTTTTTTTTAACTAGTGGTGTTTTTCTCTCATAGCTGCTGCTCTCCAAACAGTATCTGAGCGTACACGGTGCCGCTGGAGGAAGCTTTGGTTTCGGGAATCGGCTTCACCAGATCCAGCTCGGCGTAGGTCAGATTCTCCTCCACTATCTTCGGCTGGAGGAGAAAGAAAGATGAAAAAGAAAAAGTTAAATGAAGTCAAGAAATTGGTGTTAAATCTGAGTTTGCAAGCTCTTCGTGCAGAGAAAGCTCTAAAAAGTTAAGATGTTTTCTCCCCTCGTTTTTGGTTTCCCTCTGCTTTTACGGCCTCGGTTTGGTAAATGCGAGCGTGCAGACGTCACCTAACGGGATTCTCGGGGGGGGTTGAGGGTTGCCAAAATTCAATTATCTCCTGCCGCATTGTGTGCCATTAAAATGCCAAGCTGCCACAGAGAGGCTTCATCCCAGCAACAATTACGTTAAACCCAGGCTGTGTGGCTCGTTTTCTGGTGCTTCTGCTTAAACACGTTCCTGTCACTTTATATAAAACGATGGCAGGCTGTGACTGCAGAGGGGGTGAGTTTTAGGCACTGATGCATGTGCGCTGTTCAAAGGGTTTTCTCCAACATGATACATGCAACATGTGTAAAAACTGCCTGACTTGCATGTGGGAATGATTGCTGTGTTTATTTCTGACATTTGGCTGCAGTGAAGAGTGATGTTGAAGGTAAACAAAGCAGAACAGTGCATGTAAATGACTCACCAACACAACTTTCCTCGGTTGCGGTTTTAAAAGTTTCGGTTTCCGTGTTTTGTCTCTGATGGGAGCTGCAGGGACAAAAACAGAATATTAGTGGTTTTGCAGGGTTTTTTTCTGTGCATATTCATGAGCACAACCAGAACCAGACTGCAACCATGCAAACTTGACATGCAAACTTAATATTATTCAGTCAGTTTATTCTGAATATATCAGTGACTGCTTCAGTAAACCTGCCGTTTCTTTATATTTAACACCCAATCCTGATTTTAAAGTGATTTTAAGGCATTTAAAGCTGCACCTATCTGATGAAAATCCATCAAATAACTTGGTGTAATATGAAAGTTTTCTTCTCCACTTGAGCAGCGATTTAGCATCTTTTAGCTCAGTGTTTTGGTTTTAAGATGTGCAGTTAAAAGGCATTGTTTGAATTGTTTTAGGATATATACTTGTCTTCTATTCTGCAAGTTTGATGTGGAAAATAACTAGTCTCACTCTAAATAGTCTGACTAAACTTGCAGCCAGCACCTTCAAAGATCACTAGTTAAGATTCGTACAAGGACGTAAGTGTAAAAGCATTTTAAAGGATGTGCTGGACAACTTGGTCTCCTCTGGTTCCTTAGAAACAGTGAAAACAGTCACATAATCCTCCATAAAATGTGTTAATTAGTGAGCTTTCATGCCAACGTTTCTTGGTGTATGTTGGCTGTTTGCTGGCTAAAAACCTAATAATGACTTTACACTGCGACATTACGTCAGTGTCGTGTTTACAGGTTGTTCTGGTGCCCCTTGAAAAATAATACTTCTTTAAAAAGTCGCCTTCATAACCCGCCCACACAGCAGTACGTCCTCGCCAACAAAGTTCCCACTCGGATTTTGAAACATCAGTGGTTAATTTGGAGGAAATTTATGGATTTGGGAGCTCTACCGCGATGCGATGACCACAGAGACAGTGCTCAGCTGAAAATAACTTTAAAAGTATGTTTTGTTTAGTTTTTTTTTTTGCTTCCACTGAAAAATGACTCAGAAAACTAACATGTTGAAGGCGTAGATGTCGTAATGTCACGTGAGCGCACATTCACCTTTGGCTGGTATCTCTGGCGGCACCTCCTCCTGGTAGTCTCGGCTCCTTTTCTTCCTGTACCTCCTCTCTTTCTTCGGCAGAGCAGGAGACACGCTGACCACGCTGGTGACCGTCTCTCCTGAGCTGGATTCAAACCAAATTAACAGATTTTTAATGAACTTAAAAAATTTTGAGTGTTTATTAGCTTTTATTGAATATGAGTCTTTAAAATCTGACCTGTTCTGAGGGCTTTTGACCAAGTGGTAATTATCTGCAGAGACATAACAGAGTTTTTACTTGAAAAGAAAGTCACAGAGGGCAAAGATGGAAAAACATAATAGAAACAGGATGACAGATGTAAAGGTCAAAGGTCAGGTGAGAGCGATCCAGATGTTGCTGCTCACCTTTTAACCTCTGTTTCCTCTGTATGTACTGGCAGGTTACCGTCACCGTGAACATGCACATACACAGCAGACCCACTGAGCAGATCAGCACCGCACACAGATACACATCTGAAACACAACACACACACACGTTAGTCCAAACACGAACCAGCTTCATGCCTGTTGCTTGACTCTACATGAAAATATGAGATGGGGAAGAAAAAAAAAGCAAAGCTGTTCATGTTTTGCTGAGCTATTTGAGGTGCTGTACTATATCCTTTGGGTTGGGCTATTTTTTGCCGGCCAAGGACGATACAGTGCCAGTTCACCACAAACACACACTCGAATGTGCTAAAAATACGACGACTTACCTTCAAACAAGCTCCACAGGCTGTCTTTGGCCTTGGTGGCCGGTAGGACGTGCACTACATGGAGGAAGAAAGAAAGAGAGAAGAGAAGCATGTGAAGTCCGTAGTCATCGCTGCGGCCTCCCTGCCCTGATTACACGCTGGCTGGAGTTTAAATAAAGCTAATTGTAGGAAGACAACGAGCCGAGGTCGGCCTCCTCCCTGCCTCACGCCGTCTCTGAGTCACTGTCCGGAGGGCTCAAACGTAACCTTCGCTGCAGGAAAATGGCTCATTAACTCAGACCTTAATGCAAACATTTGGTTTAGAGTGATGCATCATGGTAAACTTTTAGCTCGCATCCACCCCTGCATCTGGTTCACCTTCAAAACAAACACTTAAGACCTGTGGCTAAATGTCCCACCTTTAGACTTTCTTTCTGTCTTTTTGTGACGTCAACAGTGTGAACGTCAAAATGTTGGCGATGCTTGGTGCCTTTCACTGACAACACAGGTGTTCATACAGTTCAAGACAAAATCAGGCTTCTCTTTGCAGCTGGTTTAAATGACGGTACAATCTCCACAAACTGTCTCTGGTTCACTTTCTAATGCTTTATTATGACCCTGTCAAAGCTCCTAAATATGTATTTGATGATTTAATGATTAGTAAAGGAGCAGGATTAGGGTTGTATTTAGGATAGGAAGTTAATCTAGTATTATTTAAGATGTTCTGCCTTTATGGTTGCAAAGAACTGGACTGGATTCTGGAGTCAGTTCAGACAAAACTTACGTGCACAAAATAGCAAAGAGAAGCTCAAAACGGGATTAAATAGTTGTTTCAGTGTCACATATCTCAGATAGATATAAATATATGTTCCCAGCATATTAGACAGCTCTCACACCACAAAATTCAAACATGAGCACAGAGGAGCCGTGACCGGCCTCAGTCTGTGTGACGAGAATCCCAGCAATGTGCCGCTCACGTCCGAAGTGTGAGAAAAAAATGTTTCCCATCCTCAACCTGAAATCTCACCCCCACGCGCTCGTTCGCTTCTCCACCCCTTCTGACCACAGCAGCCTTAACACCGCTGTGCTCTCGCAGAAGCGGCGGTAGGAAGCTCGTGAAGTGACACCCACGGGGCATCTCGAAATACGCCAAAACCACCGGCAGCTGACGACAGGCAGGCTCGCCGCGCCGGCTGGAGACGTTCCCACAGGCAGACGGGCCGTCCTGCAGGCCGCCTGACTGACAAACTTGATATAAGCGAGTCTGAAATGACTCCAGGACATAAACGGTGGGAGCGATTATGCGGATCCTCCCTGCATGATTCATACTTTGGACAAATATTTAAGCATCAACAGCTAAAACTATAAAAATTAAAGTAAAAATCTGATGTCTTTCAAATACTTAGTGACCAGAATCTTCCTTTACATAAATAAAAAGTGTTGAAATTAAATTCTTGTGGCAGATTTTAAGCAAACGTGCTCTAAAACAAATGAGAAGCTTACATTTCCTCCATTTGGGAGGAAAAGAAAAGAGCAGAAGGTATTTTCTGCAGGTTAGGAGGAAAGAAGTGGATGAACACTTAAATATGAGAGCACATTTAAGACATCCAAGTCACAACTTTCAACGGGGAAAAAGTGAGATTACGGCTGCAGCCAGTGCCAGAACGTCACAAGCACGAATTAAAAGACCATCAGACGTCACATGAAGCGAAGGGATGAGCTCTGCAAAGCCTCCAGCTCTGAGGAAACGTTCAGCTTTCAACTCAAGAAAAAACGCTGCATCACGCTCGGACAGTCAAACTGCTCATTTTGTTCCCGGATTACATTTATTAAAGCTTAATGTCAATACAAGATCAGCAATAACGGGGAACCAAACAGGAGACGGCTTTATCGCGTTAAGTGATGCAAGTCTGGAAACTGAAATGCACTCTGCAGCTACGTTAGCCCGTTTAGCTTTTACTCCACCAGCTCCAACAAAATTTAGTCCAAATTTTCTGATTTCAGCTTCTCAAGTGTGAGTTTTTTCTGGTTTCTTTTGTCCTCTGTGACAGTAAACTGAATATATTTGTGTTGTGGACAAAAAAAAGACATTTGAGGATGTGTGAGATCTTTTCAGCATTTTTTCAGTTTTTGGACCAAACAATATGATAAACAATGATCTATGGAGAAAATGATTAATAGATTGATCAGTGATGAAAATAAACTTTAGTTGCAGCCCAGTCAGGTCACACTGGCTCTTAATTTCAAACCCTAAAAACAAAGTGAAGGACATTTTCACCACATTTCAATCCTCTTTATGACTGAAAGGCTTTGACAGACCCAGCAGTCACCACGCTGTCCTCTGCTGCGAGGACACCTTTAGCTTCAGTCGTGAAACCACGAACCTTACACCGACCATATGTGACCTACATTCTGCTGTTTGGGAACACGTTGGCCTTAATCATTTTTTTCAAGGGAAGATAGACGTAAAAGAACTTGGCTGGAGCTTGTTACCTCTTTTTTTTTACTGAGTAAATACGAGCAGGTTTGCAGTTTAAATGGTTCGTGCTAAATCAAAGCCGGTGGTGAAAACACAGCGGGATGCTCGGCCTTTAAGGACAGTCGAGAAAATGGCAGTGAAAAGGAAGAAAAGTGTGGATTAAAAGAAGATAAAGTGCCTTTCATTTGTTTTGAATAATTTCTCAAGGCTATAGCTTTTTCTTCATTGCTTGGTTTGCTGTCCAAGTAGGACAAATCAGCAGTGGAGAAAGAAACTTTACTGTGCACAGAAAGTCTGCTATCAAGATGGGGTATAGGAAATATCTCTCTATAAATCTCATCTAGAGCAAAGTTTGTCTGATATGGAAGCTTCCAGCAGGTGTTTTTAACCTTTAGTATTGCACACTGTGTAGTTTGGTTGTTATTATTTGCAAAGCTTGTGTGAAAGTTGTATTTTATTTTATTAGACGAAGCCAATGTTTCCTGTTTGAGTGAAAAACAGACTTTCTCCCACCCGCTTAAAATGGCAGATGATTTAATTGAAACGCCCGCCCTTCCTTCGCAGTAAATTACTCGCGGCGTAAATCTCGATAACATCTCTGACGTTTATGTGCCGTTTCTCGCCTTCAGGTTCGGCATGCTGGAACAATCAGGGCCGGGATAAATCTGGTGCACTGTGCGCCACTAAAACCGGCTTTTTTTTTATGCTCGTCTTGAAAACGTCTTCTTTTTACAGCTTTATGGGACTACAGTGGGAACAAACTACTTTTTGTTCATAGGAGCCACAGAGTTGCATTCATTTGCTGACTGTATTTTGGATGGGTGGCTCTTTTTTTTCTTTTTTCTTGTGCCTCGACAAACCCAACACAGTAAACATCAGTACACAGACGTGGCCTGGAGCGGAGAATGACCCTCTGTCTTCACCGTCCACTGAGTCAGCCACCGCTCTGATTTACTGTATTATAAATGACTGGAGATGAAGCTGAGCACACAGCCGCGCTGTGCCTCCCAACAAAGCTTTGAATAATCCGTCCTTTAACTTCCTGTTTTCTCTGCAGGATTTGCATCTTTCTGTGCTTTTGCCCGCTCCGTCCCTATTATGGCCATAAACACAGGCTTGTTTTGTTGGCTCCTCATTCAAACATCCCCTTTTTATGCCATCTTTTGTGTAAAAGAAGAAAAAAAAAACTCTACAGAGACGTTTGTGACCTTTCATTTTTCCTTGTGAAGCTGCCAGCACAATTCAAAGTTGCTGCTATACTTAAACTCATGCCACATCCGCGTACCTCTCAGAAACACCCTCCTGCCGCCCACACGTGTGTTAGAAATACCTACGAGAGTTCAGTTTGTTTTGCCAGGAGGAGGCTGTCCACACTGAGCTCGGCCCTCCTCAGTTTTTCTACCAAACTCCCCCGACCTCTCTCTGGATGTGTTTATTATAGCAGCAGTGGAGTAAGAGACGGAGGTCGTGGAAACACCTGGTCACCTGATGTTTTCCCACCGCGGGGACTCCATCAGTCCGACGTCACAAAAGTCTCAGTCATCTGCTCTTTCCTCGTGTGAAGTGAGGTTTTTTTCTTTTTTTTACGCCCTCAGATGTGCAGCTGATGTTTATCGTAGCTGTCAGCCGTCGGTGTGGACGTTGGGAAGAAACAGCACCACTCCCTGCTGCTCCGCTGGGCATAAATAGTGCAGTTTTCCAGAGTTGTCAGACCTTTGCCCTCACCATTTTAATTATCCAGGCGCTGTGTTTGTTTAACTGTTACGTATGAATAACTCAGTAATTCAAATGGTTCATTTTTGTTTCCTTGAATTTTAAAGGTTTCAAACAACCTGCAGGGGAAAACTAGAGGCATGACTTTTAAAAGGTTTTGCCATTTACCAAGAAGAACGCCTCTTATAATGCATGATGGGAAATGTAGGGTCCAGCAATTTTTGAGTTTAACTGCAATCATTTTGTCCTTTAACTTTGATTAATCTGAAATAATTGTTTGTCATTTCAAAGGAACAGTTCATACAGACATTAAGGTCTTTAAACCTAAACTGCACCAGGCTGTGAAGCTGAGTTTGAACTTGGTCTCAACAGGCTGCTAAGTGAAGGAGGATTCATGTCTGATCAGGAATTTCCTCTCGCTCCCGTCTTGTAATGAAAAATAAACTATGTTATTTTCTACATGCATTGCCCTTCATGTCATAATTGCAGCATTCACCCGAAAGTGTCGCGTTGACTCTTTTTATTAATATCTCCCAAACCACAATGCTCTGGCGCTTCCTCGGATGAAAATAACTCTCCACATCCTCGACCACAAAAACACTGAGAGCCAGACACGAGCCGGCCGCCCGCTCCGCCGTCACTGCAGGCAAACATTCGGACTTCACCTTCCTCAGCGCAGATATCTCCCGCTTCAGTTCTGCTGAGTCTCCCCAACTCTGTCTGTTCTACTTTTGGGAGGGAAACTCCACGTTGGAGCCAACGTCAACAGCCCTCGGCGGGGACTGCGCGTCTGCCCGGGCCCAGACTTGGCCGCGGACGCCCCGAAAGTCGCAGCCTGCAGGAACGCTTCCATGGAAAATGTGGCGAGCGGCGTCTAGTGTTGCTGAACGCTGACGGTATGAGTCGTCTTTAGGTTGCTGCAGTCATTCTTAAGATCGACGACTCTGAGCAGCAATTTCACAAACGCCCGTCCAGCTGCTTCTGGTCGATGTAACGTAACAACTGAGCCCTTCATGAAGGATTCGCTGCTCCACAGGCTTGGTGTCTCAAGTGAATGAAAGAAAATCTGAGCATCAGTACCACCATAAAAAGCATTTAATTAACCAAAGCAGACACAGAGACACAGCAGGATCTGTCTGCACGAGGCTGCAGCAAGAGTGATACTAATCTAATCTAATCTAATGTTTATCCCTCTCATGCTCTGACTGAGTAGATGCTTGGCTCTTTTGTTAGTTATGATCTCTACAGCAACAATGCATTTTTATTCCCATGACTCCTGCACGAATGGAGAACTTTCAGCCATGGAGGTGAAACCTGTCTGCTCCTGTTTACATCCATCTAAAATTGAGGACCTATTATTTAAAAATATTCCAAATATGAACTCTTATTATCGTCATAAATTGAATATATTGCAAGGACAGAAGTCTGACAGACCAAACAACAGTAATTAACAATAAATTAACAATAAAGTTGGAGGAAAAGACCAACAATCAGCAGTCTCCTTATGTCTGTTGGTGAACTTTTCATTCAGAGTCCAGAAAATTGGGGAGGAAAACATTACAAAGCTTTCAAAGTGTGTTTGTGGTTTTATGAAAGTGAAGGATTTCTGTTACGAGTGGATTTGTCATCCATTCTGCGGTGTGAACGTCTCCTTCGCCAGCAGAGGCACCGAAACCTCTCACTGCTCTCGTCTCTTTCTCCAAGATTGTTCTCAGCTGAGGCTGCGGCTCGTTGCAAACGGAGGATCCTTTTATCTCCGGACGAGCTCCCCGACCGATGACGCTCCCCCTCTCCCCAAATCAAAAGCAGGACGGCGCTTTTTTGCTCCAACGAGGAAACTTCAGCCGCATGAATTACATCACCCCGCTGCGGTGAGAGAAAATGCTACTGCTGGAGACGCAGAGCAGATTTATTCTGCCATCTTCAGCAGACTGTTATCACAATTTTGCTGCTATTTAGGTCTGATAGTTATGAAAAAGGCCCCATTTGGAGGCACAAAAAGTTGCAATGACCCTTCCCTGTTCTTGAGCTCCATATTTCATGTTTTGAGGGCTAAATTAATGTGGGAGAGTTAACAGGGCGTCCTTTGGAAGATCTCTGCAGACAAACCTGCCATGTGGCATCTGCGTAAAAGGTTTCTGCGGTCTTAATATTATCAAAACAGCATTTGTCATTGCTTCTGTTGTGGTCGCAGAAATAGCTGTAAAGTCTCCGCCCTGCGCTGTTAAAAAAGCAGTGATGTCATTCTGTGAGAAACTGAGCTGCAGCGGCTGCTTTCTGCTACCATGAATGAACCAGAGCAGCCTGATGAGACTTCATTTGACTCGAGACCCCCTTCAGTTTGAATTCTGACACTTTCCACAACTTTCCAAAAAAAGACATTTCTTTGATATTTAATACTTTTAAAATGACAGAAAATTAGCTTCAATGAAGAGTTACAAAAGACTATTTTCGACTACAATCACAGCCATGTTTCATTCAAGCTTTAAACACAGCAGGTTGACAACAATATTCATTTAAAATTCGAGTCTAAAAAGTGCAGGGTGAAGCCAAGAGTACACATCTCATGGGAGATCTTGTGCCAACTTAATGAGTCATCCAAAAGTTATGCTAAAAGATGTCAGTGAACCAGCATCCACTGATTAGTTCAGAGATATCTACTACTAAATGGCACACACCAACAACCAATATGAACACATGTACATGTCTTGTTCACTAATTTCCTCAAGTAAAATGGTAGATTATGTTTTCATACTTTTTGCAAAAGTTGCTTAAACTGTTGAATTGATGAGTGGATGTCCATGTTCTTCCACTGGTATGAACCACTCAAACCAGGCCGAGTCATTTGGCAAAATATGAGAGTTCGGATCGTGAATGGACCGTGGAAAACCACGTCACTGTTGGAATCCATTAAAACTGACTCAAATCAGTAACTCAAATTTGTAGCAAACTACAAACTGTTTAAAGACGCCTTTCATGGCCAAGTTAAAACGACTTTGGGCGGAGCGTCCCGTTAAGACCCCATCAAGGCCGAAGCTCACATGGTGGAAATCTCCTGCTGATAAGAAAAGGATGAAATAAAGTCCAGTCCTTACCTCTGAGCTCAGTGGCGGCGGTGCAGTTTGACGAGGCCTTCCATCGGTCCTGGTGCTTTTTAAACTCCT
>JBAJHX010000024.1:2778053-2803809 GCA_037176925.1 Amniataba percoides | reverse complement strand
ACACACACACACACACACACACACACCTCTGCTTCTGGCGAGTGAGTGGGAAATGTAATTTCCTGTGCAGGATGGAGGGAGGGAGGGCTGCCTTGTTGAGATTGACGCCGAGCAAATCACACTTCCAGCTGTGGAGGACAGCAGGCGCAGACCAAAGTCAGGGCTTTTATTTTGGAACACACACACACACACACACATGCTGAGGGAAGGCGGAGGGACGGTGGTGTGGGGCTAAGGGGGGGTTTCAGTCTGTGTTTGTGTGTGGGCATCTGTGTGGTCAGAGAAATGATGGAGAAGAGCACTTTACATGCATTAATGCTGCATTTAAAGTTTCCATTTCAGCTCAGAGTTTTCATCCTGCTCTCAAAGCTCCTCAAACTTCGTATCAGTTGAATCTCTGTGTCTCTCTTGTGCGTCTACATCTTCCTGTCTTGTCCCCTGTAACAGGATCCCACAGTGAATCTTTGTCTTTGGGTTTTCGAGGCACTTTGCTGGCTTTTATCAAACCTCCGTGAGGGAAGATCTGGGATGCTTTTGATTCGCAGATAATAAAGGAGACGGCCTGCTGGGGCCTGGTAAGTGCTCCTAGTCTGGCGACAGTTTGTCAAACATGGCCGGTCCCTCGACAAAGACGCCGCCACTTTACCAAAAGCTCAGCAGCATTCAGTGCAAAATCTGGTGTGGGATTATCCAAATTACGGCTCCAGATGCAGTGTGGGAGTCCTGGCTTGTGCATTTTCCCTGCTTATCATCAGTTCTGCACACAGCTCCTTCCTCAGCAGCACAAAACTCCTTCACCAGCTCGTCCACATGAGAAACTGAGTAAAATGAAAGTGAATTGTATCTTCAAGATGCATTAACTGATTTTTCTGGTGAATAAGAAACTTAACAACAACCTAACCTTGGTTATCACCCTATAAAGTTGTCGTGGCATCAATTCAGAGTTGTTTACTTGGAAACCAGATGAATGAAAGTCCAGTTCTTATTTTACTGTTAGCTCAGTTTTGGTCTCCACCAAGCACCTAGTTGCTCACTTTGCCTTTCAGACATTAGGCAGCTGATCAAAACTACGAAACAACCAAAACAGTAAAGTCTGGGTGCCGTGAAAGCAAAACTTTGAGCTGAAAGATACTAAAATGCCAAGTATAGCTAAAAGAAACTGCAGAGTTGGGTGATAATTCCCTTTCACTTGATACAGAAATATTGATTATAACCACCACAGCTGTGACATCCTAACAAGCAGGCAGGAAGCTGTGTGAACTGCACAGTACAGTACATTAATTACACTGTACGTGAAGGAACGGCTCGAGTTGTGTTCTTACGACGTCTTTCTGTGCAATGTCTGACAGGATTTTCAATAGTTTTCATCTGGAGAAAGAGCAGCAGTAGTTCATGGACTGTACAGTAAACAGTAAGACTTCAATAATGACTCCATCTGCTAGTTATTATTCTCTGTTTGCATATAAGGTTACCAGGATATTAGAGATTTTTTTTTTTATCGGTTCTTCTTCTTCATCCATCTGAGCTGGAAGAGGCCGTCTCACAAACTTGGCAGCGGACTCAGACTCCTAATTAGGACGATATAGATCATATGGTGCTGAGCTGAGACGGTGCCAGAGTCGGTATCTTTAGCCTGAGCGCTAAACGTGCTTTCAATAAACGCAGCGTTCAGTTCAGTGTCAAGACCAACAACATTACAAGACACCAGCTGGCCTCATAACCTTTGAGACCTTTTGAGAAATGTGTTTATAAGGAAAGGTGCATTTATATTAATGCATCTTTATATTAAATATATGAAGTTTAAAATGGTTTTCAAAGGAGGAACCTGAACTTTTAAGCAAACATGGACAAAAGCTGCCTTTGAGTTCTGGAAACTGGAAAATATGAACAGCTACAACAATTTCATGACAACTCTGGTAAGCCTTGTTTCCTGATGAAGATCAGAAGATATGATCTGATTGAAAGCTCCAGAATAGCGGCTAAATCAACCTTATGGTAGTAAAATAAACCAGAGCTAAATTAGAAAGGAAGCTTTGATGTCCAGTGTTTGGGACATGTGAGTAAGTTGCTTCATGACAGGAAACTGAGACACATTGTCGTTATCCGGATGTGATTAAATGTCCCAAAAGTAATTATTGTTCATCTTCTGACGTACATTGATTGTTTACAAGGATCCTCTGGTGCTCAGATGTGAAAATGGACTTCTGTTAGTCGAAGGTTGATTTTTAAACTTTTTAAATATCGCCCCCTTGTGTTGAACACCTGAAGTGCAGAAGTTTCTGCTGACTGGTGTTTAAAGGGCCTCTGAGTAATATGTGTGTCAGTGGAGCAGCAGGATTTTCCAAAGGAGGTGAAGAACGAAACATAAAAACATGCACATATCGAGGCTCTTAAGTGCCTGAAACCTTCTTAAATGAGCTTTTAAGACAAGACAAGTCTCTGAATAAAAAGCATGATTACAAATTATATTCATTTATTTAAAAAAACATAATTATGCATGTTAAGGAACAATTAAAAGAGGTAACACTGGTCCATATTGATGTTTGTGCGACAAAACGTGAGAGCGAAACGAAGGCCGCCCGCTTGACCTTTCACCCAGATGCCACTTCTGCAGGGTTCACGTCATCCTGCAAATCATTCTGCCCGACCTTTAACATCTCCATGTCACTGGACACCGCCGCCACGGGAGGCTCCGACTGGCTGAAACGGCTCGAAGTGAGCACGTGATGCTGCGTGTGGAGAGTAAACAAAGGTTATGAGAACCCGCAGCATCTGATGCAAAAGTGTGTCATCAGTAAAAAACATTTTGTGGCTTTGCAAAATATTTGTGATCCATCTTCACATGAATGATTTTCATTTATGGAATTGTACAAAAACACACAAAAGGAGAACAATTAGTTTAGTACCTGGTCTGATTTTTTCTTTAATGTCTTTCTTTAGTCTTTAATGCCTTACCTCTGAAGGTCTCCTTACTCCATAATCTGTAGGGAAGAAGGGTTTAGATTTAATAGAAAGCACAATTTCTCCAACTTCACAAAGAAATTCAGAAGAATCTAAAGTAAAAAAAGTGTATTTGTATTGTTAGATGTTTTCTTGGTAACGCGCTGCAATAAAATCTGTCATCTCACCTGTGCTGCTGTCGCGGATCTGTTTCCTGATGATGCAGATGATGACCACGATGAATCCAGCGGCTAAGAACAGGCCGATCCCGCCGCCGATCAAAGCGTACTTAATCTCTGGAGGGGGACGATAACACGGCCGTTAGCAAACAAGATGCAACGTAAGACCCGTGACAGGACAGAACATCAGTTCATCAGTTTGGGGGATGCCAGCTCATGTTGGCAGCTCAGCTGACAAGCTCAACAGCGTGTGTGTGTGTGTGTGTGTGTGTGTGTGTGAGAAGACGTCTGATTTCACAGCCTGTTTACTCTGTGGAAGATAAAGATCCCAGTCATGGTATCACGCAGCTTTCCGCTAATTCAATTGCGTCACAGGTGTTTGCAATATGAATCCTGGGACGTCTAGGAATCATTGAGGGGGGGTTACTTCTGGTCACCGAGAGCCAAAACTCCCATGAGAGTTTTGTTTCTTTATTCAAACATGGGCAGTAAAATAAAGTATTTTTTTACTTTATACAAAGGAAAGTGATGGTCTTAATTCGATGTCAAAAGGCCGAACCAGCTACAAGCAGGTAAAAGAAATGAATGTGATTCATCAAGGCAGCAACAGTAGTGACACTGATAACAAGGATGAAAATGAAGATAATGGAGCAAAGTTAAGACTAACAGGAAATACACTATCTATAAATGTGAATTAGAAGGAAAGTGAAATTAAATGAAGACTAAAATATGACGTCTCTTTTGTTATTGCTCAATTTTTCACTTCTGATTCCTCAGAAAGAAGCTTTTCTTCTATGTTTTCGGCTTTGTCAGATATCACACTGATTAAAAAAACCTCAACACCCTGCCACGTAAGTGCAGGCCTGTCTTGATAACAGTTGGGTTAAATAATGTTAAATAATAAAACATTTTTTTTGTAATTTAGTTGAACTGATGCTTTAAGGGTTTGCTGAGAAGGAATTTAATTACAAAGGTTATGTTATTTACTGTCATGCCAACGTCTCAAACAAGAGCTGGAAATGACCTGTTATCTAAATTAAAAGTGTTCAGAGAAAATCGTGGACCCACCTATTTCTTCCGACTCGCCTCCGTCCCCCGTCACACTCGTCAGCAGACACTCTGAAAAACATTGTTCTCACTGAATCATTTTCAGGTCACAAAAACAGGCCATTCAGACAGAGAAACAGGAAGCATGTCGACACCACAGCGTGGTAGTTTACATCAGATAACAGCTCTCTGTCAGCCGGTTGCACAACAGCCAGCAATTACAAAGTGCTTTTTTGCGTTTCGTTACAGTGCTGGAGACGCAGCAAGCGAAATGCCTCGCTGAAGGACATTTTGCAGCACTTATTGTTTCCAGCTTCGTGATGTGATAGTGATCTGACCCACCTGTAACAACCCGAGAGCGGTCAGAGAGGTTAACCTACAGCTCACGTCTCAGATATCATCATAAACATCACATGCGTGCTGTAAATGGATTTAAACCAATGCACCAGATTACCTCCTCTACCACTCCTGTGCACTCTTTGTTCAAAGAAATGCTGTTAACGAATACTTGTAACGATCAAATACACACTAATACACAGTTCACGCGTTTATTTTAGACCCGGCTTGACACGTGTCCGGTGGCAGGCATGTTGACGGCGTGCCTTACCTTTTTTAAAAAAGACTTCCAACATTTTAAAACTTAATTTATGTGAATATGTGAGGAATGGGACACACAAATTTATAGGAGCTCAACAGAGCAGAAAGACCGATTTTAGCTGATAAAACTGTAAAAACACAAAACACAGTTGATCAAAAATCATCAAATTGATCAAGATGATTGATGAGTCCTTTAGAAAAAACAAGTACAGAAACCACTAAGAACTTTATCACTGAACAGATGGACAAATGAAAACATCTAAGTTCACTTAAGAGTGTAAATATTGAAGTATCATCTTATAATGAGCGTGTGGCGATTATGAATTTAAATTCAAGGTCATGAACTGCAGGTTGTAATCAGACACTCTGGGTGGGGATGCTTCATGTTTTCTCCTCAGTAGTGTGAATAAAATCTCCAAATAATTAATAGTCATCGTTGGTGAATTATCATGGCAATAGCATTGCTGACATTTCATTTATTTTGAGCGGGATTTTAAGATGAGCACATGCAAGGGGAAATAAAGGCAAGGAAACATCCAGCTGTCATTTCCTGATGCTCAGCTGCTCCCGTTCAGAGGCCATAAGACGGCGGGTGTTTCTGTGGGTGGTATGGCATGGCTGAAACCGAGACTGTAGCAGGGTGTTGCTGAAACACAGCACACACACCCAGCAAGTGGCTGTCTTACATTTTCAAAGCACCAGTCTCATTCCTCTGGCAGCTCTCTGCGTTGTTACGGCGAAACGAGAGAGAAAAATGAATCGCTGTGACCTTTTTCAGCGGTCATTTCCAGCCAGTGAATCATTGGATTTGGTCTCTTGCAGAAACAGGCACTTCCTCTCAGGGAAGAACAGATTAGGAGCCTTCCTGAAGGTCGTAAGCTTAAAGTGTTGGCTGTTGCAGGGTTTGAACCTGTGACCGGTCATGGGACAATCTTTGTGCAATGTGTCGGTCTATGGTAATTTCAGCTAAACGCGTCCTGAGTGTTGGGAGATAAAGTTTCCAGTGACCAGAGCCTGACCTCTTACATAACGTGTCGCGTCCAGTAAGCAGAGCAACGGACAACCTGACAGCCCACCGTAACTCACAGCCCCGCTGATCAACAACAATAATATCAGCAGTAACCACAGCAGCATCAAAGACATCCACATTATGCATTTTAGACTTTTTTTCCCCAATTTTTAAAGAAGCAAAAATGCAAAAATGGGAAATCATGCATTTGTACTTTCGGCTTTAGCCAACACCAGCAGTGGTTATCTCACTATTCATGTTGTTTTAGCTCTTTAGTTAGTTACCCTCTTTGTTGAAAAGTCATTTAGTGCAATGATGATTTCCAAAGCAAACAGATTACATAAACTAAAATGCAGATACTGCATTTAGCAGATAGTTCTGTTTTTCATTTAGCTTATGTTAAATGTTAAATGTTGTTGCTGCAAACAGATGTGAGAGTCTTAACATTTTCTATGTAGCAGTTTTCCTTTTATTTACTTACTTCCTTTTAATTACTTATAGACATCAAGATGAGCTTGCTGATGTTTAAAGGTCTTCATCATCATCTCTGAAGGTGCTCACACACCGCATGCTGTACTCACCTTCACTCTGTCACCATGCCTGTGTCTCTGTATGCTGTTGAATATTGTTCACCATTATGACAATGTGCAGATCAGACAGCAGTTTGTACTCACTGATGATGAGGACAGCCCTGACAACAGCTGACAAACACCCACACATCTGCAGCGCTCCCATCGCTCTTCTTCGTTTCTACTGACTTCCTGAAGCGCTGTGAGTCTCTGCTCATATATAATGGTGAGCAATTTCCTGAGCTTGTGGGCTTCAAAGCTTTGCTGATTTGAAGATTACGCATTTCTCATATTTTCGGGGGTAAGAAATTCTCCAGTATCAGTCCATGATGTTTTTCAGATAGATCGTTTGCTTGTGGTTTGCTTGATCCGTGAGTAATATAGTGTAGTAGCGGTTCCTCCTCCGTCCACTTTACTTCAAACTTTTTCACTCAGCATGTGGAAGGAAGTGCTGTACTTCGTGGTTTGTGTTCTTTATAGAGTGTAAGTTTTAAACTGATTAGAAAATATGGATGCCTTATTATGACCTTCATGAACAAACAAGACCAACATTGAGAAGACTGGCTGTTTCTTTGTTATTATTCTGAACGCCTGTCCCTGCAAAGATTCACCTTTAGTATGTAAGTTAACCAGCCAAAAGGAAGCAGGATATTTTTCTCATCTTTTCTCATTGTTGGTGTCAACTTTTGTGGTTATGACTCAAACTGGAGCATGATCAGCCAAGAGAAAAAGATAATAATTATAGAAAAACAAAAGAAAAAGCTAAAAGAGACAGTGATAGAAAACGGGCGATGGTCAGCCTTGACTTTGAATTGAATTTTCAATTTGAAGACATTTCAATTTAAAACTGATCCTGATTTTACCCTCTTTCTCTTAGACAGCTCTGTAACATATCTATATAATCATTTATGAAATACATTGAAAGATGTGGCTTTATAGTCCATGAAAGTATAACGTTGCAGTGAACAATACCACAAAGCAACTGGCCGATAATAATCATTTCCTGTTGACTTTTTATTATGAAGATATACTATTACTGTTTATAACTTTCTCAATGATTGTTGAGCTACTAAATCTGTTGTAATGCTGTGTAAAAAAGAATAACAGTATTGATAATAAGCCTCAAAACAAATGCATGCGCCATACAGATTGAAATAATTGAGTTTGGTGATGAAACACTACCACTTTTGTCCACAGAGGCCGCCAAAATCAACACAAAATGATGGATCCTTGCAGTTGCAGTGAGTTTCGTGTAATTTGGTGGGTATTTTTAGCGCCTGACTGATGAGCAGCATTAAGTGGTTGGCACAGATACTTGTTGACATGGATTTTTAGATGTAGGTTACTGACCTTGTTGTTTGGGTGGAAAAATTTGAGGGCCAGATGTTGACACGATGACACGATGCTCCTCAGATTTATTACTGTCAATAAAATATCATAGGTCAAGGTCTCCTCTCAGACTAGACATGATCCAGCTCGGTGGGCTCAGACGTGGTATGGGGATATCTCAGGCATACCATGAAGATGATAGCAGGTTCAGCAGTTGGTTTTCAACCATGTTTAACATCTTGACTTCTTCATGCGATGATGATGAAACAGCATCTGCAGTACGCTGTAGCTCTCCTCTGATTGGACAGCCGGCGGTTGTATCGGCCCTCTAGGGTATCAGTTATTGCAGTCCTGTCATCACTCCCCTCACACAAACCAAATAACGCCTGGGTGTGTGATAAAGTTATATTACTTTGAAGCTGCAGACTGCAGCTGAGGCTGTCATGAAGTTTTTATATCTTATGAAATCAGAAAAATACATTTCTTCCAGACAGATTAAAAAAAACACATCTACCAGTGCACCATTTCTGAAAAAATAATCTGTATGGAAACATCTTCATAATAAACAGCACATATCTGTGTTTCACTAACCTATTTCTCCATGCACAGTAAGTGTGAAAAGGTAACAAAGATTAGAGGATATTTTAAAAAATCTTTGGTAGGTTACGTTATTTTTCTGTCACTGGATCTTCATATCTTCCACCATATACATTCTGCCTCAGCTGTCCAAGAGTTACCGTACCTGGGTTTATTAGCCTGTCAGTCCTGAAGGCTGTTTTCTCTGCCTGTCTGTTCCAGATCTCAGCGGGCATGACGGAGAAAGAGCCGGGCTGTTTGCCGGCTCCCTGCGGTTTAAAAAGCCAACCAGTACACATGCGAGTGTCAGTCATAAAGGCACAAACAAAGACTGAATCCTGACCCTGCTGGACCTGGTGATGAATTTCATTCTTGGGTGTCTGGTGGTGTCCATTACCATGCAAGCCAAGCACTCTGCACAGGGTGATTAAACAGACGGATAAAATGGTAGAACATTTATTAAACTTCGGCCCAACATTTCGCAGGTCACTCTGCTGAGCTGGCAAGAAGCAGAAAGAGCACTTGTCTCCAACTTTCAGTCAGATTTGGTCTGAATTTAACTTCACCTCCCATTATAGCACGAGTTATCTTTTTGGCAGGGACACATGGAATAACTAAGTGTCTGGCAGTGCGAGGCAAACAGAGAAAGGTGAGAATAGGCTGGAGGAGGTTTGGTGTGAGCTGGGGGGGGCATGGCCATGTGTTGCCTTATTCTGGGTGCAGACAGTGAAGGGGAAATGCTCTCACATACAGTGTCTCTGCTCACAAACATGATATTCCCACACTGCTCAGAGAGTAAGTCTATCTTCCCAAAACAATGCAGGGACTTTTCCTGGTTAAAAATGAACACAACACATTGCACAATATCTGCAAGTGCAATAATTATGCTTCTGTGTTCAAAAAAAGAGAATAACATATGATTTATGTTATTTTTAAGTGTTTATATTTATTCTGTATCAAGGGAGAACAGTTGAAGTGACCCTTTTAACCTGATTCGTGCACTTTCAGCTGCTGTATTTGTCCAACGTAAAGACCGTTTAAGAGCATGTGTTACTGCCTAACAGCAAACTAACATGTGCATGGTTGGTGTTTGAAAGGTGCAGTCAGCAGACTGGCAGGCTGTTACCTTATGAAATACAACACGACAGAAATAGACAGGCTTGGATATGGCACCTTGATGGAGCACAGCCTTTCCGATGTCAGTGGTGTCATGGAGCTCAACAGAAAAAGACATTTTCTGGCTTATACTCAACTAAAACAGATGCAACAGACGATGTTGATGCTGGTGGCCCATGAACATGAGAGCAAAGATTAAAAAGGTAGCACATAGCAGCAGAAGAGCAAACATCAACTGTAAACCCAGCAGCCTATGAACATTGTTCTCTTGTGACATATAAAACCAAGTTGAGCCGCACACTATTTCTCAAACACACAACTTTCTCCATTTAGGGAATGCACCAGGTCAATCCTAACATGTGACCTCATCCATTGACTTCCTGTGAGTCACGAAGGGTAATAAGTCAATCCATTTCAGCTTAATCTCACAGCAACAACAGCTGCATTGGTCCTAAAACTGGACTGGCCAGTCACACACCTTCACATCCACAGCTCGGACTTGTAAACAGAGCGTGAACAACAAGAATCAGCCCAGCCCTGCGATAACCCCGTCACTCAGCAGACATCTGTCTCCAGCTACCAATCTCCACTTCAGAGGCTGAATGCTAAATTGGAGCTGTGTGATGCAATGGACTATATCAGAAAGCTTGTTTCCCTGGGTGACAGAGGGAAAATGAGTCACAGGGAAAAAGTTAGCTAATGGTGTTGGAAACCAGGTGATTACACCACAGCAATCAATTGTCCCCCAAGACTCAAATGATTGATGCCTGATCTTCATCGACATGAAGGTCCTGTCATCTTCTCGGTGGTGCCTAACAGTAAAGAGAGGGTCCCTGCGGGAGCCTATCAGCCTTTACTGCTTAGTTACAAAAATAACCAATGACCGTGTCCATTTCATCCGGCTGGCCTGTCTTGCCCTGCTACTCGACACCCAATGGTTATTCCAATGTGAGCTTGCCCCGCGTCCTGTGTTGCTGCTCAGTTTGGCCACACCGACTTGTGCATCTATTTTGGTATCTTCTGAGCTCGCTATCAGGACCACGGCCACACCAGTGCATTTGAACATGGGTCTGAGGGCTTGACTCACTTCGGTGAGTTTTCTTAGCTTCTACTGCTGTGAGAGAAATAGTTTATTTAATTATGAATCACAAATGCTAACTAGAAAATTATCCCCAGCAGGTGATACAGCAGGTGGTCGCTGGATTCTACATTGAGGATTCGTGTTTGATACCACAGTCTAGATTGGATGGTTACAGTCAGCATGAAAGACCTATCACCAAGGTGAGAGAGCAGCATGATTATATGGATGTTTACAAAGATAAATGTTAATTTAAGTTTTACGTTTGAGCTGAACATTGATGTAAAATAAAAAAACCTTCAGTACAAGGGCCCTTCGGCATGTCTGAATTTTATTGTTAGAAAATCATAAACTTACATTATATCGCTGACACTAATATTTAGAGAGAAAAGGTATCTTCCAATGGTTGGGTCTTTATACAGTACAGTTAACTGGGCTACTTCATTCCTTGGGTATAAATACATGAGCAGATGCTGGGAAAGTACCGCGGTTGCTAACTGATCTCTGGTTATGAGAGCTAGAAGACTTTGGCGTCCAACATCTCCTGGAAAGCCAAAACATTCTGTAAGTCTGACTAGAGATACAGTAAAGTCACTCAGATATAGTCGATTTAGCTGAGTTGTTCGGTTCTACATTATCAACAACAATGATAATTATCATTTTAATGATTTGTCTTACTGGCCATTGCAAACTCAGCTGCCTTTCTTCTCTTTTTTCAAATCAGCACTGACTGTAAACATGAATGCTCTTGAGAATTTGAGCTTGCCTTTAAACTAAACACTTTAAATGTACAGATACAACCAAACAGATCATTAAAACACTTGTTTCTGTTTATATTTATCTAAATCCACCTCATCTGCTTATAAGGACAGCCATGGTTTTGCGGATAGTTGTAGAGTTGAGCTATCTGCCCCTGGCTATGCTCCCGGGTCAGGACATATAAATGGGTTAATGAGCTATTCTAAGACCTCACCCAGATACCTAAAGTAAGCTACAGTAGAGCAGCTGCTGCTGAGGCACACAGTGACTGATGTGATGATTTATTTGCATTTCCTGCACTCTCTGGTGTAAAGCTGCTGGCACAAATATTGTTAGAGTATGCTAATATTATAGAGCTCTGCAGAGGAATTATCCTTTTACTAACCCAACAAATTAATTTAATGGTACAAAGACATGATACAAATGGAGGGAGGACAATGGGACGTGTGGGTCTTTAAAATGCACTTTGAAATGCACAAACATGATCAATGCAAATGTATTTTTTCCAATAACTCTTCCTATAAATGTACCAGGGACTGTTCTCAGAGCCACCAACAGTAAGCTTAGTGCTCACTGCTTAAGGTACCATACAGTGCTTAAAATAGTCAAGCGCATGGTATGAAGTGTTTGTCTGCTGCCTGCATAGTGACAGCATGGCCGAAGTGGCACATGTCGTGTACATAAAGGTCAACAGTGCAAAGACCGAGCTCAAAACCTTTTATAGACATCAAAGAGCCTTTTTGTGGGTTACTGAACTGCACAAATACTTAAGTGATAAAGCTGACTTATAATGTATGAGTAAGAAGATTGGTTTAAAACTTCCAAACACTGATTTCACTCTGTCTTATTTTTCAGGAAGTTTACGTATCCCACCATTACTGCAATGTTCATCTGAGCTGGAAGGAAACAAAAGGATCTACACACCTGCAGTGACTGTAGTGGTGGCAAGACAGGTGATGCACAAGACAGACGGAAAGTTGTGGACATCATGAGCTGTGTGGAAAAGCGGCACATGAGCCATCGGGTCGGGAGCATGCTCCACCATCGCTTCCCCAATGGCTTCACAGACCTGTTCATGGACGAGACTGATCGCGAGGTCAGCACTCTCACTGATCGAGCCTTTCGAAGCCTCTGCGTTGGAGATGACGCAGTTTACAATGACGACTTCTTGTATGGATACTCACCTTTCAGCTGCCACAAACCTTTGGCAGGGGAGCCTCTTAAAAAGACTCAAAAGGAATCTAAGAAGCAAGGGCAAAATAAAAATGACAAAAATTATACTCAGCCATGGAAACAGCAGCAGCAGAAGAATATTTCCAACATGTCGTCTTTCCTCAAGGCTTTCAGTGCCACAGAGGAAAGCTGTGAGGGGATGCTAATCAAAAATGGAGGTATGATGGACTCCAAGGGGGAGTCATGGGATAAGTCTGCACTCCGCAGCATCCAAAGAGAGCTATCTGAATTCTCCACGGATTACCACACCAATCTCACAGATGGACATTATAAGAACCACCATCATGGTGACGGTTCATCAAACAAAACAGGGAAAGATGTTGGGAAATCCTCGAAGATCAAAAATGGGAAATCTACTGTCAAACTAAAGAAACTTAACATCAAAAACTTTTTCCTCCATAGTGAATTTAGCCCTTTCCAAACATGGAGGGATTTTAACCAGTTCCCCTTCGGCCAAGAGGACACAGTTCTCCCCACAGATAATATCCCTAAATGGTACGACTTGCCTTTTTACAAGGAGCTGACAGAGGCACACAGAAAAGAGACTCTGCATGCAGAGGAGGTGCAGTCATGCCAGAAAGCTGCAGCTGAGCCACCTCCTCCCACTGCTCCTAAACCCATCCCTCCCCCTCCCCCACCAAAGGTCCTGCCAAAGCCCTCAGCTACTCCGTCTGAGAAGAGGTGCTCATCGGACACAGGGGATGGGAATGCTGCCCCCTGGAGGCGCAACAGGTCCAGAGCAAAAAGCGTGATTCCACTCAATCAGCCTGGAATACCAACTCAGGAAAATATCTCAAAAACACTGGATGAAAGTTTTTTCTTGGTCAAAAAGGAAGCTAGATCTGTGGAGGTGAAAGCAGTTGAGGAGGTCAGCTCTTTGGCATCTACTCCGTTCAGCATCTGCCAGTTGATGACTCCCCTCATTCCTTCCAGACAACCAACAGAAACATCAGAAATTCTCCAAGGTGTCTTTTCGCCCTCTGACCTCGACCTTCCACTGAGGCCACACTCTGAGGCCAAAGTGACCCCTGAGCCTCCAGTCAAGCGCGACAGCTACAAATCGCTTGCTTCTAGCATCCTCTTCAACCTCAAAGACAACAGGAAAAGGGTGAAAAGCCGTTACAGCCCACCTAAATTCAAAACTTTGGAAGTTCCCGAGGGTAGCACCCAGTCTCCACTATCGGATAGTCTGAAACATCCACAAGCTGGCTCAGAGGGAAATGCATCTGGACTGAGCACTCCTGCCATTTTTAAAGATGGACAGACAGTTTGCAGTCCTGTTTTGGAATCTAACATCACCCCATCTGTTGGTGTTATTCAGCATGATGCTGACAGACCTCTGTCAGATGATTATTTGTTATCAAATCTACTGCAAACTAAAAGGGACCTGGCAGGTAATCCTGGGGAGGAGAATCCCATCTCCCCCTCAGTGCACTCCAAAAAGACCAAGAGTCCCATGGCTAAAAAGCAAAACTATCCTTCTCTGAATCTGTACAAGAAAGCCAGCCCTGTCGACAGTAATATGAAATATCTTCAAGTCCCTCAGAGCACCGGCGCTCCTGCACACACAGACCAACCAACTGAGACAAATGAACTTTCACCACTCATGCTAAACAAAGAACTCTCTCCAAAGGCTCTGCCAACAAACACAGGGCTTTCACCAAATACTTTAAATGTCAACAAAGATCGTTCACCCATAATTTCACCTCATGCACTTGAGAAAGATGGGTTGTCATCAAATGCATCAGTAGGGAAAAGACTACCAAACGCACCAGACAAAGTAAAACAACCTGTGATAGACTCAAAAGAAAAATACTCTGGGGCGCAGCCTGTTAGTTTAAAGGAAAAAGATGCAAGTGTCCAACCCTTAAGTACAATGGATGTGATCAGAGCAGCAAGGGAAGCAATTACTGCAGCCAAAAATAAAGCTCTATCTGCAGCTCAGTCAGATAGCATCAATAAGCCCATTTCAGACACAGAGGAAGTAAGAGAGAAAGAAACAGACAAAAAGGTTGCCAATTCAAAAGAAATGTTTAGCAGCAACAAGGAGAAATCAGTTGCAGAGAATAACCTTTCATCTCAAAGTAGAAATGAAGCAATTGGTGCAGCGCTGGTTGGCAAAAAGGATAAGAAGGAGCCCCCACCAGTTCCAAAGAGAAGCTTTGCCAAATCTGATATTCAGCACTCCATTGACAAACAAGAAACAACGCAGAATGTCGATAAACTCACTAATGGTGATTCTGGGGATGCAAAACAAGATTTATCACAGATTCAGGAAAGTGAATCTGCCCAGAAGCACGGCAAACTTAAACACATATTCTCAGCAAGACAGAACAATTATATCAAATTCCAGAGATATGCAGTGACAGACGATGAACACGGAGAAGAGTTTGAGGAAGGTGATCTGAAAGTGAACACAAGAAAGGAGGCGGATGAGGAGACAATGTCCCCCAGAGAAATCAAAGATAGTGAGCATATAATTAATGATTTGCATGCGTTAAAAGAGCTGGAGAGAGCAAGACTCGGTGATCGTGTTCTCGATAATGCAAAGAACAAATTAGGTGTTATTAACATAGACGATGAGACAAAGGCTAAGAATGATTTGATCTCAAGGGAGCTCAGGAATATTAAGAAGGGTATGCTATCCATGAGAGGGAACACATCAGCTAAAAGAGAACTATTTGCAAATAAAGAGAGGGAGGCAAGCAACCCTGAGGCTTTCACAAAGATAGACGGTAATGTCATCATAAACAAAGCACTTATAAATGATAATTATGACAAAGCCAAAATGGCCCTTGAAGAGATCATCTCAGAAAGGCAAAAGAAAAAGAATAAATTCACAGAGCAGGTTGAAAACTGTAGGGATGAAAGTTATGTAGCAAAGATGCAGCAACGTAAAAAAGATTCTGTGACAGAGGATAAAGAAAAACAAAATGGCAGTACTATTAAACTTAAAGAAACAGATTTAAAAGAGAGGTTAGGTGATCTGAGAGACCACAACCACATGAGACAGATCCTGTCGCAAACTGAACCTGGACCGGAGGAGGCTCAAATATCAGGAGGTAGGATGATGTTAGGCAAGATTAGCAATGAGCTTAACATGTTCCAAAAAACTAAAGCTAAACACGACAACGATAAACTAACTGATAAACCAAGGCGTGCATCAGAGGACATGAATTTGAGACATTTCATGAGACAGGTATGTGAGGAGAGTGGAGAAAATCTGATGAACCAAAATGAAGGCAAAAAGGGAGATGCTCCTCCTGTTCCTCCCAGGAGCAAAAAGGGAGGAAGTAGACGAGGTAGTGGAAGTGTTACTGGGGACACAGATAGTTTGAAAGATGAAGCAGAGGAGTGTATCTTTAACAAACATGTAGGATATGAAAATGGTGAGGTACACTTAAAAGACATGAATACGAGGTCAGGAAAAGAAATAGGTGGTGACCTGCCAACAGAGGTCACTGTGTGTGAAAGTGAAACCAGTTCAGATAAAGACAGGTGGGATGTGAGAAATCACGCACATTCAACATCCATTACTATAACAGATGCAGTTATATGTGAGTCAAGTTTACCTTCAAAACACACACAATCTGAAAATAGATTGTGTTTATCACCAGAATATAATGTAAATGAAAAGAGAGCCTTGCAAGCAGATATGAGCCCCACAAGGGAAGCCACATTTGAAAACAACAGTGTCAGGAAACATGAGGCGCACAAGGTAAAGAGGAGGGCTCCTTTAAGACCAGACCATTTAAATATACTACAGGAAACTGGAGCCAGCAATTTAGTGTCAGAAGAAACTGACAAAATAAAAACAGGCTGTGAGGAAATCAATGTGGAAGAGGAGGCTTTCTGTGAAATCCCCAGGAGTATAACATCACCCCTACTACTGGTAAACGGGATCAGCATCAATCAGAGCCCGCCTGATCAAGCCAGCTTGTCTTCAAAATCCTCCTACTTCTCTGTGGACAGCGCGCTGCACAGAAACACAGAGACGGAGTCAAATGTTTACCACTCTCTGGAGAACTTGATTGGAGAGGTGGAGGAAGATGATGGCACAACACGGAATATTTCCCGAAACACTAAACAGGATTCAGACAGGACGGAAGTGGAATATTATTCTTTGAGTGATCATGAAAGCGAACCAGAGGTTGCAAAGCAGCCAATGAAATCTCCTCTCAAAGAGCCAGAAGCAGTACACAAGGACAACAAAGAAAGAGACGATACTGCTGCAGATCAAAGTGTAACGCATGATGAAAATGATCAGACACCAGTGTCACCCTCCAACACTTTCTCACCAACGTTGGGGATCCCTGCCTTATTTAAAGTCAAGGACAACACTTTCAGCAATAAGCTGAAGAAATCCATACAACCGTGGTCACCAAGAGGGAGTCTGAGTGGTTCAGAGAGAGGAGAGGAGGAGTCACATCAAGTTAAGGAAAATCCAGAGCTCCCTGTGATTAATGAACCCACCACCAGTAGAAACACACCAGTCTCAGATGAAATCTTCAAACCTGCAGAGGTTTCATCAAACAGCTCACCTCCGCTGCTGCTGCCTCCTTCAAATCTGACAAATGAAAACGCAAAGAAACCACAAGTCGGTGGGTTCCTCACTGTCCCGCTGGAGGACGACAGATTTTCTGGAGTGAGTCCATCATCTGAAGGCGTGGAGAGCTTAACAACCAGCGCCGCCGACACAGCTGATGAGATGGGGATGAATGCTGGAGTACTTGTAGAGCGTGAAGTGTCAAAGGTTCCCAGTGAAAGATCTGGGTCCACCTGCAGTGGTAATGAAAGCCAAACAGGTCTGCCCAAACCACCAGCTGTCTTACCCAAATCTGAAAAGGCTGTTCTCAAAGCCATGAAGCTGACAAACAGAAGGATGAAGAAGGAGGAAGCTCAGAAGTCCTCTCACAAGTCGTCTCACAGCAGCAGCAAACACAGAGCAGACAGACACAAGAGTGAAAAATCTGAGCACAAAAACAGCAGCAGCAGCAGAAATAGCAAGAGCAGTGAGAAAAAACACAGAGAAAAAACAGAAGACGGTCATCGTCACAGTGAAAATCACCCTGGTAAAAATGGCAACGAACAAAGTGAGCAACCTCTCCATGACAGAAGCCACAACAGCCATCAGGACGGCCACAAGCCTCGGAGACAGAGCCATGATTCGGTGGAAAGCAATAACCAGCACAACGAAGCTCTATCCGGTGTTGCAACAGAAAGGCAAGGCCGCAGCAGCAACCGACACATTCGAGATAAACCACAGCAAAGACACTACAGCAGCGACCGGGTCATCAGTAATGTGCCTGTGTACAAAGCTCATGTCGACGAGAGACCCACGTCGGACAGACCCTTCCACCGGTCACAGAGCTTTGATAGGTACTCAGGAGAGCGACGGCTCAGCGCAGATGTGTTGGCCACCGAGAAGCTTGATCCGAGGAACCAGCGCATTGAGAAATCCATCATGGAGGAGTTTCAGCAGAGAGGCCGAGCCAGAGACAAGGCGAGCAGAGACAACCCATTGAGAAGGAGTCACAGCATTGATGCCTACAGCACCGAAGTACCTCACCCTTCAACCCTGTCCCGTCAGTCAAGCCACACCAGTCACACCAGCCAGCTTTCTCGCCAGTCTAGCATCGAGCACGCCATTGTCACGCAGTCCTTTCCCATGACCCAACGTAAGCTGCTCCAGGACCCCGACTCCGGGCAGTACTTCTTTGTCGACATGCCCGTACAAGTCAAGACGAAAACTTTCTTTGATCCTGAAACAGGGAGTTATGTGCAGCTGCCAGTCCAGCCACCAGAGGGTGCTGTTCCTCAGGCGTCCCCGCTGGAGGTTTTGACCCCACCTATGGTTGTTTATCATGGCTTTGTCCCAGTGCCGCTGTCTCCAATGGCTCAGAAAGCTACTATCCAAACTCCTCACGTGGCGTCGGAGGAGTTTGAGCAGAGACATGTAGACAGGCCGAGGCACTGTAAGGACAGACATCCATATTTAGAGCCCGTCTATGGTCAACACGACCATGTGTTAGGGGAGTTTCTAAGCACTGAGGAGCTGGACTGTCCAAGCTGATAGGCCATGAGGTTTAAAAGAAAAAAAACCCTCCTCTGCTTATGCTGTTTTTATCATCAAATTGTGGTGTTCATTGCATTCCAGGGATTATTTTGTCATCAACAATTGTACATTTTTTTATTTGTTGTTCCCACTTACACACTCCTACTTTCCTACAGTCTACTTTTACTCTTAATTAGTTAGTGATGTCCTACATTTTCAGGATATCAGGATTTTAAGCAAGCAACATTTCATTTATGAAATGTTATTCATGAAACTTACCACTAAAAATAAACCATGAGCAACAAAATAGACCCAGAAATGCAACGTACATCGCCATTATTTGTTTAATTTTGAACAATGTCAGTATCTTTCAATATGTTATGCAGATGTTGCCTTCAAGGATGAGCGTCTGATTGTATTATTACTTTGGTTGCCTTAACTTAAATGAGGCACAGAGGCTGTGCGGGCTTTGTGATGCTACTGAGGCCTTGATCAGTTTTGAGAAGAAGATTGTGTTTGAAAAAATGATAATTAATTTTTCAATGTATGATTGTTGTGAGAAGCTGTTGTTTGAATGTGGGTTGATGGATTTATGTAAGATAATGTGCAATTTTTAAGAAAGAAAATGAACATGGATAATCCATGTACATAATGTATTTAAGTTTAAACAGAGAGTTTAAGCCTTGAATGTAAATGTGGAATATTTATTGTAAATGCTGAGAGTTTGTTGTATACAACTATAGCAGTACTGGGGTCTCCACTACTTTTCTTGTATTGAGGCTTTTTGTTTTATTACCTGCAAGGTTTGTTGCCTTGAGATTTATTTTTCACCAGACAGTTTGAAGTCACTTAAGTTATCATTAAAGATACTTGAAACAAATACAATTCAATCAAAGAAATTTCATTCTTATTGATTTAAACTGGTCATGTCCACACAACTAAAACATTTTGCATGCTAAAGTTGAAATTGCAGTTACACCACTGAGTGTGTTTGATACAACACAAATTTCATTTATATTGTCGAAAAGCTTGATCTGGCATTTTTGTAATCAGTGTTTTTTAATATGCTGAGGACATGAAGGAGAATTGGTTTTGCAAGTTTGTCGCATTGGACTTTTTTTCTAAACTAGAATAAAGCAGGGCTGTATTGTGTCTGTGATCCATTCCAATAAAAAACAACTGTTGTTACAGACTTTTATTGGACTAGTATAATTTCACTGCATGTTTGTCATCTCCCATACATGCCTAAACAAATTCAGGTATATTGAAAATGTTGCCTTCCACCACCTTTTTCACTTTGCTAATCTGTGTCTTTGTGTTTTAAATCTTAGAAACTGCAGTGAAATGTGATCAAGGACTGGATTACCCAATCAGATCCTAAACACGGTGTTTAGATGTAATCAAATACAAGCATCCTAGAAGTTAAAAACTGAAGAGGCAGCAGGTTATTACACATTTACCCCCAGTGTAAAAATGTGTAGAAATATGTAAATTTCAGTTAAAACTTAAGTAGTTCCACCTACTGACCTGCAGAGAAAACTAATCTCAACTAAAACTTTTAAATCTCAGGGCTGTTTTAAATGCCTTTAAATGTATATTCATGAAACATGTTCAAATCCCCGCTCTAAAACTAGACAAATGATCATTCTAGTTGAGGAAAAGTAGTTTTATTTCTCAGAATAATACAATATTAAGACATATGCACGAAAACACAGTATTCAACTCAAGCAAACCTTTATCTCCCCATCCCTCATTGTCCCAGTGTTAAAGAGTGCAGGAGATGCACAGCCTGTCAGTGACAGCCGCAGCTTAATGCCACCATGTCGTCATACTGCTTCAGCACCACGTTCTCCTCGTCATCGAAGTATAACAAGCTGATGGACTGGAGTCTGTCGGGGACACAGCAGGGCGCTCCCACCTCGTCGCTGGAGAGCTTGAGGGCGTGCATGATGGAGCGCACCGTGGCGTGGTTGGTCGCTCGGAGGTTTCCCCCCAGTGGGAATGGGCAGGAGCCTTTGCAGTGGTAGGCGTTGTAGCCCCGAGGAGAGATGATCCAGCCCGACCAGCCGATCTCCTCGAAGTCGACAAAGAGGGGAACCCGCTGGCAGGACTGGGAGCGTCCGAGGGGGGTCGAACCTGAGGACGCACGCCGTCTCCTGCTGCGGTGGTCGTGCAGCTCCGGCGCTGCTGCTGCAGGTTGTCCTATGGAAAGAGGAGAATGATCACATTAGGTTAGAATAACATCATGAAAACACTTTCACTTTGGGCCTTTTTGGCATCCATAAAGTTCACAGCACAGACAGAAAAAAATCTGAATTTAATCAAATCATCAACTTTCAAAGAAAAGGGTGATTATAAATTCATCATCAATCAATCAATCTTGTAATTTATTTAGTTTTGAACAATTTGGGACTCCGTATGTAATGACTATGTTAATGAAATGTGAAGTAATAAATAAATAATAAAATTCCCTCTCACATACCCATCCTCAGTATCTTCCACTGTATTCATCACATATCACCACAGTCAGCTTACCCAGGAATGACTGATTTGAAGCTCCCATCCTCCCGTCGTCTGAGAAAATGACCAGGTAGGCGTTCGTGTCTATCAGCTCTCCATTGTGTTTAGATGAGGACACCACCGACTCCATCCAGTTACCGGAGGGAAGCGTTGTCACCACGAGGATGCCGTTATTCTCCTGACTGTTGCGGATCCACTTTGACACCTGAAATTCAGAGCATGATTGAACAGGTTAAAGAGAGAAATAATCTATATCTTCTATAAACTTCTCAGTATAATTACTTAGTGTGAACAAATGTCTCACGTCAATGACACACTGACACAAATATTGTGTTTGTTTATACATCAGATTTCTATGATGAGACCCAAATACCTCTTTTTAAATAAGAAAACAAATTTAAGAAGAATTATGGAGGGTGTTACCGTCTGAGTGACATTGAAGACTTCCCATCCCTGTGTGTAAAGGGGCACCAGTCTGGAGGTGATGAGGTTTCCTCTCCAAGGCTTCACTCGGCTGTCCAGCACCTCATACAGATCCACCTGAACAGTCACAACACAGCACTGTTAATTAACCAAAATCCCTAAACCTTTATCTAAAACACCAAGATTCTGCAGACTCTAAAGCAAGATGACTCTTCTTCATGTTCAGTGAGGTGAATTAGTCTCCACAACACTGCTTAGAAAGATGCAGTTATCTGTCATGTGACGATTGCACTTTGCACATGATGCACAAAAATGAAATATGTGCATGAAAACAGATTAAATAATGCCACACAAAGAGATTTTTACCTTATAGAAATGAGGCCCGTGTGATTTCCCGAGGTAAAACTTCTGTTTCTTTCTGAACCACCGTAACTCGGCTTTGATCATCCTCTCCTCTCTGCCGAAAGATGACAGGTTGAAGAAGTGAAACCTCTCTCCTGCATGACCTGAGGGCAACAGAAAACACAAACATCTTTAATTAAGCAGTAAAATAATGGTTTCATGAAGAAATGTAGAAAATAGATGTTAAACTTATAGTTTTAACGCGTATTATGCTGCGCGTAACCGTGCGTAATTGTGCGCTTGGAGAGCCATTACGCACTCCAGGATCCACAACATTGAGAGCTGCTGTGTGGCCAGTTCAGACTTAAATTAAGTTAATATATTTAAATTCTCACAAACTCATCCCATTTCGTGCCTAAATGTCTGTTTTGCAGTTTTTTTACTCACCTTTATCTTCGAAACTTCGCACTATGTTTCCCTCCAGGATCTCCTTCTGGCTTTTCGGGGTCCCATCGGACACTGACACCGCGTTAAAAAGATCCAACATAAACTGAGGCGCCTTCTTGTGCGGGGCCACGGCCGGACCTCTCGGTAAATCCTTCAGACGGACCAGCGCGTCCAGCTTCTGGCTCCCTCTCTCCGGCGCGTCCTGCCGCCCCGCAGCCTCTCCGTCCCGTGGGAGGGCGAGCAGGGTGACGCACCTGAGCTGGAGGGCGAGGACGAGTCCGAGGCGCAGAGCTCCTGCTGTCATTTTTTTTTGGCTGGCACAGTGCGGACTGAGCTCTCCACCTGCGGGGCGGCGGTGATAAGGACGCCCCGCAGCCTTTGATGACGGCCCGTCCCTGTATTCAGCTAACACCAGGAGATGATTGGGCTGTGATTGATGGTGGCTGGGGGGGAAAAACACACACACACAAAGGAAAGGTGAAAATGACCCGAGAGTCGCCTGTAAAAACATTTACGTGACTAATTTTCCCTCATTTGGATGTTAAAGTAGGTTAAAGATCATTTATGGATATCTGAACCATTCAGAGGGTTTTTTTTTGTCATTGATGGATGCTGATACATTATTAATTTGAAATATGATGATCCTTATGATTGAAATCTCCTCACGCTGTGTGTCCAAATGAGCTATATTGATCATTTTTAATATTAAATATATGTGTTGTCTACATCACTGAATATGTGCAGAAATGAAAATGTGTCCATAAAACATGTCTCAATGATATTAAACTGAACTATGAAGGGTTAAACAAGCTTTTTTTCTGACGGAGCTGCATTACAGATGTTTTATAATGGGGGAGGGGAGGGGGGCAACCAAATAAAGTTATCCCATTATGATGTTTTGCAGCCACATCGCGCGTCTTCTCGGCGCTGCTGTCTGTTATCAGCATGAGGCCAGTTGCGAGAGAGCAAACGAAGAGCCGAGGCCCGTGACGCAAATGAAGCGATTTCTAAAGCTGCTTGTTAATGTGCACATTTCCACAAAACGCACCCCCTTCCTCCCATCAAACCCCCCCCCCTCTTTCCTTCATCCATCCCCTCCCGTACTGTTTGGACTGTGACTCAGAGTTAACACCGAAATCAGCACCAGTGTTTATTCCCCCTCGTTAAAGATGAATCCATGAGATGATCTCCAATCAATCAGCTCCAACAAAAGGGATCAAATTCCCAAGATCATCATGCTGATCAACAGGCCGGTCACCCCCCCATTGTCGCCCCCACCCCCCCCCCCCAATTCATGTGGATCACACGGGAATGATGATCCCCTCATTTAGGGGCCATTACTCATGTTTAAGGCCCCCACACTGAATGGACCCCCCCCCCCCTCTTTTTTTCTGATCTCTCTTAGCCTCCCTGTCAGATAAAGCTCAGGATAGATGATGGCTATAAACTCTGCAAACAACAAGATACCAGCAGATCAAATGATGATTGGATTTGCTGAATAAGAACTTGTATTTTCCCTTTTTTCCTGCATTTTATGTTGTTTAATGTCATTTCTGTGGTTAAAAGGTCAAGGTCACACTTTTGACTTTACTATGTGAGGTGCAAAGGTTAAAGAAAGATGTGATTGTGACAACTTGAGTGTAAATATCAGGAAGATGTTACCTTTCTGCAGCTTTTTTCTGCGAAAAGTGATGCAGAGGAAGGCATTACTGCAGTGAGGTGTGTGTTCCTCTGTGCATGTTTGTGTGTGTTTGCGTGTGACGTCTGGCACATGGACGTATACGAGGCAGCGGGGGAGTGCGGGATGTCCTCAAATGTTTACACTGACCGTGTGCTGATCACAGATAGACTTAAAGGGAAGCCCTCTGACGTACATGCGTGTGCCGAGCTTCACCAGCAGCTAAGGGGGGGGGGCGACAGCGTGCTGTGCATATGGAGGGATTTTCATTTATAACCTCTGCAAAGGAGACTGGAGGCTTTTAAAGGATTATTAGAGAGAGAAACTGCATCATGTTAATATAAAGGAATTGGCCAATCTTTGAGGAAATATGTTTCTTCTCTTTATTCGATGGGAAGATGGATGGAAATGTGAATCTATAGCCAACGGAGTTATCTCATCTTGGCAATAAAGTCTTGTGGACAAAGATTACCAACACCTCTTTAGAGTCTTTAGAGCAAAAACCAAAGTCTAAAAAGGTCTAGTTGTGATTTTACAGTTTTCCAGTCTTTATGCTAAGCTAAGCTAAGTGTCTTACCTTCATATTTAAACAGATACAGGAGTGGCTGAGCATTTAAGTCAGCTGTCAAACAACGAATAACTAAGACTGTGTAGGTGAAAGTATAAATAAAAACATGGGAGTATTACATCAGTTTATCTCTCATGATGGTGCTACAAATCAACAATCTTTAAATGCATTAATCTGTTGCTGGATTGAACTTCCTGGATTGTAGAATGAAAAAAAAAACGAATATATGAAAACACCAGCTGACATTATGATGTATCTCAAATAATGATATTTTCATCAAACATCATCCAGCCAAACATGATGAATCACCCAGTTGGACTTAGCTATTTGCAGTCATATTTGTCATATTGTCATATTTTGAATCTGATCATTATTAGTTATCTTAAATTTACCCTGAATCTGGAGGGTGAGTAGTTCAGGATTTGTGCTCCCCTGCTTTTTTCCACTTCTTCACTTCTTTCATATGAACAGCAGATGGAGCTATTGACTTAAGCATGATGAAAATAAAAAGAACTGGCTCCTCATTTTCATTGATGATGATAAAGTTGATCCCATTTATGTACATGGTTTAATATCCCATGTTATATATTCCATGATAGCTTATGGTTTTTAAATTATATCACACTTATATGTAAATATATAGACTCATATTTTTTATCATGTTTTTAACCTGCAAATGATCCAAAACTGATAATATATTATGTCTAAAGACTGTAGATTGAAAACATTTAAATTTTGAATTGAATGTATTTGTGATGCAGAGCGTGTTGGCGAAGAATCCCTCAGATTTCTTTGTGGATGTTGCGTCAGCCTGAGATTTGCTGTTGTCTCCTCTTTCACCCAGGGCCTCCTGGCTCCACATCTGACAGCGTGACCATGTGTTAATGACTTCACCTTGTGTTAAATACCTCTACTGAGGCAATTAGACACACATGGAAGTCATTTGGTACAAGTGCTGGCCACTGCTGCAGCTCTGTTTGAATGAATAATGAAGACGAATACAATCGCAGTAAAAGTGGAAACATGTGACGAAGGTGTCGAAGTCAGCCCAGTGTAACATGATTTTTTTGAAAATGCTTCTCTTTGGCCTCTGAGCACAAACAGGCGGGGTCAGCAGTCCTCTTCAGGGTCTCAAATGTCCATTTTCATTGCCATCTCTCTCTGTCGTTGATGGAGTTACAGAGTCGCTGATGGTGGTTGGCGGCTGCTCACAAATGCAGCAGCATCTGCTTCATGTCATCTCATCACATATTACATATTATTACTTTATGCCTAAAGAAACAGATCAATA
>JBAJHX010000024.1:2763845-2774950 GCA_037176925.1 Amniataba percoides | reverse complement strand
TTCTTACAGGTAAACCAAACTCAATTTGCCAGAGATCACTCCAGCAGAGAGCATGAGAGGGAGAAAGTGTTAGTGAATACAACTTATTGACTAAATACTGTAAAGCTGCAGTCTGCACCACTGCTGATTAATTAAATCAACCTTAAAAACAGCACTGGGAAAAGTTTGGCCCCTCCTCCTTGCCCTTAAATAACCCCTCTCCTGTCACCTGAGCTTCCCCGCCCACCTGCTCACCTGCTCCCACTTCCCTTCAGTTATTTAACCGGCCCTTTGACCATGAAGCTGAACCTTCACCTGTCTGTTTACCTGCCTGTAATTTAAGTTAATCTTCAAACTTTCCCACCCTGACTGCACTTGAATTCATGCACACAAACACACAGCTCAGGAAAACATCAGAGCGTATGACTGTCTGCAAAATGTCACCACGGGAAATTATTAAATTATGATAATCTGATAATAGTCGACCAACTCTTGAGAAAGTTCAGTTGCAGATTCCAGAGATCTCACAAGAAAAATTCACAAACAACCACTTCATAGGAGAATATAAATCAGGGAGGACTCCTTGGATGGGCTCTGTAACCTTCCCACCTCCCAACAATACTCATTAAAGCTACTAATTAAAACTGAGTCACAGGTGAGGTGAGTTAACGAGACCTGAAGGACCTCGGTTTGTTGACTATATGAACAACAGGCTGTGTCTTTCTTTGTCTTCCCTTTCATCCTAAACATTTCTCTTTCCTTTCCTTTTTCCACTCACGACTCAGATGTAAAATCATCGTAAATCTCTGCTTCATAAAAATGTCAAAATACAGTTAAAGTGCAGTTTGCAGAAAGGTGAGCTGAAAATGAGAGCGCTTAGAGAGGCAGACAAAAAAAAAAGAGCTAATGAGAGAAATGACAGACGTCGATGGGGAACGACAGAACACAGACGCACGAACGAGACGCAGAAAAATGAAGCTTTGGACCGAAGCAGCCAGGTTTCTATAAGCCTCCATCACCGTGCCTGAGACTGGAGCATTAGATTAATACTCAGTGGAGCCATTAGGATGACTGGAGGATATCCTCCTCAGCTCCAATAGAGCTGATGGATGAACGAGTGGATGTGCCGGTCAGGTACTTCCTGCTTCGTCTTACCATAAATGAGGGATTGGCTCGTCATTTTGCAGGATGGAAGTATGCCAAAAAAGTTAAAACTGTTCACAGTTTGAGTATGTATATATATATGTGTGTGTGTGTGTGTGTGTGTGTGTGTGTGTGTGTGTGTGTGTATGTGTGTGTGTCATGAGTACTACTGTATCTGTGGATATCAGGGTAGGGAGGATGGACAAATACCACAAATGGTATAAAAATGTTTATTTTGGTGAACTGAATTGGCATTAGTTTGTTTGGGAAGTAACCACATCAATAATACATTCAATTATTTAGCTTAAATGTAATGGCTCAGATGTGTTACAGAAAAATTTCTGCTCATCCAAATCATATCTGTGTTTGGGAGTGTGTGTGTTTTTTTTTAAATTTTTTATTTATTTTTTTTTTAAGGAAAATGTGCAAAAACACTTCTAAAAGTAAACTTGAAATCAGTTAGCTCATAAGCTATGATCACAACTTATTTTAGGTTTTTAAGAAAGTTTTCTCTCCTAATTCTTATTAGCCGGTAACATACTTGCTTCTTCTTCTTTTCATTTTACGGCAGATTGAAACCATCAGTCATATATCACCACTCTTTACTTTATCATGGGTGTTGTTGATCTGTCAGAAAGAGTCCTCTGCTACTTTTATATTTTTATTGGGGGAAATTGAACATGTGTTAAATATTGTACTGTGCAACAGCAGTGGTGTTGATCTTGATAAATATTGTTAAAGATGATGGTTAAAAAACACCTCACTCTCCTTATTTCTCCTTCCTCGACAGTTTTCAGCTTTTTGTTCTCAGTACTTTGCTTCTCCAGTTTCTGAATTCAATCTTTCATCTCAGTCAAATTGCAGCTTTAATTTGGAGAACCAGAAAGAACATTTCGTCTTGGCTCGAGCTCCAGAGGCAGCGGCGTCGTACGAGGCCGCGGACCAGTTGTTGTTTTTCGTTTTTTACATTTTTTTGTTCCCTCCTTCATCCCATTTCCCCGCTGCTCGGCCCTGCGACCTCACCTTTCTGTCATTAAGTCGGCCAGACGCTACTTCATCTTGCAAATTGTTGTGGTTTAGATGATATCCCCGATCCGCTGAAACATACTTGTTTCCTTCGTTGCTCCGCGCTCATTTGTTCAATATTTGCAGTAGAAAGTGCCTCATAAAGTTCACCTGTTCTTAATTACGCTGCTTTGTTATCGCGGTCGGCCACCTGCATGGACTGAGTGTGTGTGTGTGTGTGTGTGTGTGTGTGTGTGTGTGTGTGTGGGAGAGTTTACCTGCAGGAATACATTCAGATCTGATTAAATAAGTGTGTCTGTGGCATGAACGTGAGTATGTGCTGCAGTGTAAGAGTCCCTTTTCTGCAGACAGTAGGCTGGTGGTAGTTTCAGCAGCCATCACTCTGCTTAACTCCTCATCTTCTTCTGTTTAGAAAGTCTAGATGAATGGATCATTTTATTAATTACCAAAGGGAAATAAAGTGTTTACAGCTCTAATAATCCAGTGTTTATGTGTTCAGCAAGTTAACGGCAGTGATGAAGGGATGGAGGAGTAAATTGGTGGCAGAAGGATGAAAGGAGGAACTGAGGAAGTATCTTAAAAGCAGAGTGGAGTGTTTAAAGTCCGGCCAGGCAATCAGCGTCCAAACATGAAGAAAAAAATTTGTTTTCTCAATGTGAAGACCAAAATGTAAAGCAAACAAATGATGCATGTGATAGTAAAAGCAGGAATGATGAACACCTGTGATTGAGCTTTAAGGGTGAGTAAGTAAGAGAACTTACTCCAAGATAAAGAAGGAGGGTGAAAGTAAAAAGTTGGACAATTTTGTGCACAAAAGAGCATTCAATAAAATTGTTTATCTGTCCCAAAAGGTAAACTGTATTTCACAATAAAATGAATAAAAGGAAATATCAGCATAACCAAATAAATAAAATAGTTTACAAAGATAAAGTACAGAAGTGGAGGAAATGAAAATGTCAAAATGTGGTTCTTTTGGCATCATAACTGGTCACTTTAAAGGCTTTAAAGCTGCACTGATCAATATTTTACTTATCAAAAAGAGATCAAATGACTGTGTAATGTGAACATTACTCAGATAGTCTCATCAACAGACATTTGTAGATAAAGACGTCACATATCAAGCAAAGAAATGGAGGAACTGTGATGTGCTGAGGGAACATTTAACAGGAGAGAGAGGGAGGGGAAAATTTCCTCACTTCTCCCTCCGTCTTTTTCATTGTGTGCCAGCCTCCTTTTGGCTCCTGCAGCTCGACTGATGTAGATTAAGGTGGACTGGCCAAATAGACTGAAGTAGCCTGGTTGTTGCAGCTAAAGCTCCGGCGGCTCCTGGGGGAAACAACCACGTGGAGCGCAGATGTGTGCGCATACATGCTTATTATGTGTATGCATGTGTGTACATACGTGTGTATCGAGTTTCCAGATGAAGCGAGGGTTTATGTTATTTAAATTGGCTCATACATCATGCTACTAGCTCCATTATTCCCATTAAGTCTGCTATCTGAACCACACATCTCCTCCTCCTCCTTTTTTTTGTGTGTGTTCTTTATTTGCATAAACTGGTCACTTGTTTGGAAAAATGTTGATCACAAATGGTGCGAGGAAAATCTGGAGCTTTGCCTATCGGCTTCAATTTGTTCTTTCCACTCTCTTTGCCGCGGTGCTGCAGTATCTGAGGCTTTAGTCGCAGGAAAAACAGACGAAAAAAGTCGCTCCTTTTCTGTCTTTCAGCGGTCTGATTGCTGCAGCCAAAAAGCAAACAAAACCCACAAAAACCGAACCTTAAAATACTCGATTAGTATCCTATATTATACTGAACTTATTATTTCACTGTAGATCATGAGACATGTACCAGAGTTCAGTACAATGCAGAGTTTTTTTTAATAATATTACACATCTAATATGACCTGTATCTTCATGCAGATCAGATATTACATCTGCTTCATCTTTACATGACTTTGTGTTTTTGCATTGTTGTCACACTCTTCACCTTAAAACACCCTGCAGTCACCCAGTGTGGATTTCTGGGATCTGCTCTTTCTGTGATGGAGAGCAACACCAGCTCAGGCGTAATTATGACATGAATTAATGATGGGCACATACCATTTTGTTGTGCTGGCAGGTCAGACTGAGACATTTTAAGGAAATGCACCTGTGGATTTCATCCGGTGAGGGCCCACTGTAAAAAAAAAGTGCTCAGATTTTCAACTTTGACAAACTTTCTGGTGGTTTATATCGCTGGAAAATATTCAAACACACTCAGACAGTTTTGGTTCAGGTTTGTTGTTGTGTACTTCCTGAGAGAATACTTTTTATTAAAGCATCCCTCAGGTAGAAAATGTACTTCTGAATCTAATAAAATGTCTGTATTTATCTTAGAGTTATATCACATAAGTAGTTTTTGGTATTTGTGATAAGTGACATGGGGAAAAAATCATAAACACTGTTCAAATACAGGCAAATTGACTCTAAAATTGTTCTTACTGACATATTTTCTATTGTCAGACAACAGAATTTGTGTATTTGTGTCAGTTACTGCCACACTGCGTATGAGTATATCATTATATGTGATCAACTATACTGTCTTTGAAATGAGTGATGACAGAGAAAGTTAGAAAGAACAGCACAAAAGATCTGTTAACACATCTCAAAGAGCTCCACCCGGACCTGATGGTTAACGGGGTCAGATCATCCAGGAGCAAAAATCTCGAGGCATTAATGCTCTTTGTATGTCATCCCGAATAAAAAACAGAGAGTCTGCGCAAAAATGTGAGACATGAAAGCTTGATGGCGGAGGATAAAGAAACCCGAGATGCTGATTTGAGGTCAGTTTTTCCTGCTTTCCCTGCCGATGGTCTCGGATTGGGATTTTGGGAAGGGGGGAACCTGATCCGGGCCTGTTGCTCCCGTCTGAAGGGAGAGCGGCATATGGAAAGCATCCACCACATACATCCATTTGTCATCATCACCCTCCTCTCCTTTCTCCATTGTTGTGCTGAGCTCCTAATGGGACTCTGGTCGACCGGTCGGGCCGTTTTTACACGCCAAACGCTCTGCACTCTTTCACGCTGGTGACTCCAGGAATGGCTCTTGTCTTCAAAAGACTCTTAAAATGATATAAAGCTGCAGCATTAAGAGGTAACTTCTTGAAAAGACATCTATAAAGTCCTTTATTTAACCCTTTGGTGCATATATATGTGCGTCAAAATTAACATAACTGGTCTGTTTTCATTTTTCTAACAAAAAACATTACAACTTTTCTACTTCATACCCTTCACTGACCCATTTTTATTGTATTTTTTTGTTTTCACTACTATTTTTCTTACCATTTGTCCTTAGTTCTATATATATATGTTATTTCTGTCAGGTATATACACTTTCAGTCATGAATTAATACTTATCTGTACCATTATTTTACACAGACAGTTTCACTCTTTCTTTTTCTTTGCACACTTTCTGGACAATAAATCAGTTTTTTGTTACAGCCGCTGCTGCCTCTGTCTGTTCACTGGTCCAATAACTACAGTCTTTATGTAATATCTTTGGATTTCTTAGTGATAAACAGCTGAATAATCTCAGACATCAGATAATGAATCAGTCAGACTTGGAATAAGACGTCTCATATCGCATATGTTTATATTATCACAGCATTTCCTCAAGGAGTCTGCGAAGGAGCTGCAAACACGACACATGAGGAACAATCTTCAGCACTTCTCATTTGAAATTCAGATCATCAATTGTGAAAATGAATGAGGGGACTAAAGCAAGACCCCCCTCCTCACCACAGATTTGTTGGTTAAGATGTTAATATGCAAGAAGAACATTTGAAACTAAATATTTCTTTTATGTAAGTCTTTCCATCTTCGACAAAGGTTAAAAAAAGAAGAAAAAAAAGAAAATTCATGGCTGAAGCTCTTTAATTCTTTGGCTTTTCGCTTTAGGCAGATTGCGGTTTTGTTTCAAAACCTCCATGAACAATCTGAGACAGGCCTCATTTATAAATAAGTGCCTCAAATGCTTGGATGTAGGAGATACTGTATGTGTGTGTGTGTGTGTGTGTGTGTGTGTGTAGACGCTCACTGTTAGGCCTTATAAAGTGTTTATATAAAGTGTGAGCGGGACGGCCGAGGCCAAATGCAGCAAAGGATCTTGAGTTTCAACCAAAATGCTTGTTTGAGGAGAAGCTGATAACAGTTCGGTTTGACTGCAATTACATTTAATTAATGACCAAAAAACCTTTCGCCGCTGCCAACCCCAATTTTTATAGAAACACACACACATGCATAGACACACACGAGACGGGGGCGAGGCGTGAGGCCTGGCTCTGGATCAGCTACTGTTATTTGACTTCTTCTTTAATGGACAATTACGTTGCAGGAATGTTTATCACCGCTCAGATTGCTGAGCAGCGTAGATCGAGCTCTCGTCAACGAGTGACGATCGTTCAGCTTATTTAAACAGCAGAAAATGTGTTCAGACTGAGAACGAGATCTGGACGACGGTTTAATCTTCACAATCGCTTAACTGACAAACAACGGCTAAAAAATGACCCCGGCTGCTCAGATTGATGTTTTTATAAGTTTTTTAAAATTATAACAAGTGGTAACCATCACACCTGAGTGTCGGAGCCAATGTTGACTCCATTTATAATCTGATAGTTCCCAGCTAAAAAGGAAAAAAAGCTTCTAAAATGTGAAGGGAAATGGTTATATCTGTTGATCATACAAAAATGAAAACTGTGAAAAGTACTTTAGTACAAAGTGTTTTATCTTTGTGTTGGATTTAAACAGGTGCTTTTACCTGGTGCAAGTGTGCGTAGCATAAAATCTAATATTGGAGAGTTTGGAATCGGTGACTATTATTCATATTCTTCGCTGATAAGAAGCTTTTCTGCAAACTTCAGTCAGAGGCAATACGCCTGAATCTTCGGATTTATGGGGTGTTACAGTTTCATCTCATTGCTTTTCTTGTTGTGGCTTCAGCAAGAGTAAGAAGAGAGTAAATGGCAGTAAATTGGAATAAATTAGCAAATACAGAGCCAGATATTTCCCTCAGGAGGTGGTGGAGACCAAACACAGAGCTAAAAGAGTAAATATGAGTAATACAATCATCATCAGGTGGCCAGAAATTTGACTCCACATGACTGATATTGTAATTTTACAATGATCTAAATGTGAAAGTTTGAATTCAAATTTGTCGGAGCACAAACCACGACTCCATGCCAGACGTTTACTTTGAAAGTCAGAGGACATTTCATATTTTTCTCTATTATTCTTTCTAAGAATTGTTTTCAGTCTGTTTTTATGAGCTTGGTTATTTTAGTTAACTCTGTTGGTCTGCAGTCTCACTTTATGTCTGATGTTGTTGGCTTTCCTGTAGATTAAAAGTTATTTCACGTTTCCTTTCTCAGCCACACGCTGGTTTTAATCTGTCCTGTGCTGTTTTTCCAGCTGTTCTTTTGTTCGGTGCGCACAGTAAACCACACGTCTGGGAAAGAAAACGTCACATCTTCACCTGAAAAACACACAATCTGCCCCACAGCGACCTCTCACGTGATTTCTTGTAATATCACGATAATTTCATGCAGACTTGGATTTCTCCAGGTGGAATAATCTCACCTGGTCTGAGATCTGCTGTGTAGTTTTTGCACATCGACATCACAACAGTCTGGGGTAAAAAATGTCTTTGCGGTTTGAGCAGCACATAAACTCAGAGCTTTTCAAAGTATTTCAATCGACATGTGGCTTTAATCAAAGATAATGATTGTTATGACTAATAGCTAATAGGGACTGTTGGCGTTGATGGATTTCAGTCAGCTCAGCACACAATCTTGGAGTTTTTTTTTAATCTACTTATCTGCTTCAACTCATCATGACACACTGATAAATACAGAGAGGATTTTTTCAATTCAATTTGTACTACTACCTCCATTTTCTCATTTAATATCAGTTGTTTTTTTTTATTAATCATGCATGCTAAAGTGTGGTGTCCACCTGGGAAGTTGCTTGGGACCACTGATTTTCTCTGTTTATTAAGGATATGCTACTTATCTTTAGATAAAGCCAATTTAACACAGTTTGCTGATGATACCGCTGTGTATGTGTCATTTCATATTAAATTGCGTTGCCTGTCAATTTAAATTTAAACTTAGTAAGTGTTTAAATGTTTCATATATTTTCGACTTTAGATGTTAATGTTGTAAATTCATAGTTTGCTGTGTGAAATGCACAGGGCAAACATGGTTGACTTTGGCATTTAGGGTATGCAAGTCTGCAGTCGGCCTTGTCATCCAGTGTAATGCTGAGGTCAAGCGAGCTGTTGGTACCACTTATCAGATGAGATAAAATATTCAATTAAAGCCTGGCTGAGTCAGTCGAAGTTGGTAAAACACCAACTAAAAAACTGAATAATGATCAGGGAGCTGTTATTTCAGAGGTAATGAACATAAAAGTAATAGCATGCACCATATTTCTTCTCAGCTGAGGAGTGCAAAACTGCACATAATGGTTTATATTTGTTGTTCATCTGTGTTTGATTTTCCAGCAAAATGGCATGTGAACGTATAAGGAGTGGGAGTTCCAGATGTTGGACTCCCACCAGCACATAGCATACAACGAGAAAATGGGTATCATCTGATCGACGCCATAATTTAATTCTCAAAGCTCAAAAGTTTGTCCACGTCTGAGCGATCCTGCTGACAAACAGAGGTCAGAAGATGCGACCTGCTTCCACGTGGACAGAAAATGAAAAATGGCAGACAGAAGTAAAAAAAAAAATCAAAGCTGAAAAGTCCCCAAAAGAGACAGTTTGATTTGATTACCGAATGCTTCCAGCTGTCGTCTCGTTCTCACTGTGTCCCGAAAGCAACCCACACTGAGCCCCGGGGGGGAGGAGAAGCTCATTTCATGCTCTGACCAAAAAAATGGATTTAAGATGGACTGACTTGGTGTTTTAAATTTTTTTTTCTTGGGAATCTGAAGTTCAAAAGAGGATAAATGACAAATGCAACTGCTTTGATGATGGAAAGAACAGAGAAATAAACAGACAGAGACAAAAGGGGGAAACAAATGGATAAAAGGTGAGAGTTTTGTCTGTAAGACGAATATCTGCTTAATTTCTTTCTCTGACAGCACTGTCTATAAGTGATGCCAAAAGTGAATACTGAAAGCTGATATACAGGTAAAGAGGCCGAGCTCTGAGTTACATCATTATTTTATCGATTTAACAGACCTCACTGATGACTGTCAGATCGCCTGGGAAGATGTGTTTTAAATATATTAGCAAAAGTTTCTGTTTTCTAATGAAGCGTGTCGGTACAGCTGACAACAAAATGAGCTTTGGGTTTTCTGCATTTGAGAATCAAATGAACAAGATATGAACAGTGTCTCACAAATCACATGAAATCTTTACTCTAAAGCTCCTTTCACACATGCACCACGTTGTCTGTCTGAACTACCTCAACTTAACATAATCTGACAAGGTTTGATAAGCGACATTTTCAGGTCTTTCAACAAGTCTCACCTGAGTCACAATTCATCCCTTTTTGGACCAGATGACAAATATCACCCAAAGGTTTGCTGCTCTTTTCATACCAATCGCATCATGTCGGATTAAAATTGTGAGCAACATTTATGAAAGGCAGAGACTTTGACAGATGCTGTGGGTGAAGCCAGCATTTTGCTCGAGCAGAATAACACTTGTGGCTAAAATCTGAAGTTCAAAATAACACCTGAGGTCTCTCGGTGAGGAAGCGGAAGTGATGCACGCTCGTGGTATGTAGGAAAAGAGTGAGGCGAATGTTTGGAGGGTAACGTAAGAGGCGAAGCAGAGGAGAGGGATGAGAGAGAGGATGAAATATCTCAGATCTGTGCGGGCCAAGACAAACTGAACACAAAACCCTCCGAATGGACTCTCAGTGTGCTTTTCTTTAATGGACACAACAGAGGTGATAATGAACAAGATGTCAGTCCCCTCTTTTAAAAACATACCTTTTTCTCTCTTTGCATCTCTGAAACTCTTGAGCTTCCAAACCTTCATTGACTGCCTTCGATTACAAAGACACACAGCCCTGAATCTGGTATTATATTGTGGTAAAATTGTGAGATTCACACACAAACACATGGACACACACCGCCTCATTAATTGTGTGGTTCACCGGGGTCATCTGTGTGTTTCTGCAGCCGCTCCAAGACAAACAGAGGAGTCACGTAGCAGGACAGCAGCCCTGTTATTTCAACGTCGGCCTCCCTCGTGTTTATGGCTTCTGTATTTACCGTTCGGAGCTCGATGCCGCCGCTTCGATCCGCAGCAGCCCCTGTTATTTGTTCCCAAAATGCAGCCCGAGGCCAGTTTTCATCACCAGTCCTGCGTCTTCTTGCAAACGTTCTGCTGCCAAATCAGCGGGTTTCTGGAAAGTCCAAAAAACCCCAACAAAATCAGCATCCAGCTTCAAATGGAAAGTCACTCATGATCTGCGGCCTATATTATTTAAGGCACATAAACATTTGTACTGTTTCACATATACTCTGGGTGAATGGGCACGAATTCCCTCAGAAACACTTCAGAATCTCGTGGAAAGCCTCCTGAGATGTTGATATAAATACAAAAGGGGGACCGACTCCATATTAAAGTACATGTATTGGAAAACAATGTCATTTGTCCGTATTCAATTATATTACGTGTGTGTGTGTGTGTGTGTGTGTGTGTGCTTGTGTGTGTGTATATATGCTGTTCTTCATATTTACAGTATGTGATGAGAGACTGACTGATTAAAACAAAAAAATGATGCTATTTCGACAACTCCCTCAAACCAAGACGGCTTGATAAAACCATCAAGAAAAAGAGCGCAACAAAAGAAGAAAGACTGACAAATATATTCAGCTGATTTGACCTTTCATCACGTACAGAAGGAAATCAGAGGAACAGCTTGAGCGTGTGTGTGTGTGTGTGTGTGTGTGTGT
>JBAJHX010000024.1:2738016-2748589 GCA_037176925.1 Amniataba percoides | reverse complement strand
CTGAAATGTGCTTTTTGTCCATTTTAAACTATCCAGCTGGACCTGCCATCATCAAAGAGAAATAAATCTGCAAGAAAAGAAAGACATGCAGTAATTCAGGGAACAAGGAGATGAATCATGGCTGCAAAATTCATCCAAAACTGGTCCAAAAGTTAACCAAGAGTCACTGCTGAACGTGGAAGCTCACCGTTAAAATGTGACGCACACCTCAGCTGCTCTGTGATTGGTGGTTTCTCCCAGAAAATGCACCTTGGGAATGGTAGTTAATTTAATTCCTCATGTTTTTATGTATGCATGTTTTTTTTTTTTGCTCTTTATTTTTTTTAGGATCATTTTAGAATTGCAAATGCTCCGAGTGTCGGTCACCCAGCGTCGTCTCTGTGGAAAATGATGAGGAATCAAAGGCTCAGCTCTCTGTTGGGAGCCTGTTTTCCCCGAGGCCTCACCTGTTTTACAACTCTGACAGCAGAAAGTCTTCTCTGTTGAGTCTCCGTTATTCATTAGACCAGTTGACTCAGTGAGTGAGAGACATTTTCAAATTCAGGTCAGAGGTCGTCATTTTGACTTTCACCTCCTCTGAAAGTGCTTCTGCACCACAAAGCTGAAATAAAAGGCGCCATTCTGCAATTCAGCTCATCGCGTGAAGTTTGTGAGAAATAAAAGTGTTGCAAAGATGCGTGAAAAAAGGAAACTTTTAGAGAGAGCTTGGCCGTCTGTGTTTTTGTGGCCTCTGACTCTGAAATTTAAGATCTCCTGAGATTCAAACTCCGAATCTGTAAATCCCCCACGAGTCTTCACGGTGGTGTAAATTAGAGTTCAAAGTGAGAAAAATAAAAGGAGAAACAACGACTGTTCGGATCTCATTAAATCCACACACACACTCAAAATACGAATGCACGCAGAGAATTTACATTTCCCAAAAGCTGAATCCAAGTTTGGGTTTTTGCATGTTTGTGACGAACGAACAAAAAAACAAACAGTGAAGCCAGAATATGTGCAGGTCCTTAAGGGATGTGTGTGTGTGTGTGTGTGTGTCCTGCTGAGCTCCCCGGTTAATGAAGAGCCAGCGTTGGAGAGGAACCGTGACGGGACCCTCAAAGCACTCGAAGTCCCCGAAGAACCGTCTTGGCCGGGATTCAGCACTCTTATAAAACACTGCAGAGGCCGTATGGCTGAGCGAGCAGGAACACTGAGTCTGTGTGCGACGAGGTGAGACTCAACCTGACGGGAAATAAGAAAAACATATTCTGACATGGAGAGTTATTATTGTTTTGGTCATTTTGCAAAAATAATCAAAGCTATAAATGAATATTTTCCCGTCAACTGTCTTTTTAACTTAACCTCGAAGGGGACTGTGACACAAAAGAGTCCAGCAGAGGATGTTTTCTTCAAGATTTTCAGAGCAAAATACAACATTTAGTTTGAACAGAGGGAGATGAAATGTTTGGTTTCCGTTGCCAAGTGATCACAGACTGACAAACAACAGTTATCTGCATCTTAAGTTTTTTGTTGGGTAATGTGAAAGATCTTTAATCAATCTTTAATGCATCAAATGGCTGTGTGTAATGAAGCTGGATGCACCGAACTCTGCAGGTTTCAGGTTTATGGAGGAATTAAGTGACTGAATACTTCCTGGCTGTCTTGTCATTTTCCTTTTTGCGCCCTGTAGCACGTTATGCAAATCTATGGTGGCTAGTTGAAACACTTCTTTAAATGGCAGATAGAAAGAGTTAGTGACTTGCCAGGAAGTTGAACATTTAATGTGAGGAGTCTAAAAACAGTGACAGTTTTTGTTGAGCTGGTGGAGACCAAAATGAAGCTGGAAACAGATGAAATATTGGACCTCACGTTTATCAGAATGAATGTTGCTCTGTGTTTGCAGTTTGTGTGTAAAGGCAACTGTTTCCCTTCAACAACTTACGAGGTTATATTTCAATATTGTGTGTACATTTTCTTCTGTTACCTCCAAGTGGCCAAAAAAATTAATCGTTGCTTTTAAATCCAGCTTCAGTTTAATCAGTTTTCTTGTTAGAAAGTTGATAAAACTATTCCTCAGTCATGGTGAATGTCCAGCAACAACTGCTGCACGACATGTTATGATATCTATAACAGCTTATGGAGTGCACAGCAGCATAGATATGCACATTGGTAAAGACAGGAGTATGTGGAGAGGGTTGAATATATAACCGGTGTATTCGACATTCCTTTTGCATTTCACTGATGATGAACGACAAAAGCAAGCGAGGATGAAGGAAATGCTGTAAAAAAAAAAGAAAGTTAATGATTTAAGAAGCAAACAGGGGGAAGTTGGTGAAGTTTGTGAGACATTTTTCCACATTGCTGAACTCCATGAAGATCTTGGATTTATCAAAAAAAGAAAGCTGAAGGAAAAACGAGCTGTGTCTGACATATCGATCATCCTCACCAAAAGCCTTGCATGTGGACGGACTGTGGTCCCTATAAGCAGCGAATATATACTGTCAGTCTGGCGCAGCAGTCTCCGGAGGATAGTTATCTTTTTATAAGAACATGTTTAAGTGCTTCGGTCTGGCTGAGCATGAGCTCATCCTGCAGATCGGAGCGCCTGGGAAGAAACAGACACGCGGGTGAATTTGCTCAAAGCGAGCAGCCGAGAAGCTGCACTGATGTATGTGTGTGGCCCCGCGTTCATACCGTAAGAGAAACATCATCGGACAACGCTTCATTTCCTACAGAAGCTGAGCATCCAGGGAAACCTGCCAGCAAGTTTTACTGGACGAAAAGTGGTTTAACGCAGTTCCTCTGCATGAAATCATAAACCAAAATCACAAAACCAAAGACTCAAAACATGCAGAAAAACCACGCGACAATCACTTTTCCAAGAAATGGTTAAAAACTCTGAAGTTACATCACTTCTGAGCTACATCTCCACGAGTGCTGCAGTGAAATCTGACATTTGATTCCACACCAAACGTGCAGCATACGACAGATCGAGACTGCATGGAGAGATGGGACTGTGGAGAGTCCGACTCTCATGCAGAAGATTTGAGGTTTCGTCCCATCACAGACCATAACTGCTTTAACTTGCATTACTTTTTTAAAAATGCCGTCATTAAATGTTATCTGGTGCTCAGCAGATGTGTCCAATATCGATATATGTTCTTTTATTTTGAAAAGTTCCCAAACATAGTTGAAGTAACAAACATCTTGAGAACATCATGGCCATTTATGCGACTTTATACTCGTGTTTCCCCTCATGTATGTAGCAATAATCCAGGATGGGTGCGTGATTAATGCATGAACTGTGGCTGCTACAATGGCTACCACTGTACAGTGTGTGTGTGGGTGTGTGTGGGTGTGTGTGGGGGGGGGGGAGAGATGTGGTTAAAGAGAGACAGATATATATCCCTGGCAAGCCCCGAGCTTCCTCTTAATGCCAAGACCTTACAAGCACATAAAACAAAAGCCTCCACGCTTGGCCTCGGCGCAGCGGGTCAGCGGGGGAATATCAGAGAGAGCAGCGGGGCCTTTTAATTATTTCCTTGGGAGGAGAGAGGAGGTGAGATGGAAAGAGGATCAGGGAGGAAGCGTAGTTATTTAGTGAGGGATGTATGCGAAGATGAGGGCAATGAAATACATCAGGGAGGACACAGCGGGAGACATGCTGGACAAAGAGAGGCCAGATGGATCAAGACTGTGTGTGTGTGTGTGTGTGTGTGTGTGTGTGTGTGTGATTCAAAAAGTCAATAAGAAAATATTTTATACCATAATCTGCAAAGTTATTCTTATATCTGACACTAAAATGTTCATACTTCTATGAATTGTAAGTGCATCACAGATTTTTTAGCAATTTCCTTGAATAAAGATGCTTTTTTTTATTAAAAATTATGTAATTACTTTCTGCCGTTGACTTATTTTTCCTTGTATACTGCCTCTACATCGTGCTTCAGCAGAAAACTAAATTATGTTGAAGGTTGAAACCATATTTTTTGGGTCACTTAGGGGCAGTGCAAAAAGCTATAAATGCATCACTCTCATATAATCATCTTTTACCTTCGTGGCTAAAATCATAGCCAGTTGCTTATTTACACATTTAGCAGATTAGGAGGATCATTATCTGTCATCTGGACCTGTGTTTCTCTTCATCTAATGAATGTTAAGTGTAATATTTACTCATTTCTTTAGCTCTGACTTGGTTTCCACCAACTGATATTGGTCCTTGAACTGTGCACATACATTTTAGATGCTGAATATCTGGAAGTCTGCAGGTATTATTTGTTAATTGGATTTATTCTAATAACTGAAATTGTAGGAAATGTTTGCCCAGGAGTAAAAGTGTGTTTGCACTTGCAGATTTATGCATGTGTACATGTGTGTAAGTGTGTGTGTGCATGTAGTCTGTGCTCATACAGACAGTGTTTCTCCGGCTGAGACTCCAGGGGCCACATCAGCACCCAATTACATTACCTACAGGCAAAGGAGTGTGTCGAGAGTGTGCACAAGAGGGTGAAGTCAGACAGTTATTTGCATAAAACAAAGCAGGAAGACACTGAACATAAAAAAGACAAGAGCTGCGCAAGAGAAGCGAACCAATAAATTGAAGCTTAGATGGTAAATAAATACATCTGTATTCAGATCTACTTGTGACCGGCTGTAAAATGAGACGTAATTTATCGTTTTCTGACAGACGGAGCATTTTTTTTGTTGTTTTTGCAGCATGTATGCTGAATTAATCTTTTTCCTTGTTTCCCATTTGCCTTGCAGATGATGTACAGATTTCTTTTACTTTAAACTGTTTTTTTTTTCATCCTAAAGTCACTATTTTCAATGAGAGGCTGGATAAATGCATCTCTGTAACGTCTATAATGGCCACCGCTGTGTTTATCTGCATCTGCAATTTAAACCAAGTTCTATTAAAGGTCAAGCAAGAAAGGGAGGGGGTAAAAAAAAGGACTTGAATTCGCTTTGGGAGCTGAGATTCAATCGCAGATTCACGAGCCCGCGTGGACGATAAGTCACAAACCACACACGCGAGCGCCGAGCACATTAAAACCTTGAGAGATTAGCCACTTGAACTCCAGCGACAGTCACAGACCAGCGAGCCTATTTGGGCTCATTTGTCACCGGAGTTGCTCCCCGAAGGCCCCCACATTGTTCTCAGACGTGTCGGGGCCACATAAAGTTTGAATTAGACCAGGCGCCCCGGCGAAAACCACTGGGGTAAAATTAGGCAATGAGGGCCGGCTTTCTCTCGCAGACTCTTTCAGGGGATTAGATGACGTTTTAAAGTTACTGGAGGACTAATACGTGTGATTAAAACGGCCGATTATTGCGCAAAATGGAGGCGTGTTTTATTGGCCTCACCTAAAGGCGTAAAGGGGGGCTGGTTTTTGGGGGGAAGGGTGGCCAGAGGGGTAGTTTAAGTGGCTCACTAAAGGTCCAGGGTGAGATTATAATGCCTTATTTAACGCTGGATCTGCGGATAACGGGCGGTGAACTGTTAGTGAACCTTCATGGCTGACGTTGGAACAATCTCTGCAAGTTTAGCTACTGTTTTTGTAGTTTTACCGCTGTGTTTTCTTAAAGTAACCTCCAGGGCAGAAAAAAAGCAGAGCTCTTCAAAGTTAAGTCACCCTGGTAGGTATCGAATGACGGCAAAATTAAACAGGGACACTTCTAGAGCAAGTTTCTAACAATGGCAGCGAGGATTCATCTGCAAGGGCGACGGCGCCTTCTTCCTTTTTCACTCACAGTCCCACAATAGATGTTTTTGAGTCAGTTTGATTAAAAGCAGCATCAAAAACGTAGGGAGAGGGGAAAAGTCGCTCTGTGTTCCTGTTAGTCATCAAAAACATCTGCTAAAGGAAAATACAGGAGCAGCGTCTTGTTGGTGGCCCTCGATAATAAAAAATAAACACAGGCAAGGAAAACACTTCTGTTTACTAATTGGACCAGTAGCCGTGGTAACCGAGTGACATCACCTCGTCATTAACAGGTGCCTCATCCGGTCGCTCGACCATGGGAAAGTTTTAATTAAAGCCCCCCCCCTCTGGTTGGCCGTCCGCACCAGCACAGGCCTGGCCGATCGGCCGCAAGTTACGAGCTGTTGTCAATGTTTATGAGGTGGCGGGCGGACGGGAGGCCTGTTGTGACTCTGCGGGGTCAGAGGTCAGAGGTCAGAGAGAGAGAGAGGCTTAATAAACCAGAGGAAATGATGCTCACCATTTTTAACCGCTGTGACTGTTCGTTTCCTCTGCCAAGCGAGGTCGCTTCAGTTGAGAAATGTCGGTCAGACGAGAAAGCGAAAAGAGAAGTAAGATAGATTTTTGCGGGGATTTTGAGATGGTTATTGCCAACAAGTGGTTATTTATTGACTGTATTATTGCTCATAACACATGGAAGCAAAGTAATTTCACAGATTTCATCATGATTGTGACAGAAATGTTTATTTATAAGAATCAAACAACAAAATTAATCATAAAAAGTTGAAGAAATGAAGTTTGGTACGACACCATCCTGAGGTTTAAATGAAATTCTCAAACATCTTTTGGATGGATTGCTGTGAAATTATTTCTTTTTGTTTCTCCTCCCTGTGATCTGTCATCCTGTTTGTCTCTTTGTGTTTGGCTGTTTTCAGTTGAATTCTGCACACTTCCTGTTTTATTTTGTAGTCTTCCCTCTCTTCTCATGTCAGACACTTTACTTCCTGCCCTTCTGTGTTTTTCCCGCCTGTTTGATTGCCTGCTCTGCCCCGATTAGTCTCACCTGTTCCCTCGTTAGTCTCCTCACCTGTCTCCACTTCCCCGTCACTAAGTCTTTATATACCAGCCTCCTTCCTTTGGTCTTTAGCATTTCCTCTCTGTCACCAGGCCTCTGTGAGCTTCTGTGCTTCACTTTTGCCTGCACTTCAGAAAACCTTCAAGAAAGCTACCTCTCCATTTCCTTTCCAACTCTCTCTGTGCTCTGTCTGGGTTTTGAGTCTGCTCCACGTAACACTGCCTGCTGAACACCAGCATGGCGTCATTGTGTTATGTGGCATGCTGCCTTTAGCATTTAGCTCATGGCATCATGGGGCATGAGTACAACATTGGGGTCAAATTTGAAATTGTCCAAATTTGACTACTATTTCCCAACTGGGGATAAATATGTTGAGGGGCCTGTTTGAAATGCAGTGTAACTGCAAGCACATTTAGATGACACAGGACTTGCAAATGGAGCAAAAACAACATGATGAATCTAAATGAGTCTTAACTCACTGAAAACCTAAAATTCAACAAATCACTGCTGGCACCAGCTCTCAAAGTTTATTTTCATGCAGCAAGTGCATCTTTTTTTCACTTTAGTCAGTAACGTCTGTGCAAACACTGACACTCAAAGTAAAGCTTTTATATGTTACCTGACAAAAAGACAATGCCAGGTTCAGATGAAATGCATTAAAGGGGATTTCTGCCATACAGATGTATGTGATGTAAAACACCATCTCTCAGACTTTTATCCTCCCTCACAACCTCCTGCTCTGTCCTCTGTACAGAGATTCTCTAAAATGGCCTCCATTCCATCCTCCATTTCATGCAGATGTACGGAGAGGAGAGTTGTGGTGCTGCACCAAAACAAGCAAACCCAAAAAAGCTCTCCTGTTCAGAGACTCATGTTTGCATCTCCTGCGTTGAAGCAAAAGTCCACAACAACTCAGAAGATGAAGCACCATGAAATAGAGCAGAAGGAATTTCTGCTTCTTTCTAAGAGGGGGTCTATTTATCAGAGTTGGGTGGGGTTGGGGAGGGCGCAGCATTCATCATGACTAAAGTTTGGCTCTGCGCTCTGTTGGCGGGGCTGCTGGAGACTCCGTGAGCCCCCCAGCTCAGCAGCCTCGCAGTCAGTAGATGAAGAGGGGAGATCCTGTGACTAATAAAGAACACACCGATGAATAATCTGTCACCACTTACTGTGTGTGTGTTTGATGAATCACTGTTGCATCAGTATTGTTGTTTGCAGTTTGAAGTCCTAGCTACAGAAACAATTCTTGGACACGGTGATGCGTGGAGGGAAAAATCTCTTTGGCTTCCCCTCCCTGGATATAACCCATCCAATGACATAGTTTTTGCCTCCAGAATAACTCTGTTTTCATATATTCTGTGCAGTCACAGGAGCATATTCCTGAGTGTCTGTTCTTCTTTTCAATTGACCTTTTGCACAGCAACATGTTAGCATCGATTTGAACTGTCAGATCTTATTGGCTGTAAAAGGGTCTTAAATGTGGTTTCATGACTACACAAGAGCAGCACAATGAGGGTTCAAACATTCAGGAGCAGCTGAAGGTTTGGTGTCTTGCTCAAAGACACTTCAGCAGGCCTCGCTGTTGGACTCAGCAGCCAGGTGGGTGGAGGCTGTGCAAAACCAGCAAACTTTAATGTGCTGAAAGGCTTTTAAAGAGCCTCGGTGAGCTGCACACACCAGTTTAAACCATCTACAGAGAGCGGAGCATCCGCTGGGATCACTTTGGCAGCGAGGCTCCGAGCAGAGAGCATATTTTCTCTCAAACTTCTCCTCAGCCGGCTTTCTTTCATGCTGCATCTCGGTTTACCTTCACTGCAGTCTAGACAGAGAAAGGAAGAAGCCAAGTCATGTGTTGTCGAGTGTGTAGGTGACACACACACACACACGCACTCAGCTGGTGTGAGGCCTGGTCAAGCAGGAGAAACAAACAAAGGTGGATTATGACAATTAGTGGCCTGGTCCAAACCTCGGGTGTTTCCAGGGCTTAGTGGATCGGACCAATTAATCAGAGCTCTGTCTCATGCACACACACATGCGCACACACGGGGCTAATGAACAGAGTAATATTCAAACATGTGGGACCCATTTCTGCAGCTACCTCCTGCTCTCTCTATGACAACAGAGAGGTACACAGCAACGTTTGGAAAAAGAAAACACGCCGCTGTGATTAGCCGGCAGCTCGTGGCTGGAACGAACCAGGTGCAGCAGTGATAGGAGGAATAATGTCGGCCCGAGGTTACAGAGCAGCTCTTCATCTGTCAGGCAGACACAGAGCTGCTGCACAAGTTGGCTTGAATTTCGTTAACGATATAACAAGAGGGTCTCAATATTAAATTATTCTGTGAAGAGATGGTGGAGCAGTGCGTTTCAGAGTTTAAACCTGCTCTCTGACTGCAGGGATTTGTACACTTGAGGAATAATTTTATTTGTAACCAAATGAAGACTCTAAAAATTGATGACAGATCTACATGTTTTCCTTCAAAATATACCATTAAGATCAGAAACAGCTACATAAGGTAACATTAACTCCAGCAATAAATCACTGTGAATAAAAGTCTGATAAAGTGACTGAGGAGGGAGGGAGAAAGAAATTAGTTTGCTGATCTATCATGAAATGTGAGCACAATTTCATGCCGCTCTTTTAGTTGCAGTTTTTAAAAAAGGTGTGACTGTTTTAATTTGCCTCAGTTTGTTTTCACTTTGCCTCGAGCAGCAGCGGCGGCGTGGCGGCTTTCTCGGGTCAAGCCAATTTATTCCACACAGCCTGACTCTGCCTGACTTCATGATAGTTCGGCTTACTAATACAATAATCCATAATTCAAAAGCTTCAGGGAAACGACTGCTACAGTTGCATATTCAATAACTCATGAAGGCGCACATGCATACACAGGACTGATTTGTCCTACCGCAGATAAAGCCTGCCGGGGACGTTTTGCGGCCGCTGCGATTGCACACGCACGAGCGTACGAGTGTGTTGCTTATGAAAACACCAGTAGCCAAGGAAACGGAGGGTCAGCTGGTTTTGCTAACCTTTCCCTCCGCCGGCTACAAACCGCCCAACCCTCGCCTCGGCGCAAGAATGAGAGAACAGGCCATTCATATGCACGCCCATGTTTGTGCAGGGTTTGGGATGTGGCCTTGAAATTTGCCAGTCGGTGAAACTGCTCACCCAAAACAACCTCTGTCCTCATGCGACCTGCATATGGCAGCGGTGGCCATTTTAGAGGAAATTAACACACTTAAAATGCAAAAACTGGGTGCAAAAACTATGTCCTGACTTTTTTTTTTTAAAGAAGCAAACAACTTTCAGTAACAAACTCAACTACTTCACTTTCTTGTGCAACACTGATCCTTCTCACAAGACACGACACACGATATGATACGAGTTACAGGTGTGCAAACGACTGACTACGACAGGATGTGATCACCAAAACAGGCAGAGCAGCGAGAGATCTCATGAGTGAAAACAGCTTTGCCGACGCTTCCTCGTCTTCTGGTTTTTGTCTTATCTTCACCCTGTTTGGAGCCTCTTTGGTCGCAGGTGGGACATGCAAGAGTTTGATTTCTGCAAAGTCCCTGAGTCTGTAGCATGTCGGGGGAATAAGGAGGGAGTAAGATGAGGACTGAAGTAAAAATATCAGAATTCAGATGTAACCGGTGGAGTTTAATGTTTCAAAAGATCTTTATTTACCTTCGTCAGAATAAACAATCAGACGCAATGACATGAGCCCCCACAAATCAAATTACCATCCAAAAAGAATTAACCCTTTAGGCGCCATGGTCGCAAAATTGCGACAAGCGTCATTGCTGAATTAAA
>JBAJHX010000024.1:2701264-2721718 GCA_037176925.1 Amniataba percoides | reverse complement strand
ATAGATGGTGCGTGTCCGAGAAGGTGTCATCATATCTCCACAACACTGAATCACAGTCAGACACCGTTAAAACACACAGCCTGCCCTCCTCACTTCCAGTAACAGAAGCAAAAAAAAAGAGAGAAAACAAACACGCTGCTTCTCTCGATCTTCAAGAATGACGAAGGACACGTGTGCGCCGAGCCCGCGTGCTGCTCTGTCATTGGTCAGAACTGTCCTGCCCTTGCATCCTCATTGGCTGAGCAGACAAACCTGAAGTATGATTGGTGTAACTGCTGCTGTAGTAAAATATCTGGTCCACTTAAACAATAATGATATATATAAATCATTATGTGAATACAAACAGTTGATTAGATTGATATGAGTCAATTATCAACATGCTTTGATGCTGTGGAAGTTTTGTTGTACTGAGACGAGTACAAAATACAAAATCATGTCTTAGCGTCAGAAGTTAATGATAGTAAAAGATGTTTAATAATGGAAAATATGTACATTTTTACTATATTAATATCATTTCTTTTTATTATACATTTGCTCCAAAGAGGGATGCAAAGTGAGATGCTACTGATACTTTACAGCAGAAACAAACAGCATATTTAGATTATTGTGATATTGCATTTGTGAAGATTTGGCCTCAATATTCACAACGTGAAGTTCAAACATCATCATCAGTCTCTCGCCTCAGGTGCGATGTTTCCTTTCAGGACGACAAACACGATCACAGCACACGTTTAACAGCTCACACGACAGAAACTCGATCTTCTACTTTATTCAGCCTGATCCTCCCTCCAGGTGCTTTGCTGTGACTCCATCCAGCACCCAGTGTGGCAGCTGCTGCAGCTGGGCGACGGCAGGAACCAGCTGTGTGTGTGTGTGTGTGTGTGTGTGTGTGCGCGCGCACATCCAGCCAGCTGTGAGGAGGCTGAGCGGTCTTTTCCATCGCAGTCAGCAGCACCTGGGCCAGCTCAGGGCAGCACACCAGCGGCCCGGTCAGGCCACCCAGCTTCCCCCGCGGCCTGCTCGTCTGTCTATTGTTGTTTTAGGGAGAAAATCCCCCTCAGACGCTCTGATCATCAGTCTGAAGTCCGTCTGAGATGAAGTCACTCGCCCACCTTCCCTCGACTTGTTGCCTACATTAGACTACATTTCCCAGAATGCAGTTCAGGTGTGGAAGCAGGTGAAGAAAGCCTGATCATTTAACATAGTGTTGGTTTTGTTTGTAAAGACCACGACACACTGAAATATTTTGCAAATCTGCCTCCAAAGAATTCATGAATTCTTCCAGCATCAGTGTGTCGATCAGTAAATATAAAAGGACGAGGTCACTCAATGTAAGAGTGATTTTTGTGTTTCTGGATATAATGGAGCTCTGTGGCAGTGAGGAAGACAAAAAAAAAATCAGCCTTTGGATTAAAATATTATTAATCAATTAATTGTTTTTGAGTATTTTCATGTGATCACCAACTTATCCTTATCACAACTACACATTTAAGCAAGATGCGTGGAAAAGGGGTTAAAGTCAGCGACTTAACCTCAAAGAAATAATCCTAAAGGACCAAGACTCAAATAACACCTGTAGTATCAACAGCTTTACTGTGAAACCACAAGTCAACAGAAAAGTTTCTTTCTCTTCAAAACTATAAGCATTAGTGATCTTCTAAACTGTATTTTTGCCTTTATTTAGCCTTTATCTAGAGCAGATTCTTGGAGGCCTGCTGACATTTAAATGTCTGTTTTTAAGAGTGAAAACTATGAAGAAAACCTTTTCTATTTATGATGAAATGATATGTAGTGCTGCCAGCCCACACAAAGGGCACACAATGTTCTTTGGGCACTGAAAACTTCAAAAATGAACTAGAAAGAAGCAGGTCAGCAGGCCGGAGTAAGTGCAAAAAAAGATGGCATTTAAAAAAAAAACAAAAAAAAAAACAAAAAAAAAAAAAACAGTTAAATTGAAAAATAACCAAAATACACTCAAACCAAACAATTCAAATGTGCCGGCTGCAGCCTCACAGCAAACTGCCATCTCTCCCTCCAAAAAACAAACCCTACCCCACAATCCCTCAGTGGTCAGTTTTTATCAATTTCCACTCCCCCTGCAAGAGGACCCAACGAGACAAAACTGTTCTCCATCCCTGATTAAGGAGCTGAGATTCTCCAACCTTCCCAGGCAACACCATAAATCCAAAACTCAAACCATAAATCAACCTATTCTCAACATACTGTAACCAAAACACAAAAATGAATCACCAACACAACTTAACACCAATAATGTAGGCAAGTTAATTAAGTAATCACAAATTTAAGACATTATATGACCATAAACATTTAAACAAACACAAAATAAATATCCAAATAAGCATATACAGCACTGTTCATTTTGGGGAACATGAACAAGTGAAAAGGCAGCGAATAACTTTTTCACATAATAGCTTTATGTTGAATCTATGATGGAGAAAAAGCAGGTTTTAGTCTGTTCATCCCTTCATGCCAGCCTGAAGCTCCACCTCTGTTTGTGCATTGAAATCATCTCCATCTTCACTGTGAGGACAAAAAGTCCTGAATCTCACCTTCAGTTCAGGAGGAGGAGCGCCTGGCACAGATAAAACACTTTAATCTCATTTCGTCTGCATCACTCCTGCAGAGGTTAAAGCAGCTTTTAGCGTGATCAACAAGCCGTGAAAAGCCCTGCTCGGGGAAAAGAGCGGCCTTACTGCAGGATCTGAGGCCAGCAACCCCCCCCAAACACAACCACCACCTCCAGCTCTCTCTCCTCTTTTACCTTGGATAAACAGAACATAGCCCGCTATTCACGTCACATCTTGCCAGTAGCCATCACCTCGATGGGAGCCAGCGCTCGGCGAAAACGCTCCGTGTTGAGTTGCACCGATGGGGACAGGTTACCGGCTCCCACTGCCAACAATGTCCGTGGAGTGCAAATGTTTATTTAAAAAGTTATGTTCGAGTATTGATTTTATTTCATTTTCCCTCCTCCCCGCCCGCCCGCTCTTGGCTCAGGTAAAGTGCCTGTCCGTCACGAGGTTTTCCCGCCGGAGCTGGGCGTGTTGTCTGTCTCATAAAAGCCGCTACTATAGTATAATGTAGCCCCGTGGCCCGAAACGTCCGCCTTTTCCTCTCCAAGCAGCGCGTGTGTATGTATGTGTGTGGGACCCATCCAAGAAAAATATGTTAGGGGGCCTCACTTCTTATAATAGCCTGGACATTGAATATCTCACCTACTGGTAGGAAAAATATAACGGTTAACATTAATACCTGATATGTCCCCGTACCCACTTTTCTTATTTTATACGCTGACCCTGTATTTGTATTCAATTAGCTTTAAATAGGTTTATGTTCAAAAGACGGAGTCACACTAATACTCTCTCCCCCCAAAACACATAAAATAAAATATATTATCTTTCGCTCTTCCTGGATGGAGGGAAGAAGGTCGGTGGGTCTTTGAAAAGGACAAAAAGCCCCCGAAAAAGAGGGGGCTCCGTCGTGACGAGAGCCAGACGCCCCGTCGTGCTCTGCGGCGCTCTTTACGCTCTTAACGTTTTGATGGATGAGCTTCTGCTGATTTTGAGTTTTGAGGTGAAATTGGATGCAGGCAGGTAGAGCGGTCGCTGTAGCGGCTGCTATTAAAACAAGAATAAACTTTTTAAATCCCCCAAAAAATCCTGTAACGTGAAAAAAGAAACTGAAGAAGCTATAAGAGGTGTGGCGTAAAATCACTTAACTCATATTATGCAGTTTGTTATTTAGTATAGACTGCATCTGACTGTGCGGCAGCTTCACCAAAACATCCCCCGACTGGCTGCTCTCGAGTTAATCCCCTCACACGGGCCTCCTTATATTCGAGAGCGTCGCTCATTTGCAGGTCTCCTCCTCATTATACGCCCAACGATGGCAGAAAACGCACAGAGACGAGTCATTTATAGCCGCGCCACCGCCCCGTTTTATTGTGCCAATGACTTTAATACGTTTTTTGGGCCTCCTCCAAGAGTAAATGTAAAGGACCTCGAGCGTCTTCCACGATCCTGCTGTCTCTCGGCTTTAGCGTGGCACAAGGGGAGGTACTGTTGGCACCGGCCTTCGTTTCCAGCTGCGTTTTTTTTAAATGCACAACGTACAGTTTGTGGAAGTGCAAGCGTGCATTCAGGCGTGACTGCAGCCCCGCACACGCAAACATGCACTCGTCCACGTGGAGATGTGCACATACTGAAAACGCCACAGAGAGAGAGAGTTGGTAAACTGAATTCTTTTCTTTGGATGGCAGCTTTCAGCTGTTGCAAGAGCCTTCACCAAATGTTTTCAACCATCACACAATATCATCCGATCTCTTTTTTTAAATAAATCATTTTGAAAGAAAAGGATTACATTTGCAATTGCGCCGCCCCTTAAATCTGATTAGATTACTTGTTTTGGCATAAATACCGAGCGCCGTGCCTCTCATATCTAAGCACTGGCTCATAAATTGAGCAATTGTGGCGGCAAAAATGGCTGTTTGGTCTGCCGCTGAAGCTTATAAACCGATCAGACGGGGTATTAAACAATCTCAGAGTCGCCGCGTTATGCCCTCTTTGCTTCTCATTTTCCCCAACATTTACAGCAAAAAACTGTGGGAGAATCCAGCTGGAACAGCTCAGATGAAACCGGTGCAAAAGTCGCACAAATGTCTGTGCTTCGAAATGCAAAAATGAAGTCACTTAAATGGCTGGAAGCGTTATCACACCTGACTTTTTTTTTTGGTGGGTTACACTTTTTATTGGTTTGGCAGATAGGACAGTGAGAGATAGACAGGAAAGATGGAAGAGAGAAAGGGGGAAGACATGCAGCAAAGAAACCCCAGCTGGGATTCGAACCAGGGTCTGCTGCACCGAGACATCAAGGCTCTCAAACATGTATACTCACGCTTTACCCCTGAGCCACCTGCACTGCACCACACCACACCTGACTTTTAATGCCTTCTTTTAACAAGGTCACCAGGTCCAGTACTAGTTTAGATTTCAATTACATCCTCAATATCTTTATATACATCTTTACTTTAAGGTGACAGGAGGCATTTTGAAGATGGATATAAAAATAAAAGATAAAAATATAAATGTGAGAGGGCCAGTCAGCAGAAATGTGGAGGACACATGAGAACAGGTTTCATTTTCAGAGAGCATCAGTGGTGAACGTGGACCATGCAACCATACAGAGGGTGAACACGTGTGTGTGTGTGTGTGTGTGTATATATATTTTACATTTATCTGGATTAAACTGAGCTTCAAGGATGAAGAGTCGTCGTTCTGCAGCACGTGGGGTCGCTTGACGCCTTTATGAGTCTAAAAATTATGTGAATAATGTGTCACGGCCTTCACAGCCTTTAGATCTCAAACCCACTGGAAACGAATGTGAGATTTTTTTTCTCCTCCACCACCGAAGAAGAGATTAACTCAGTGTTCATCCACTGGTTGCTCTAATTAGACACTTTATAGATGTTTATCCTTTAATTTGTCACCTTAAATCTGCAGTCTTTATAGTCCTGTTTAATGCTTTCGAGTCTTACTTAACAAAAAAAGCTGACTATAAATACTATTTCATATAAATACCAGAATAAAAAATGCAGAGCAGCATTTTTCAGTCGTTCTCTTTGCTGGAAAGAGAGGCAGGTGATTAAGTTTAAAAAAGAGAGGAAATAATGGACAGATATGGAGTAATACAGTGAGACGGAGTTGAGGGCGGGACGTTGGTGAATGGGATGCGGCTCATTACCCGTTAATCTGATACCGCCGAGCCACTGACGGGAGAACTGGGGAGCGATTATGTGCGTTAACCAGCTGACAGGCCTCGCTGGCCACCGAGCTGGCACACTGCAGCGCTTTGTAAACACATTATCTGATCACGCAGGAAGAAATACACTAAACACACACTTCACACACACACACATAGAGGCAGCGAGGACGCCGCTCGACGACAATGATGAGCTGTGAAAACATGCTGAGGATGGACGAGAGCAGCTGAAGGAAAAAGAGAAGGTGCTGCCGTCGGCCCAATGATGCATCATGAATTTTTTGTTGAATGATTCATCGATGCAGTCTATAAGTCTATAATCAATTATCGACCGCCATTTCTGGAGTTTTGAGCTGCTGCTCGTTTATAGTCTAGACCGAGCAAAGATGGCCGGGCAGCAACAAGAGAAAAGAAATACAACAAGCTTTGTTTTTAAAAAGCAGATGTTTGATTGTTCTCTGTAAATGTATCATGTAACTCATGATTGACTTCATCATTAACACACAGGTGTGTTAATCTGATTGCTCAGGTGGAAGATGGGCGGAGCTTTGAAACTGAATAAAGTCAACAAAACAGAAAAGTCTACAGAGAAGAAGGTGCAGTCATGAAAATCACCTGTGTCTGTTCATTGTGGTGTAAATGCTGCTGTCTTATGTTCTTTCTCTCCTCTTTTTTCATTTATGCCATTTCCCTGAATTAATCGTGCTGTCAGACACATGTTTAAAATAAGTTATGAGTATTTATGTTTGAAAAATCCCCCCAGCTGAGCCCCTCCATCATATAAAACCACACTTGACACTCAGGTCGTCGTAGCAGAACAATATCACGGGTCGAAAAGTGTGTGTGCGGTCTGTAAACACTTTTCATTTCCAGGAGTGTGGTTTAAGTCTAATTTATTCTTTTCTCACCATCTTCCACCTTCAAGTTTAACAAAACAGATGAGCGGCTCTCGTTAAGCTCATTTAATTGCACCCAAAATAAAAGGGGAACTTTGGTCATATTTAATATCAAATTTTGTTTAGTAAGAACTAATGCATGTGTGAAAAAATATATATAAAGCCTTTAGAAATCTAAATAGGAGAGAGTGAGATGACAGTGACAGAAGGCTTATGAAGCCTAAATGAAAAACAAAAGACATGATAAATCAAATGAAATTATATAATAAATGACGACAAATGAATTCCCTGAAGTCAGATTATTAAATAAACAGACGCCAAGTGAGGATGGCAGCATTTTACCACCACAGTTCATCTGACGATGAGTGCTGACAGCTTCCTGCTCTTCTCCTGCTACTCATGGAAAATCTTCCAGCTGACTGCGAGGATGTAAGTGTGTCTGTTTCTATCTCTGCCTCCATCTATAAATAACACCTTATTTGCAGCAGTCGTCTTGAAAACCGGCACTTCCTTTAAATAAACTCGAAGCAAGCTGAGAAAACTTCAGTCGTGTCCACAGCTGGGCAGCTCCGCATATTAGAGTTGACAAACGTCATTAAAATTCACCGCCCCGAATAACAAATCTTTCACCAGGCACACACACACACACACACACACACAGGGCATATAACCCCGAACGCGCAAACACACAGACAGACACACACACACGACTTTCAGCAGCTCAGCCGAAACAGGGATATGCTAACCGAGGCGGAGGATGTCCGTCGGGACGCCGCCGCCAGACTTGGGTTTCCCCGCCGGGACCGACCCTGGCTAGTGAACATGCTAATGCTTGGACGCCTCCCTCAGTCGTCATAAAATAATCTGCTTCATCTGGGCCTCCAACCGGGCTTTTCACCACCTATTAGCCCTCAAACCTGCAGCGGCGACAAAAGAAGGATTTTGACAAACGCGCCCAAACAGATTGTCACAAACGCTCCAGTTTTCAAAAAAACTCCACGTGCTACCTGATTACTTCCTCCGGGGGCTGATTGGCGGCCGCTTGAGAAAACCGGCTGTCAGAAGCGGTTTGCGAACGATTCAGTCATTCAGATGGTCGGTGACAGAGGATGGAGACAGCTCTGGTTAGGCCCGAAGACAAGCCGGCCCTGCAGCTGAGTAAAGCTCGGCCGCGATCTTTTTAAAAAAGCCAACAACGGGAGTGCCAGCCTGCCGCAACCGGGGCGGAAATTTGGCACTTTGGGAAGGTGCAAGGTTTCGAGGTAGAAAGGAAAGCTCTTAGCGGCCGCTTTCCCCTGCAGGAACTTTGTCATCACTGTACACTCAGCGAAATGATTCTGGATTACTCGGTCTAAAACCAACAAATTATGTCAATTTTATTCAAATATAACAAACCTGCCTGGTACCTATAAGCGGCGCGCTCTGCTGCGAGCCGGGCCAACGTTTTAAATGGGTCACACTTCAGTTACAGAAAACATTTCATTTCCATGCGTGCACAGCAACATTTAGCATGAATAGCAATTATCGTCTGAATAAATACGCATTTATGTTGTCGTAGCTGCTCCAAATATAAAAAAAAAAAGTGTGGAACCAAAAAGAACAGTCATTTATAATCTCGGCTTTTGCTGAAATAACAGCAAGTCTTGATGACTGGATGACACACCAAGTCGCTTCTGCTGCACTGAAATACAGCAAAGGATGAGATTTTAACCAATTATATTCACCTGTGAATTCACAAGCTGTTGACCTTTGAGGGAACGAGAGGCCAACATAAAAGAAAGGCATCAATATTAGCTCCTCTGAGTATAAAGTGCTTCACAAAAGATGAATGGTTTGCAGAGAGGAGGCATTTTTTTTAATTGTGTGTGTTATTATAACTTATTTTTCCATTGTCAACTATGAGATAACAAGCTTGTTAATGTTGGCAGGCTGCAAGCAAGCCTTTCTCCCCCACTTGAACAGCTTACTGACATGATGTGTAAACAGCACAGTAAAGAGAAAAAAGGAGGAAGCTCGTGGTGCAATCATGACTGATGAGTAGTACATTCGTTTATCAACTAACTATGTGACAATCACAGCATCATCAAGCTTCAAAAAGCCAAAAACTTGAGGCGCAGATGAGTTTTGTTGAGCCTTTTTCTTAGTTTCCTTAAAGATGGTTCAGAAAATCTGCAGTCAAAATGTCTCTTCTACCTTTTAACGTGCCCCAAACAGTAAAAGTTTCAAATGACTCATCCCGATGGATGTTAACATATACGCAGATGACACAGTGCTTCACACAGCAGAGTTAAATGTCAGTGACAAGCTGTGTGGAAGTGGAGAGGACCTGAAAAACACGACAGCACAGAGACGGACTGACTGCTGACATACACGGTGCAGGGAACACGCCAGCTTTTTGTCAGACTTCCACATGTGTTTCCAATGCGGGGGGGCGGTGGTTGTTGGGGGGGTATTATATTCCAGCTGAGGTGCATGTGTGCACGGCAGTGTTGTCTGCACAGAGACACACTGCGCTGCATGAAATAATATGGCAGCAGATGTAGACGGGTCATGATAGGAGTGTGGTGGCACTGAGTGAATGTAAGTGTGTGTGTGTGTGTGTGTGTGTGTGCAGGGTTCAGGTTACTGCGCGGCTGCTGAATGTCTAACGAGGGAGGATGTCAGTCTTGTTTGAGAAGCGGGTGTGACAGCAATGAGATTCAGGAGGAAAATGAAACCTCAGCAGAAAAAGATTATGTACACAGGAGTAGTCGTTTTTTCTCTGAGTTTTGTCCCTGCGGTGGCACTGCTGCAAGGGCTTTTATTTCTCTAAATATTAGAGGCTACATCAGGCAATTAGAAAAATAAAACCAAGTCTTTACCCGGCTGTTCGGTGAAACATCTATGTGGAAAGAGGGAAGAGCTTGAGAGGCAGAATTCAAAGTTTACAACAACTGATCCAGGTTAAGAAAAGAGAAACGCACGTAAAAATCAAAGAAACAGATCTAAGAAGTGACTGAAATGTCCTTGTCTTTCACAACTTTATCTCCTGTTTGTTGACATTTAAAACTGCTGCTTTAAGTACAGTCATAGACAAGAGAAGGAGAAAAGAGCTACCATAGTTAAAAACTTGCAACAACAACTATACAAGTTATTTAAATGAAGGTTGTGCAGGAATGTATAAAAAATGTACTGCAAAAACAAAGAGGGGGAAGTCCTGGATAATGAGGGAATGCAGAAAATGATGTAAGCTAACATTGACGTAATCCACTTAATACCGTCTTCTGACCGATTTGAGCCGCAGAGTCTCATCAAATGTCCGAATGTTAAACCAATCAGCTGTCAGAAAATGGAAGATGGAGTCAGATGTTTATTTGCAGTCGCGGTACATGACGTGTCCAGACGAGCATGTTTGGATGTTTTATGTAATGTGCCTTTAAAAACACGGCTCTGGATACGAGGGGCTTAATCAGTGACGGGACGGAGAAGGAAAACTCAGTACAGACATGCCCACACACACACACACACACGTATACGGCCTCCATCCTCAACCTCCTCCATGGAAAAAAGCTTACACTCTAATAACACACAGCTAAGTAAAAGTTTATGTTTTCAGCGGCCGACCAAATAAATGAAACAGAGCAAATGTGAACCCGGGACGCCGGCGTTCAGAGTTGTTTTCATCAAACAGCGGTGGAGGGGGGGCGGCGGCGGAGCACCTGTATATTTGCACAGACCTTAACTCTTGTGATGTCACCTCTCTGACAGTAAACATTTATCCATGTTTTTTTTCATCATGGCGATCCACATCCAGGGTCATTAGCGAACATGCGGAGTCGATGAAGGAGGCTGAAACAGACCAGAGGATCCGTTTTTAACCGAGTTAAAAATCACTGAAATGAGGACTGTTTATTGAAAGAGCTCGTAATGAGCTGCTCTGTGTTCTTAATGCGTTTTGTGTCAGAAGGTCAGGACGAAGACGATGTATGTTCAACACTAATCCTTCATATTGACCTTTGACCTTGATGATTTGCAACTGATCAACACGACAAAACTTTGGAGTCAGTTTTGAACTCAACATAAAGCTTTTCACAAATCGACTGAGGTGATTTCATTGATTTTGGTCCAGAGTTCTTAAATCTTTCTCTAACTTTGACACAGTGATGAGAGGCTTCGTTTTTTATTTCAGGTTCGGTCCAAACAAAAGACTATAAAAGGTTTTCTTAATCCAACAAATGTCTGAGCCGTCTGCAGTGAAGTTATTGAGGTGAACATGATAAACATTCATTTATGTGTCCTGTTGTTTGCCAGCTCTCTTCTCTCTCTCAGCTTTTATTTTCATACCGTCAGCAGAGTTTGACGGACGCGGCTGGTCAGTCCGTGTTTGTGTTCGTTGTGAGTGATCGGGGAAGTTGCTTAGTCTGGAGAACCTCTTTATTTCTCTCTCTTTTAAATGACGCAACATGTTTGAACAGAGAAAGAAATCCACTTTGAGCTGAGACAGAAAAAACAATCAGTGAATTAAAAGATGGTTTGCATGGTTTGGTTTGAAGGCTGGTTTCACTTGCAGATGTATCAGCAAACATGCAGCAGAAAAGTGACAACCAATCGGCGAGCGTCTCGGGCTTTTTACGGCTCATGAAAGAGGAATTCTGGTGAGCAAGTCACCCAGATAATGGTGCGTAACCTGTCGGTGCAGCGGGGGAGGGAGGGGGGCGATACCGGCGTTGTTCACGCCGCTGACAGTAGTTCTTCCACCGGTCTCGGCGGGGGTCCGGCCCACACACATGCAGCTGTAGCGCAGCCCAAGCACGGAGAAGGTAAACAGTGATGAAGCTCTTGCCTCCCCCCCTCGCAGCGCGGCGTCTCACCACAGACAGAAAGAAAAACAACGAAGCCAAACGTGATGATCCATGGGAAGGTTTGGAGCAGACGACCGTTGCTGTGGGTCGTGACAGGTAGCCAGGACGACGGCGTGCAAGTCCCCGTTTACATCTGCTCGTATCTCCAGAGCATCACCGAGAAAACCTTTGTTTTAAGAGCTGTCCAGCATTTTGTTTGCCGTCAAATTCCTGCTTGTTTTATGTGATTCCAAGGCAGATAGCTGCCAATTTAAATGATAATTTCCTGTTTTAGACTGAAGTCATTTACAGGTGCTTTTTCTTTGCAGACACTCAACATTTGAGGGCTTCATCTTCTTTTACTGACAGTCACCAAAAGAGAGTTGACAGGAAATGAGGGTAAAGATAATGGTCCATGATGACATTTACCCCTGAGAGGACTCTGAAGTTTAAGTGCATCATGTTCCACTAATACAAAAAAACATATGGATTTCTGTTTGGATCCATTTGTAAAAAAAAATCATTGATCATTAATCATTAATCAATATGAGCTTTCAAAATAAAGCACGATAGGCTATATTTTATTTTTTGTGTTTTCAAGTGCTTTGGATAGATTACTTTAGTGGACTTTTCATCCTGATGCCCTGTCGCCCTTTAATTAAGAGATAGAGGTCAACCAACAAGGTCAAGAGGGCAAAAAACAGGAAGTCACCCGACGCAGCACGTCACCGGTTTATGCTGCGGGGCTGTTTCTGTTTCTTCGACACCTCCTTAATTACAGCTCATAAATTAGCCTGCAGTGGCTGTGGGAGAGTTTAGGAGCTCTGCGGCGTACAGAGATGTGTGCACGGCGTCGAGGAGGACACCGGCTGATTAATGCCAGCTAATTGTGTTTATCAGCGCCAGGATGAAAGGATAAAGAGGAAGAGATGGAGAATGAGGGATGTTGATAAATGAGGGAGGATAAATCAGAGGGGGGTCTCAAACATGTCTGAGTGAGCCTCTTAAAAACAAACAGGGATGAAGATGGAGCCCTGCGCTTTGTTTCGCGTGTTTACGAACGTCAGCTTTGTCTCGGTGCGAGGAATTCGCTTTGTTTTTCATGTGTGGGAGCTTTTTTTGGGGGGGGTTCGAAACGTCGGCGGGTCGAGCTCACATGCATCTCGGCCTGCTTGTGCATGAGTGCGTCGGAGGTTTCGGTTGAACTGAGAGGCAATCAAGCAGAGTTTGTGTACCTAGGCAAGGCATGAAAACCTCGACTTCGCTTCCCACAACGCTTCCATATCTGTGTCCTCCCCGCACACACAAACAGACGGGGAGCCCCCGCGGACCCGGAGCCGTTCCTGTGATCTACGTTCAAGGGTAAAGACCCCTTAAATCTCCGACCCCGACCCCCAGATTCCTCGCTTGTCCCTTTAATCCCGTCCCATCCCGCCGACAACCCGGCTTCCTCCCTTCTCGCTGTCCCGGGGAATTTATCCGCGGATCAGACAGAAAAACATACATTGCTTCCACAAGCTGGACACACACACTCACACACACGTCCAGTTTCCTAACTACCCCCCCAACCACCCCTCCATCTCAACCTTTTTTCTCTGGATGCCCTCTTCCTCTGTCTCGCTCTGCCTCGCCTGACCTCGCTCACCTTTTGTTCCCTGTTTGCGTGATCCCCAACGCCTCCCACTCCTCCCTGCCGTTTGACCTTTCCAGTCCCCAAAAATGTGCAGACTCACAGGTGGAAGCGGCATTACCCATAACTCCATCTTTCAGACAGATTATAATCTACATCCAGACCACCTTTGTGTATGATTTATGAATCTATTTACAGAAAAATACCAGAAACAACAAAATTATTGGCCCAGATATGTGAGATTAGGATATCTGTATTGAAACAGAGTAAAAATCAATAGAAACTGTAGTGAAGGTTGTTCAACCTTCAAATTGTCAACTTTAAGCATTATAGTTGCAATATGAGATGGTGAACTACTGCATGCTACATTTCTGTAAGTTATTAATCACTTAGTTCAGCCTGCTTTCACTTCCTGTGCTGATTTTGAGTAAGAATTGATAAACTGATAATACTTTTCTTATGCAACTTTTAGCAGTCACTCCATCCTGTTGCCTGGCGTGTCTTCATATAACTTCACATGATCTTGTTAATTTAAACTTTAACTTTAAACTCTACACACTATGGCTTTTATTCTGAAAAACACAAGATGACTTAAGGTTGCACAACATTTCCTTCCTGTCCTCAACTCTTCTGTTCACATTTGTTGTCCTGTTGTTGTGGATGAATCCCTGAGACTTCATTCAGTGAATAAATAATCAATATACTTTATCCCGTGTCACTACCACCTGGTTTAATCAGCATCATGAAATCTGGTTCAGACATTCAAGTTGACCTCAGTCATCTCATGTCAGGTTTAAAGTTCATCCAGTTCTTTTGGACATCAGACATCAGCATGTTTTAGCATGAAGCTTTAATCACAACATGCAAACATGATCGAAAAGCTTCTTATTGATTATCAGGAGGCTACAAGGCTCTTCCTTTTTGAACTACATGACCCAGAGTCAGGACGATGCACTTCACTGCTCTTTGTCTCTGCAGAGGTTTCAGCCCTGCAGCCTCACACTCAGCGTGCCCTCCTCTGTAAACTGCAGCGCTGCCACCGCTGCTGCTCATCTGTTTCACATGGGTTTGTTTGAGAAAGAGCAGCTGACCCCCTTTGAGAAACCGAGCGGTCTGTAAACACTTAGGACGGATTAGGTCAGAGAGTGTAGGAGGTGAAGGGAGGAGACGGAGGGAGGAGACAGAGGAGGAGGAGATGGTGGTGATACCGAAGGATTGGGGGGAGTTATAGAAAATTATAGTAGAGACGGGAAGTCGAAGGTGTTAGAGGAGGATCACTGTTACAGTCTGACTCTGACAAAGGGAGACCTTGACTTTTTTTTCCACGGCTTTTTCTGCCTTGACTTATTTTACTATTACAGATAAAGAAGGAAGAACTAGAGTGATGATTTCATGACAGAATGATTAAAAAAGTGACACTTTCTCTATAGTGACAAATAAAAATGAGAGAGAAATAATGTGCCGCTATCAAAGATTCAACATGTGTTTTTTAGCACAAATTAAAAAAAACTATATCAAGAAAGCAAATGCAGACTCAGAAGCTTTAAATTTATGCTCCAGACTCGAGAAAAGCTTTGTGGATGTCCCATTTTCTAAAAACAGCATCTACATGCCTCCATGGACGAACACAGGCTGTATTACCTTCCTCTTCAGTCATAACCGGACTTTAACAGGCCCGTTCTGTCGTCCTACAGTGCTATTTGTGATCTGAGGATTTCATATAATGCTCTGGACCTTTTTCAGCATAAACCAGAGACGCAAGTTACGGCCTCACTGGGATCAAAACAGGAAGAAAGAGCGACCGAAGGAGAGGAAACACGAAGCCAAACTCCCCATGTTTGATTCCCAAATCCTTTAATTGATGCAACACATCGCAAATGAAGGGCAATGTGCGCTCTTTACAAGCCTGGCGTTCCTTTTACCAGCAGGTAGCTTTCCCTCCTCGTCCATCATCTGCTCCCTTTCCAAAAGCCGACGTTAAAGCTATGCATATAAAAGCCTCGGTCTGCAGCCCGGTGCCAGAGTAAACTGGGTGGTATATGGTTTAGAGACATTTCCTTCTTCAGGGTGAGGGTCCCCGGGCGCAGTTTGTGATGGAACAGTCGACCACTTGCCAAGCGCCGGCCATTTCATAAGGCTCTTTGTGGCTCCGAGGAACACTTCGAAAACCACAAGTTATCATTGGAGCAGGGGAGGCCTGTGGCGCACAGGACGACCATCGCCGTCAACCTACACCCCATTATACTCTCCTTCACTGACCCTGCACACCTAACACAAACCCCACCTCGCACTTTCCATCTGTCCGTCTGCCTGCTGCCAGTTTACACACCTTTCCTCCTCCTCCTCCTCCTCCTCCACCGCCCGGCTGGCAATGCCGAGGCCGCCGCACCTTCCATCTTTCTTTCCTTCCTCCCCCTCCCATCGCCCATCCATCTACGCTGTCGGCACTCCATCAGTCTTGTCCGGCCGAGCTGTCGGGATGAATGGCGGCGCTGCCCGCCAGGTACGTGCCGTTTCATAAACACAGCTGATCGATGGGCTCTGCTGTGTGGCCTTCTGCAGCCGCTGAGACACGCAGCAGGAAAGATTTTAATGCCGCGCAGCACAAAGTGACTGTAATACAGCTGTAGGTGCGTCAGCACCATTGACTTTAATTGATAAGGTGCTGCCGATCAGTGTCAATCAGTGACAGCTTAAAAGTACAAACTTTGTTGGATATATTCTTGTAGTGATATAAATGCCTTCTGGATCTTTATTAGATATCATACTCTACATTAACTCAGCCCAAAGCTTAGCTCAACACTCAAAACACACTATAGTAGTATAGTAGGACGTTTTACAAATAATCCTGCAAATTGACTGACTCTACTCAACACTTTAAGTACTACACACCCTCTATAGATGTCTTTATATCTAGATACAACTCTATTAATGCTGCAAAGATGAACAGTGTTATTTATCATTGACTATTGACTTGTGAACTGTGCAAACACAAATGCACCATAAGGTGGTTTTAATCTGTTAATAAATGGGATTAAAACTCTTGATGGGGGAAGGAATATAAATAAAAGGTCAAAGGTCGCTGATTAGATTTCTCCTGTTATTATCTTTCTGTGCAGTAATTTTTAATGTCATCTGCAAATACTGTCTGCAAAACTGAAAAAACTGAAAAATAAAGCTAATTTAGCTCTCATTGATATTGCCTCACTATTTATCCAGTGCACCTTACACTACGCCGTCTGACCTCCCGCTCCTCGCCGCCACTCGCCTCCGTGGACTCGACGCAGTATTTTCACGGGAAATGGAGTGAGGTCTTAAGAAAATACCTCTAAAAATCATCCTTGTCTATTTTTCTTGTGTCAGCCAGTCACGCGTATGTGTGCGTACAGTGCCCTAAGAAAATATTATGATTTGCTTTTGCAGTTATTTTTAGTTGCCTTTTCCTGGTTTCTTTTTTACATGTATGGTGCACCTTGTTCAGCAGAATAACTGCGATTTCTTTTCTGTAAATAATGAAAAAGTGAGGTGAATTATGTTATTTTTCTCTGATGAATGTGGCCCCTTTTTTTTTTTTAACCCCCCTCACGGTTAATATACAGGACGTGGAGAGTACACATTCATATTTGGACAGCATTTAAAAAGCCTCAATCAGTAATAAGCTGTAAAACCTGCTCAGAAAAGCATGAAATATGCAGCCACTTAGAAACAATATACAAGGCTGGCACTATATAAAGTTTAGCTCGCAGGAATGATGATCCTCTGCTGCTTTACAGCCACTCACATCCCACTGTGTTTCACATGGTTTTTTAACTATTGTAGAGTGAGTCATCATTAAAAAACAGCACTGACATGAATCTGAACTTTTATGCTTTTGCTCAGAACCAAATGGCAGCAAATTACTGAAATCTAAATTTCCTCATTAATGCGTGGAGACGTGGGAGCGTCGTGAGTCATGAGAGGATTCCTCCGTCCAAAACAGCGTCCCTTTCCGCCGAGCCAGCTGCTGCCAGATGAAATATTAAAAAGCTGAGCGATCCAGAATATCCTCTGCTGATTAGACAGAGGTTGCTTTCACAGCGGGCCCCGCGGTGCTACTGTGCAGAGAGCAAATATAACCAGATTCCTACTGACGGCTTCGTTCCGCTGGCAAGAACAACTGATGATTGATACCGCAGCAACACTCGCTTACTAATTCAGGAAACATATAAACATTCAGAGAGAGCAAACAGCCTGTGTTTATCGAAATAAAGAACGATTGCATTTTCGGGGTTTTAGTGCTAATGTCAGTCCTGCAGATGTTGTCTGACGTGCCGAAAATCCCAGAGAGGCTGCGATGATGTGCAGAGCTCTGATGTGGTCGCGTCCTCGAGCGGCGACAGCGCTGCAGAAAACCAAAATCCTCGTAAAGAGCATCCACAAAGCCGTTACGTCGTTATTAAATGGTCCCGCACGCACGGCGCAAAGATGAGGAAGTGCTTTTTGATCCGAGTTACTTCCTCTTCAGTCTTGACTTTGGCTTTTATTCACCCTTCTCTCATTTATTTCCACATAATGTTGAAGAGTAAGGCCTTTTGTATTCATTTCTTTATCAGTGAATACAAGTTTAACAGATCTGTGGTAACTGTTTCCCAATTATTAAAATTTCCCTACAGTCACCCATTTTCTGCCTCACCAGAGCTTGAAAATGGCTCCCAGATTAATTTATTACCTTGAACATCTAAATAAACCATCCCTGCTGAGGGGGCGATAATAAAAAGCAAATGAATAAATACATTTAACTGCATAAATTATAAATAAATAGGAGGTTTAGTTTGGTGGACGCGTGATTTGTCTTTACGATTTGGAGTCACGGAGACGTGGCGGAGGACAACTCTGACTCTGATCACCATTTTCAGTCACATGACCTCTCCAAAAATCAGGAAATTGATGTTCCAGTCTTACTTTCTTTGCTCATTTTCCCTCCCGATGCCTCCAAGTCTGTCTGCTGCAGCCCGTCATCGCTGGGCTGATGTCTCAGCGTTTCTCTTTACCACTTAACTTTTCAGCCTCAAACCACCTGAGTGTGTCTCTCCTCTGCTGGGAGCTCAGAGGAGGCGGTGGTCTTCCACGCGGCCTCACTGAGCGCTGCGTACCTGTTAAAGCGAGCTGTGGACGAACCCTCAGTCACATATGAAACCTGAGGTGTGCACACAAGCGTGACTGCTCCTGCCACGAAAATGTAGGTTTTGGCCACAACGTTTGAATGATTTTATTATTACTACTACTTCTTTTTTTAAAAAATGTTTTAAATCCCTCCACCGCTGAAGTCCCCCGACGTACGCGGCTCTCGGATGCTATAAAAAGGCTTTGTGTGTTCAATAATTGCTTAATAGTGATATAAAATGTCATTAACTGCTCTCGCTGGTTAGGTTACATCCACTGCAGCTACCAGAGGGACCGAGGCCTCTCAGCCGACGTCCCTCCAACCTCGTCATTTTCTTACAAGGGTCTTCTCGTAATTCCACCTTTTTCTCCTCCTTCACATATCCCTTCACTTCTTCTAAACCTTTTCACTCTTCCATCCTGTGTTAGCGACCTGCCTCTTGACAGGTGAGGCCTTCGCATCCCGCCGCTCTCGGACGCTGAACGGGAAGACGAAAGCGAGGTCACCGCCGCTCGGCCGCGTCCCGCCCGCAGGCCCCCTTTTTTCCGCCTCCCCGGCTTCCTCACGCCATTCTGTTTTTCAGCTCCATTAAAAATAATTGGCACATCGCTCCAGAATAAATGTTGAGAGGGAAACCTCGGCTGGTCGTTCCGGCTTAGTTCAACACGCAGGGAGGATGGAGAGTATCGGCGCATGGTGTAAAAGTTCAATGTTTCTTTTTTTCCCTCACTATCACTTATCCAAATTGGAGGTCAATATTTGCTCTGGTGGTGATCGCTGCCAGTGGCTAATTTTCTGGAAGAGGATATCTCTTTACTCTGAGCGGAGAGCGAGCTGTGTAGGTTTCCCCCGTCTCTTTTAATAGGCCCCTGCTAATGACGTTAATGAAAAATAATTCTAATCTAATTAGCTCTCCTCTCCAATCAGTCTCATTTCCGTCTCGGGTTTGACTAATCTGCAGTGTTGGCAGGAGGCCGCGGACGATCCGGTTTGCAGGAGCATCATCGGGGCAAGAAATAAAGGCGGGAGAGGCTGCTGGATGTGAATTCACACTTCCACTGATAATGTCTTCACAAATACATGAAGAATGCTCAACATGTCGATGCAACACACCTATTCAGTGCTAGAGTATCACCGGAGTTTGATGTAAAAGGTCCCATTCGACTGATGTGCAGTAACTTGAAGCATTTTCACCCTTGAAAGATCCAGAGAATCACAGTTCTGTGTATCTGTGCACTTTTATGTAATCCATCCATGCGCCATCATCATTCTGAGATCTTGACTCCTGAATCGTGTTCAGTAAAAGATAAATATCCCAATCATATTTTTCCTCTTTGCTCCATTTGAAGGCTCCAGTGTGAATCCAGCTGTGGCGTGATCGATGCTCATAAAGCCTCATTTGGTCGCCGTCCAAAGCTCGTCAGGATGCGTTGCCACGGATACGGAGGAAACACCACAAGCGTGTGAGTGAAACAAAAGAGTGAGCGTGGGATCGACCAATCAGCCAATCAGCACTGCAGGACAGATTTATCTTACTGTAAAAACATCTCTGATCATATAATCAGTCCAATTTGTTTTCATGTTTTTCACTTTATGTGTTCCTCTGAGTTTATAGCAGAAAGTCCTCCTATATAAAGTATCATAATATTTTAAATGATTGCATTTGTTTAGGATCATTTAGATTAATATATTATAGAATTTATATCTACTTCCTTTTTTAATGTCCAATTTTCTCTTTTTTAGTGATGCGCAGGGGATTGTTATGAAGTTGATATTGTGAAATTATGCCATTGGTTTAAAATAAGTATTGTATGTGACTTTTAAAAGATTAAATAAGTAATTATCTTTGTTGATTTGTTGACAGTGTTGATGATGGAGGGTGGTTTGTACTCTATTACTCTGGAGGTGTATCGGTGAAGGTCAACATCACGGTTCAGGGTAGAAATGAATACTGCAAGCACATGTCCTCTAAAGTTTAGTCATGAAAGTGTGTGCGTGCGCGCGTGTGTGTGTGTGGCCACATGCTGTTCTTCGCCGGGCGTCCCATCTTCACAGCGGGATGATCTGCTGGCTCTAATTCCCTTCCATTAATCATTGGACTAATTTGTTTTCACAGTGCTGCGCTGACAGCCAGAGGTTCCTGTTACAGTGCAGGAGACTGTGTGTACATATATGTGTGTGTGTGTG
>JBAJHX010000024.1:2690152-2701164 GCA_037176925.1 Amniataba percoides | reverse complement strand
TGTGTGTGTGTGTGCGTACATGTGTGTGTGATGGTGGAAAACGGCTGGTCTCTCAGTCTGTCGTCTTTAGGTTGCCATGGATATCAGATGGTTTGCATTAGCATGGACAGTGGTGAGCACAAACAAATGTTTACCTCTTGTTTGACTCTTATTTATCAAAAAACAACCTTAAATTTGATTTGTATCTTTTTATTATAAAAGTCCAGCTTAAAGTCTCATCGTCATTCCTGGTAGTTTCTTTCACATTTGATGAAATTGTGGTTTTGTCTCAAACTTTCTTGTGCTGAGGAAGTTTTAGTTTTAGCATTCATGAGAGCATCAGTGCAACGGGATCAGCACCAACCCAAAAATAATAAAACTCCAGTAAATCTTCCCAAGAGTCATAAAATATTAATTCTCTCTTCTCTTTAACAGTAAGCCGCACTGACTCCGGGTTTAGGTGATGTGTGGATTTTCTGCTTTCCTTGCCGCACTTCCTTTGAGTCATTGTGGTGTCCGCTGTGTCGATGCTTCAAAACGCACGTCTGTCTGCGTAAACCGGGAGCAACCTCAGCTCAGGAGGTAAGCAAAAAAAAACCCACTCACATACATGTGATACCAAGAGATTTAAGAGCAAAAGACTCGTCTCAACCCTCCACTTCTATCTCATAACGCCGCTTCAGTTTAAGCCATGCGCCACTGACAGAGGAGACAACAAGTTTTCCCAGAAAAACCTCATTCGGACCACCCAGACGGCGTCAGCGCTGGGCAAACAGCATCGCCGGCTCTCCTCGAGGAGCTGCAAACCGCCGGGCCAACGCATTTCTGTGTCCGGTGGTTTCGGCGAGCCCTCGTGATAGAGGCAGGCGTTTTGTCATGGTCTGTAAAACCAGTAAGAAAATGAGCGGCCGTTGTTATTTCTGCAGCTAGCTGGGCAGCACTTAATTGGTGCTGTCGTGGTTTTCGGACGAGAAAAGAAAAAAAAAAACTTCATGTGACAGTGGTCAGACGTTTGGCGGCTGATTCAGGCTCGTTCCACATTCCTCGTTCGCTCAGCATTTTACGCATTATGATTTTGTTAAAGCCTCTTCCCTTTAACGAGCAGCCTCTTCGCCTCCATTATAAACAGGAAAAGGGCCTCTAACATTCAGCGCTGCCAGAAGAAAAAGGATCAGTGATGATTTGTCCATGAAGTAATGATGAGGGAATTCAAAGTCCCAAAGTTTTCAATACATTTGCTTAAATGAGAAAAACAATCATCCAATGGCTTTTCTTCACCTCTACAGACATTTGTTCCCAATCAACAAGATCACAAGATACATCAGAAATGTTGAGAGGTGATTACAAAATAGGAACTTTTGCTGACTAATCTATGCTTTTATTCTGAAGATCCAGATAGATCTTTTTTAAAAAATAAAAAAAGGGAGGAAAAAATTCTCATTTTGCTCTCAGCTCACATACACAGGACTCAAAACAGACATTTCTCTTTAAAATAAGCCAAAGCTCTCTGGTTTACACTTTCTAACGTTTAATTTGTGCTTTTCAAAGTGACATGAGGCCTACGAGCTTTCCTCCTACGGCCACTGGGGGCCGCCAAAGTGCAAAATTACTCACTATAGTTTTGACACACACATACATGTGCACCGTGTTTTTTTTTTTTTTTTACAGAACATGCACAGGGCGAAGCAGACATGTTTTCCTCCAGGTTCATTTGATTATGTCTCTGTCCGTCATCAGGGGGCTTTTAAGTGCAGGGCCAGAACCTGAACACCCCCCCTCCATGCCTCTTCACAATCCCAAAGTGACATAATGTTAAAGCCCAAACTCTGCAGGTAATGTATGAGGCTGTGCGGCTTTTAAATAAGCAAGACTTAGATGGGAACAGGACCAAAGAAAACACGATATTTCTAAAAGCCGGGACTATAAATTTGTTAATGTGCTGGTGGAGAAAGAGAGAATGGGACTGCATACGAGGTACTAATTTGTAGATCACTGAGAGACGTCCAAAACCAAGACGAGGATATTGTGGAGATTAGGGGGGAAAAAAGTAAATACATATATTATGAAGTTTTCATTCTCTCTTTACACAAACACACCTCCAAAAGCAACACACTGCTCTCACCATAACTCATAAACACAGTCACCCTCCTCCCTTTTCCTAATTACAGCGAACTCAGTGCTGATTAGAGCAAAATCAGCTGAATCGGACAATAAAGTCTTTACCTGACCTGTTTGTTATTCCTGCCTGTGACGCCATTAGCAATTAATTCCAATCAATAAGAAACTCTTAAGCCTCCCCTCGTTTGTTTTGTTGATTTTATTTCCTCTCTGAGCGAGCAAAGGACTTGTCCAAAGTACACAAACAGGCCACGGCACAGTGCGGCCTGCAACCCGAACCTGCGTCCTGCTGGCGCTTTTAATATCCTGCAATGAAAGCTGGCTTCCTCACGTCAACTGTAAAGTTGCCACAGTGTGTGTGTGTGTAATTATGTTAAACTATAAACTGTAAAAAAGATGTGTCCTAATTATTATTTCCAAACGTTAAAACTATATTCTGTCAGGTAACAATCAAAAATCCAATAATTAACTAAAACCAAACTCATGAGGAACAAACAAAACATTTATCAATCGCCCCCTGGTGGCTGGTTGCAGTACAGCTTATAAGCCCCGCCTCCTCCATTGCTAGCAGATGGGACAAAAAAAATAATAAATCAAAATAAATGTTTACCAAAGATTGTTTCTGTTATTTTATGTTGTTCTGATCAAGCTGATCTTTGCTCTACTGAACTTCTTCGAAATAAAAACACAAAACAAGATGGAGATTAAACAAGAGTGAAAATCAACTCTTGTTTTATCCTCTAATTTATATCCTCTCTCATTAAAATGACTTTGACTGGCTAATATGTGCTGTGACCTTTCCTTCGACTGGGCAGAGTTTCTGCACTATATATTTTTAGTACACAATTTCCATTGGTTTAATGAAGTTTACGATGATACCAAAATATTTATGTATGCTGAAATGGCAGGAACGCTCTTTCCGCTAACAAAAATACGGATGAATTTTACGTGTTGCCGACCACTGCCTGAGGCCCTACATGATTTCTCAATGCGACTGTGCTTTATTTGACATGTTTTGCCCACCTAAACATCACATGACAAAAACCACACAGGAAAGCAAAAGTCCAGATAAACACACGCCAGGAGCGCTTGTGTATGTAATCCAGCATTTACAGTGTCTGTACGTATTTACATTATTCTAAAGTCCTGCGTTTTATATGTGCGCGTATTTATTGCTGCTGCTCTTGAAGTGAGGGGCGAGTGGAAAGCTAAACAGACGTGAATGAGCAGCTTGTTTACTCTCCGGTGTGAGTTTGAGAGACAGATAAGAAGCAAGCAGTCTCTGTGGAAACAGAAAACCTCTCGTGGTGCCGGCGTCCGGTTTCACAAAAACCACAAATTCAACAAAATTACAACAGAGGGGGGAAGGAGTAAAAACAAAATGTAAAAATACACCATTATGCATTCAGGGTTTTACTCAGAAAAACACAAGCATCATTAGCAAAAATGCACTGAAAAGCAAAGGTACCAAAATGTCCTTCTACAAGTCTACAATACCTGAGAGGAAAAGCATTTTATAGCTTAGTGCTTATTATGGTAAATGCTTAATTAATCTATAACAATACATATACATAATGTATGTATGTAAATGTGTGTATTTACATACACACACTGTTTTGTTTCATCACTCAAAGTGAAAAGAAAATATGGCTGTTTAGTGGAGTTATGTACAGTATTTCTCTCTGAAATGTAGAAAACCAGAGTAAAATGGGCATGAAATGCAATCAGATAAAGAACAGATGCTTCAAACTTACGTTAGCAGTATACTTATGTAAATTGATTATACAAAGGACTAAAATGAAACAGCACCAGTATCATTTAATGTGAATTGTAACCATATAAACATGTAAAATTGTTGGTGGAAAATAAAAGGCTTAAATGTGGTTTAAATATAAGCTTTAACAAAATCCCTGCACCACCTGTCCTCATCTGTCCCATCCTCATATTAAAAACAGCATGTTGTGTTATTTATTATGGATGCAGCAGTAAAAAGTCCCGTCGCTTCAACCACACATGATGCAAAGCAGGAAAACTTGACTACAATCTGTGAACACACTTCACCAGAATAAGAAAATAACTGCAAAGTAAAATGACTGAGACATCAGCTCCGTATCTTAATATATCACACGAGTTACAGAGCAAGAAAAATACTGTAATAAATAATAAATCAACTGTTCAAATTTGTGACGGGTCATGTATAAAGTTAGTGCAAACTCTGAAATTGCTCTTTAAGTGTAAAATAAAGCTGGTACAGGAGATAAAGCATGTTAGAAATAATAATAATAATGCACTCAAAAACTCCCATCGCCATGTCTTCAGGGGAAAATTCTATTGCCATTCAGTTTTAAGTAAAAACAAATCTGATGGATGTTTGCACAAGTTAAACTAAAGACAAATGGAAATGTGCTGTTTGGTACCTTGGAGACGCAGCTTTCACATATTTAAACCAGAGGTAATGAAAAATGTACATGAAACGGTCTTAATCCTATATTGGCTGGAGCGATCGCCTCCATAAAAAAATGGTGTTGGGGAAGAAGAAAACTCTTGGCCGTTAGATTTATAGACAGAAAACAGGCCCTGTGTGACAAGAACCCGAAGCTAAGAGCAAGCAAATTCACAATCCTTAATCACCAAATTGGGAGTTATAAATTCGCTGGCTTTTTAATAGGCTGTCGACACGGCAGAGTTTACCGGCGCGATGCATGTACGTAACGCCATCTCATACGGGGGGCCCACATTTTGTGTATGACAGTGAGTGTTTGTCTTTACGTCTGGATATCTCCGTTTTAACTACATCTCCACCATGCCTCCATCTTATTACGCGTCCCGTTTGTGTCTCTTTCTTGAGAGTGGGTACGTTTCGTTCATGCGTGTGTGGCCCTGCAGTCAATGGCCCGTTGCATTTTCCCTCGATAGCCGTGAAGGAGGGAAATGACCTTTAATACGCCCGGACTTCTCCCCCAGTCCATATTAATGTTAATCTATCAGACTTGGAGTCTCCCTCGCCATACAACGCCGCCAATGTTCCCAGGGCCTTGGGGTGCAATCAGCGGCGTCGAAAGCAAGCGGCGCTCGCTGTAAAGGGTGGGAACAGAAAAAAAAAAAACACACGCACACAGCATGATCTTTTTTTCCAGATAAATAAGACGAAACATTAAAAGAGGTTAATTTTTTCAGAATTTTGACACCTACAAAGGAAAACTTTATTTAATCTCATCTGATATGGAGCGTGTACTACAAACACGATAATGTTTGACCGCCTCAGTCCCTCCGATTATCGTGTTTAACCGTAGTTGTGTTTGATTTTTTTGACCGGCCGTGGCAGCTGGTAGTTAAAATTTTAAAGCTATGATTGTACAATTGCTGTGTTTAAGTGGAAAGATGGTTTGTGAATGGTCGACTGTCCTTATTGAGGTCAGACTGGTCAGCTTTCATGGAAAAATGTCTTTACCTGTGTGACTCTTCACTCTCGAAATGAATTCATGAGAAATATTTAATCAAAAGCACGCAGAAATCTGTAAATAAATATGACTTTTCATTTGCAAACCATACAGGCCGTTGCATTTTAAAAAAGGCCTGAGGTTTGTGGTCTCCAGCGACCATTTAATTTGATTTGAGTAATCAGTTTAGAAGTATCCGTAATCTCACTTCTCCATCTCTTGACTGGCGTATGTGGTCACTGCAGATTCCCGTCGTCCACCATTACAGCCATTTCGAAACTAGGTTATAAGGTTTGACGTTTCGTGGTCGGGGTTAAAGGTAGTGTTTTGCAAGACGAAATGACAACTAAATGGAGAGAGCGAGCGAAGAAAATGGAGCAAGCTATTATTATTATTATAATATAAATTAGAAGAAAGAAAAAAAGCTTAAATTGTACAGTAAGAAGAGCATATTGTCTTAATTTGTCAAACTGTAAGACTAAATTCCTACAATTCTGAGAGAAGAGAAGGAAAATTTGAAAGACTGACATAAATAAACTCTCAGTCCATTACAGTTTGGATGAATGGGAGAAGAATGAGAAAGAAAAGAAAAAAGAAAAACATCACTTGGGAGGTCATTTGGTGCCGTTCGGGCGCTTCAAGTCCAGCGGCGGATTAACGTCGTATGTTTGGGTCGAGGTGGTCGGAGAGGTGGAGAGAAAAGTTTGGTCGTTTAGATAATCTCTGTGCAGATCTGGCCACTCGTTTGGAAAGTCTCCGCTAAGTGCAAGCTGGGAGTAGTAGTTTCGAGGGAGGTTTTGTGGAAACAAGCTGCTAATGTGTTTTTTATTTGTAGCAGGGAGATCTTATCGAGACGCATGGCATAAACTGTTTGGACTGTTTAGAAATCTCTGCTGCATTTCACGCTCTACCTGCAGTCCCGTCTCTTTACCTCTTTCTCTCTGTCAGACATGGCATTATAGAAATTAAAAATGTATTTTCATGCTCACAATTTCATTCTTCTCTCACTTCTGTTTTTAGCCTCGACTACTTCTCTAACTTAACGACTAAATATGGCTTTATGATGATAGAATTAATAGCGTGATCATATTTAAAAAAAGGTTGTATTTCCTACTTTTCCTGGTCTGAAATCTACCTTTAAATGACTTTTATAACAATCTCAGAGCCCGACAGTAGCACTGACACAATCCTCAGCATGTTCAGAGGCCCTTCTTCACCTCCGGGCCTCCTTAATCTGTTGTTTCCGATTAAGTAATAATCCCTTGTGTTCAGAAAGCTGATGCATATGACTCGACTCTGCGCTGACACATCCTGACTCACACCATTACGCACCGCACACGCCTCTTTCTGCAGCCCATCGTGACGCTACTAATTCGCCTTTTGTGTTTTCTTCATACGTGCAGTATTTTCCTTGCATGTTATTCTTTATTCTAGACAAAAGTTGATATGTTCATCTTGTGATTCACTCCACACCTCGAGCCAGCTGATGTTACTGTCTGGTTGTCATGGAAACCAGGACATCAGGGTACCGTTTGCCTCCCTCCTCCTCCTCCCCGCTCGCCGTCGTCCTGTGCACCATGTGCCTGCGACGGCCGGGAGCCGGTGGTTTGTTATGGCGAGTCGCCACACTCGGCGAACCACACGGCCCTCCTGTTTGTTTGAACAAGCCCCCCCTCCCATCCCCGCCACCACCACCGATGCCCGGCTGTTCTCTTGCCTGGAGAAAATGGGCGAAAAGAGAATGAAAGTGACACCAAACGAGAGAATAAAAGACGGGAAAAAAGAGTAAACATGCAAAAAAGATGGCTGGTGAGGTTTTAGCTGTCGTGCAGAGGAAGAGGAGGACGATGATGATGAATGTATGTCAGGAGGACAAGCGAGGTCTGTCACTGCTGCAGCAAGGTGGGCCACTCCCGTTTCTTCCATGACTAATTGAAATCTTCCACTGGACGGCGAGGCCTCGGCTCCTTTCCGACGCCACCCGTCTCCCCAGTTTTCAGCTACTCTGTTATTTCCCCCCTCTTCCTCCCCCCGTCCCCTCACATCTCCTCCAACTTCGCCACTCATACGTTACTGTATGTGTACGATGAGATGGAAAGATTCGTGGTCTCTCAGGTAATTGAAGCCAAATTTAGAGCTGCCTCAAATTACACACACTTACATGACAGGCAGTTTCCTCCTGATGAGTGTCGCACACGACTATTTTCATTTTTTTATTTTTGCAGCATCACAGGCGCCTTGATGTGTGTCATGTGGCCACAGTTAGATATAAAATTGCTGTTTTAGAAAATGCTAGACAAGATGGCGGCACTCGTATAGGAGATATTTTAGCTGCAGTTTTGCACAGCAGAAGAAAGTGGATACGCGTCATCCATCTTTATATAGAGGCTTGCATCCAATTTTAAAATTCAGATTGTATTTCCATAAAATGACTAAATATTACTGTAACCCAACATCTGTCGAGGCCAGAATAAAGGAATAAAGAAGGTAAAGGCATCAAATTTTAAATTAGGTTCCCATTTTTTTCTTCCCATTTTCCTGCTAAGCTGCAGTCACTGGTTTCATATTGAGCATAAAAATGTTAAGGTGTGTGTTTATTTCTTTAAGATGAATAAATGTCACTGTATATGCAGCGTCGGTGGAGGCGGGGGGCTCCCAATCAACAGCAGACCAAATAAAGTCCACTCCGATATCTCTTTCCATCTAAAAAATTGACCGTAAACTTTAACAAGATGTTCTGTGTGAGCGCAGTCACTGTGTGTGTGTGTTGGTGTGTGTTAGCGTGGCGCTGTAGGCCGAGGAGGGGTCCAGTAACGGGTCAGTAGTCTATACAGACACCAAGGGGTCTATGTAACACACACCCTGCAGAACACAAGTCCACCGGGGCACAGCTTGATCCCGACTCGACTCGAGCCGCGTATTTATCACTGACCCCGCCGCGACCGCGGCTGGTGCACCAAAACACGTCGACCCTCTATGATTCATATCATCTGAGTGCGTTTTGTTCAGAAACTGTGATTAATTACCTTTTTTAATCAGGCTATTAAAAAGGCCCCGTCAAAGCAGTAAGAGCAACCCCAGAAACTGAATTCGCCGTTGAGTTGAGTTTCTACGTTTTTCTCGGGGAGCATGAAATGCGATTAGGTTTCCAGCAAAAGCTACTATTTTATTACACTGCCTGATCAAATTTATAAATTGAATTAGGCGCCTTTTTTATCAATCCGCACAGCTATTGATTTCATCTCAGAGGGGATACAGTGTGGAGGTTATGTGTGCGGGTGTGAGACGATGGAAAAATATGAAAAATAGGAAGGTTTATGGGGTGTTTTGCTGCCGTATAGTGCTTCCATATGGATTTTAACAGTAGTTTTGTAGAGAGATATATGAGACATGCGCTTTATAGTCTGTCACATTCAGGCAACCTCAACTTTTATCATGTTGGAATATCTCAGATTCTCTTCCAGAGATCATGCCAGAGGGTATTGAAAATGCATATCATATCCTCTCATCAAAACACACTTTATTTTCTGCAGCTCCTCCACTGATATTAAACATTTTCCTCTGAAAATCAGACTGAAAGGATGCAATGAATTCAAGATCTAAAAATAGATACAGCTTCTATGTTTCCCTCCTCTGTTATATATTTATCTCCAACTGAAGCGAGACCACACGCGGTCTTTACGTCACGTGTGTCCGTTTAGGAGATGACATCATGATGCCAGCGGGTCTGCAGTGATGTCATCGTTAGCTCAAAGCAGCAGGAGCAGCTTCTGCAAACAACCTGCTGTGTGTGTTTACGCTGCATCTGTGTTGACTTTTTCATACAAGACAATACAAAAAGGACGTTTTGTTTTGTCTTTAATTCACTGGGTCCGTTTTTAATTTCGAGTCCTTAACTGACTCCCGAGCTGGACAGAAACACACAAATAAGGAGGTTTGTTTCATTGCTCTTAAGGTTTTTAGTAGTATTAAGCAGTATTTTCATTCATTTGTTGATTATTTTCTTGATCACTTAGTGGAAGCTCCAGGTTTTGATTTAAGTTGATTTGTTTAGATGTCACAAAAGACAAAGAAAACCAGTAAAACACGACTGAGAGGCTGAAAATGTAAACAAAAATTATTTCTAAGATGTAAAGAAAAGAATGCAATGTGGTTGTATTGATCGCTTCGTTTGTTACTCATATTCTTTTAATAATTGTGTCAGAGCTGTTATTGTTTATGAAGAGTGTGTGTGTGTGTGTGTGCAGCGTGTGGCGGTGCGTGAGTTGTCATGACGTGGTTTGCACGGCTCACTGCTCACATACTAAACTGTACCTGCCACGTTATAAATCCTCACAGAGAGACGGAGAGGGGAGGTAAATAAGAAAAGGTGAAATATGGCAGACTGGCGTGTGTGTGTGTGTGTGTGTGTTATTATGTGTTGCTCTGCGTCTGTGCAGAGGTGTATCATATTCTTGAATTATCCTGCAAAACAAGCAGGTGGAAGCTTTTTGAGGTTTGTGACCGAAGCGGACGATGAAATCCAGGAGGAGCAGCACTTATTTCTCTTTATTTTTTAATGTTGTGTTTTCCAACGCTGGAAAGAATTCCTGCGTCTACCTGCCTCGCCTGCCGGGTAATGAGGTGAAATTATCCCCCCACCTGACTGACGGCGGCAGCGGGGATGTGACCTCCGCTCGCCATCCTCGTGTTTTCACTCAAAATATTTATTAAAAGCAGAACAGGGGCTCTCCAATTAATCTGCATTTACATATTCCTGGCTGGAGTTTCCAAGATTGGGTGGGGGTGATTGGAGGGGGCGGGAGGGAGGGGCGGAGTCAGAGCGGCTGGCGAGGAAACAAGACGCCGTTTCAGTCGCCACATCCATTTATTTGTTTTGGTCATTAATAACCCCCGAGGTGCCGAGATTCATTTTGAAATTATCCAAACGAGTGGAAGTGCAGGGGGGGTTAGAGGCGTTTCCTCACACACACACACACTTTGGTTTCCACTGTGCTGACTCTTACAGGTAAACAGGAACCAGATTAGTTGCAGTTTGTTTGCTTTCAGGTGACTAATGCCGTCACTCCTCGGATGACCTGCATCACGCCGTGTCACCTGCTCCACAGACTCATTTCCTCCAAACCTTAAAGTGATGCCTGCTCAATGACACTTTAAAAATAGGTCACTTATTTAAAAAGTGACCTATTTGTCTAAACTTTTCCTCTGTCCTGACTGTAATCTGTGATAAAAATGAGACTGCTCCAGCTCTACTTTCACCTGGAATTTAAACATATCTACCAACGAACCAAGCAACCAATCAGAATAAAGTTTCATACAGCGTAAAGGCAAATAAAACAAAAGAATGAAAAGAAACAAGAACAACATGCCACACTAAAGATAAGTAAATAAAAGAGCTATGAAGAAAAGAGTTGAAAAGTATTAAACTGAGTGACACCAAGTGCACAAAGGAAGCTAGAGGGTATACGTTCTCAA
>JBAJHX010000024.1:2660152-2685152 GCA_037176925.1 Amniataba percoides | reverse complement strand
GACTGGATCCGTCTCCGCTGGCCCTCCGTGGAAAAACGACTCAGATGCAACTTGGCTTCGCCTCCTGAGTCCGCCGGGCCCCGGAGAGGACGCGGAGGAAAAAGAGCCGAGCGGAGGCACGTAGACCTGTTTTTCCTGTGCGTCAGTCGCCGTGCCTCGTCAGCGAAAAACACAAACATGACGGAGCGCAGGTTGTTGCGTAAATAGCGAGATGGCGCCACGAGGAGTCGCATCCCAACATAAACACAGACGAGTCTCAGACTAATGGAGCACTCTCTCACACACGCACACACACAAGCAAATAAATAAATAAATAAATGAAGCACTGGCATCGCTGCCTTTGAGTCTGTGTTTCCACAAACCTGCTGAATCATTATGTCAGAATTTGACAGTCCAACACTGTTGAGGAGGAAACTATTGTCAGGACGGATTACAACGCTCCAGCTATCAGACAGGATGTTTCTTAAAGCGACAAAATAAAGATGTCTCCCTTTCTTCTCATTGTACAAAAGTGAAGCCAAAATATCTCGAAGAACAGTGCCGCCATTTTGAGCTGGTGATGTTGTTTGCTTTCTGCGTAGCTGTCCAACTGATTGGTGATCAATAGAGACTGATTGATCACTTGCTAAAGTTAAACTTACATATCTTGGACATTTCTACACTACATTTCCTCAAAAGACGTCTGCAAACATCTGACTACTTCACTGTGATTGACAGCTGTAAATCTTGAGGCCACACCACATTTTTATTACCATCAAACATCTAATGAAAAAAACCAGTGTAGAAATCAGTGTCAAAAGAATTACATAAGACAAAAACCACCTTTGGGAAACGATTATGACGATGACTTGTTTTTTGTTTGTCCTATTTGTTAAAATGAAGAGGGGCGGGGCTCTACTGCAACCAGCCACCAGGGGGCGACCCAGATGGAGCCGTTAGTGGTGCACATGTGTCACCTACAACCCGTGAGTGTTGAATCACCGAAAAGGAAACTAATAAATGACCTTTTATTCTGAATAATAGAAACTTTTCATTTGTCATTACGTGTGAATGTTTAATTTGGTCACTTTAAATCCATGACACTGAACACGCCTTCCCCCCAGGGTGCTGTTTCTTCAGTCCTGGCAGCGGCGGCGGCGTGGCAGAGGCCTGACATCGATCTCAGCTGATCCTGCGATCCAGGACCTGGATGAGAGTCAGCAGCTTCCTGTAAGCGCCGTTGTTTCACCGCTCGGGTAATCACCGCTGTCAAACGCGAGTCATCGAATACCCACCATTAACGTCTCTATTATAGTTTCTTCCACTCTGTCCATCTCACTTTTTCCCTCTTTCGCGGGGATCGCAGCTTCATTGCAGCACTAAATCATTCGTGTTGGGGGATCTGTATTGTTTGGAAAGGCTCATAAATCTGGAGCTGATGACGGAAAGTGTGTATAGGGATTTAATTGGGCTGCACTCAGCTTCGGCCCTGCAGAACAGAGCAAGTTCACATATTAAAAACCTCAGTTTTTCTAATAACCAAGTGAAATATTCACATTTGCAGCATCAAGATGTTTCAATAAGAAGCCGAGGATTATTTCTAAGGACGTGTGAAAGTCCACTGGTGGACGTCCGAGGCTGTTTACCCACATGTGTGAGGGCGCGCGCCTCTCTGATCTCTGATGAATGGAAGCGTTTACATTTTTATCACCCGCTCGCTTTGACGGCGCAGTAATTTCGGTGGCCTAAGAAAATAACTGACCAATTGCCGATAATTGTCGGGGATGGCAGCTATGTTGGATGAGGGGTCAAAGGTCGCCGGCGACAGGCTGCTAACCAGCTGTGGTCGGGTCAAGCGGGGCGGTCAGCAGCAGAAACACCAGCTGTTTAATGCAGGAACGATAAAGGTTCAGTTAACATGAAGTCCAAATATGATAGAAAATGCTTTGTTTTTTTAACTCCAGAAAGAAAAGTCACTGTGGTGATTGAGTATAAGTGAATAAACAAAACAAATAAGATCATGAAAATTCTTGTAACTCATTAGTTTAATATTTTCCATATTTAAAAAAGGGGTTTAAAATTTGTATTACTATTTGTAATAATCAAGTAAAAAGAGACGTCTGACTTATTCAGACTGTTGAAAGTTGTATTTCCAGACTTCCCACAGGCAGTTGTTGCTGCTGGTTGGCAGAAAGTGAAGTGTTAGCAGGGAAAATATAAAAGATGATGATGAATTATGATATTTTAAATAATATCATTTATGTCTCAGCTGGCTGGATTAAAAATCAGCTCAGAAAAACAAGTGAAGAGTAAAGACCGTGCTGAAAAACAAAAGTAAATGTGACAACAAAACCGCCATGGAAAAGAAACTGACTCTCTCTCTCTCACTCTCTCTGAACGTCGGCCACCTCTGCCCAGCGTGCGGCTGTAGGAGTAATCCCAAACTGTACGACGCCGCAATCAGCGTTTCCACAATGCGGAGGCCGAGGAGAGTGTGAAGAGGATTTCAGTGTCTCTTACAGTCGTGCATGGACGGCTGCAGATTTGGAAGACGAGTATAAACATCACAACAGGAGCTCGCCGCGCCGTGGCGGCAACATTTCGTGGGATTCCCACGGTGCAAAGCTATCCCTGATTATCAAGTTTGGGAGGGATGCTTCACATAAAAAAAAAGAAGCTGTAAACCCTCTGCGCTGCCATCTGAGTGTCAGTCAGCTCTGACCGCTGAGTCTGTGAGGCCGAGCTGCAGAGAGCAATCAGCGCTTTGATTTTCCTCTGGCAGCGGAGCGCAATCACAGGCCGCGGTCGCCTCTCCATCTCCCCGCTGACGGCCCTGTGACAGCTAAATACGCAGCTCCGCGTATTCCCATTAGTCTCCTTCTGATTGGCTGGCTCGGTGCGGTCGCGCTGCTTAATGCCACATCATGCTCGGGCGGCTGGCCCGGCTGCTCGCTGGCTCCGCGTCATGTGGTTGGCGGTGTAGGCATTAGAAACAACAAACAAACACACCAACGCCGGCCGGCTCGGAGCACAAACTGCCAGGCCTCGAATGTAAGAAGTGCTCAAAGTTTTACAGGCGCTTGAAAGAAAACTTCTCACATTGTTAGAAATGATCCATCAGTAGTAAAACAGATGAAAACATCAGATCCATGTTGCAAGAAACCGCACGAGTGAGAGCCTTTGTGTCTGTGTAGATAATTACATTAATTAATAAGGCATTTCCGCTGTGACTAAAACATCTTTTTTTACCATCAATTGTCTATTTTCACATTCAGCAGATACGAAGCACCTGTCCACTACTTTTTGTTCCGTTTTTCTCACCTGAGAAAAAAAAAATATCCGGCTCTCTGGCTGATAAATGTTCAGCTGCGAGTCTTTAACATCAGCTAGGAAAGAAGTGTACAGTGGGTTTATATGAGGTATTTTTAACTGAAAAGTGCAATCTGGAAAGGAGATTAATGAGAGCGGATAGAGTGAACAAAGTGCTTGGATCAAGACGATGAATGAAAAAGAAAAAAAAAGTGCCAAATCACCAAGGAGAGCCCTGATTAATCATTTCCAGCTGAGTTTCTACATTAAGAGTCCTCGTCTGTATGAAAATATTGATTATTGCAGATTCTTGCCACTATTAAAACAGTTATGTGTCATGACTCACTCCTGTCCTTTAAAAATCGAGTTGAAAGTCTCAGACGCAGTCTGACTGACGACAGGCTGCTGTTAACGCCGCAAGATGCCTTTTTCCACATTTCTGCATGAGGTTTTGTCAAATTTGATGCCAGTGGATCAGAATCCGCAGTGTTTTTATGATTTTGGTTGAAATAAAAAAAAAAAAAAAAGTCACAAGCACATCATGTCTCTCTGCACGTTGGCACGTTTTAGGCCACAGTTTACCTAAAATTACAGAAAAGGGCTCAGCCCTCCATGTTTAGGCCCTCCACGCTTCATTTCCCAGCTCACGAGTCCAAGCCCCGGGGAGACGAGGCCGCCTCCTGGCACTCGCTCCCCAGTCTGGGTGCCTCGAGGGCTGGGTAGCTCCCCAGACGTTTGGCCCCTGTGGCTCCGCGGCTTCCAGGTTCGTGTCAGGATCCAGCAAAAGAAAAGAAAAAACTCCACCCTCTCAGGCATAAAGGAGACTTATGTTTCCAGGACAACAGAGAATAAAGGGATGTATAGACAGAGTTACTCCTGTGCTACACGCCGTGCGTTGTGCCATAGATGCAGACGCTCGATAGCGGTTTAGTCTCGCTGGTTAGTCACGGCCTGACTCACCTTGCTGACGGGGAAAATCGCAAAGAGGCTTGACCGCTGCTCGAAAGGTTTGCAAAGTCACGGCTTCTGACATGTACAGTAACTCCAAATTACCCTCAATGCTGGACCGTGAGATTTCAGGTCTGGGAAAACATTAATTCAGCGTATCTGTTGCATTATGCCATGACAAGTCATTAACCATTAGTCCTCTGGACGGGCTTATGAGTCACATCTCCTGCCGTCCTGCCAAAGGTGTGACAGTATCCCCGACTTTGTTATGAAAATGCTTAGCCCAGCGTTGACCAGAGTGGGCTTTTTTTAATGCTGTAATATTTGGAGACGCTGGAAAGAACAATAATCTCTGAGGTAGCAGTTTGATGACATGTCAGCGGTGCCAGAGGGGCTTAATTGAAGTGCATGGCGAAAGCCTCGAAGGAAAAGATTCTCATACATTACTGATCCGCTTTTCCCCACCGGCGGTGCACCTCCATTACTCACAGCTCTTCGAAACCCATTTCCCCCCTTGAAGGAAAAATTGGATGCGTCCAATTACTAACTCCCCAATTATCGTGCTCTGTATTTGGCACGTCAGCGCTTCGATTCGCCGTCACTTTGTTCCCATCTGTCTTTTAAACTCTTCGACACGCCGAGGTTGTCAGATCTGATTTCATTTGTCTCTTTTCTTGAGCTGAATGAAAAAATGTGGGTGGGCTCCTCCTGCAGCCTGGAGTTTGTGACGGTAATGTACTTCTGGAAGCCGCCAAAAAACACAGAACAACCTGCAAACATTAGCAGTTTAGTCTCAGCGACGACAGCTTACATCGACATCCAACAATTAGACATAAACACGCAACTCACAGGGATGAACAATGAGCAAGAAAAGACAGATTTCAGTAGCTTAACTCACTCAGATCTCTTCTTAAGCTATCAATCAGCAATCCAATCCTCCCAGTATGCATGAAGTAAGTGGGTATAATATTTATATTGAGTGAGTCTTTGAGTCATCGCCGCTGCAGATGAGCTATCTGATGTATTGTGTAAACCACCAAGAGAAACTGAATCACCCCTCAGACTTCATCTGAACTAAAAATGTTCGGTGTTGTGACGCTCTTATCTAATTTTTGATCACTGGTACGACTCTTTCCCAGACATGTTGAGTCACAGCATGTTTCTCCGTGTGTCCTAAGTAATATTCATACAAAATGAGAGAGGTAGAAAAGACTAAATGATGCTGATATGTTGAGTTTCAGTATCACTACTTTCCATCCACATTGTCATCCCGTTGTGTTCATATTGTCGTGGATTGTACTACATTAAAAAACTGCAGCACACCAATCGATGATTGTGCCTTTAAGAATAACTTTTATACGTTTTCCTTTTTTTCTCTTTTCCTCTTGAGGTAAGACTTACTGGTAGAAGATGTTTTTGCAGCTTTGTTTGGTTAAGTTTAGTATTTCCCCTTATTATCCCAGATGCTTTCACATTCATTGTTCTTTAAACACGACCTTTTCGACCCTTCACACACACTTTTTCTTCTTTTTGCTTTTTGTATTCTGGGAATGCATTTCTCCTTTTTTCCACATAATTTTTTTATTAGTGTCTTTATCATTCAATAACACTAATCTGTGTCGTCATTTAGTCATTTTAGTTTTTCCACAGATCTATGAAGGGTCACATACTGCACAACCGCGGGCTTCACAGAGCGTCTTTTTGTGGTCATTGGTTCCCAAACTGTTAAGTAAAAATCTTATAAATTAATCTACATGAATGCATCAGAAGGGTCAGCTGATGATTATGAAGCACCTGCTTTAAAAAGAGACTGCACTCAGCTGGCAGGTGTGCAAAAGAGAAACCAGACAAATTGCAGAAGTCCCGTCTGACTGGCAGAGGAAGATCACCGATAATTCCTCACACGATGTTTTAAAATGAGAACACCATACTGTGCTCTTAAAACGTGACGACTTCTCCTCCGTTAACACCTTCTTTTAATAACCCCCCCTCCTCCAGGTCAACATTAACAGCAGCAGCTCGGGATGATAAAGTGAGTGCTCGAGACAGATGGAGGAAAATTAGGATGACAAAAAAATAAAAATCACCGCTCAAAGTGACCCAGGAGGACTGAAGTGATCCCGGTCCGCCGGCACACGGCTTTGATATGTTTTAGCCGTGATGGCAGAGAGAGAGACCCCACAGACGGAGGGAAAATGTTTTTCCCAGAAGCGAGACGTGAGGAGGAACAGCTGCTGGAAGCATCAGGAGTCGCCGAGTTTGTCCCTCTGGTACCCTCAAATACCCCCCCTCATTTCCCCCCCACACTTTATACCCAATCCAACATGTCTGCCTCCTCTGTAACTATCTGCCTTCCTCATTTTTTGCCACTTTTTCTCCTCAGAGACCTTTTGCCCTCCTTCATCGTCTCTACCTTCGCCCTCCATCTATCCACCTCTCAGCTGCACCTCCTCCCGTTCACGCCCCCCAAACTCCCCCCTCCACGGGGGTGAGGAGGAGGCTTTAATGCGTCTACCATGACAGGAGCTGGATCAGGACGTCTGGCTGTTAGCAGTGACTTTTTCATGACGGGTGTTTAGTGCAGTCTGGGGACAACAGGACACGTTCAGCTAAAAGTCGTATTTGTCACTCTGACAAATGACGCCGGGGAGAAAAAGGGGACGTGAAGTGGGGGAGGAGGCGTGTGAGAGGACTGGATGAAGAGATGGAGAGCTCCTGGTGATACTCAGTTTCAGTCAATATTAAAATCATGTTTATGCAGCCGACACTTTATTTAGCGGAGGACGTGTGACAAAATGAATTTTTAAGTGAAGTTGACAAAAATGTATTTATGTCTTCTGTATTTTTAATCCATTTTGTTGTCATTTTGTCATATTTATCTTACTTTTGAGCTGCTGTGAAAAGTAAATTTCTCCATTATGGGATTAATACAGGTTCTTTTATGGGAGATTTATATTTATATTGGCTGGGAAAGTCGTCTTGGAGACTTGGTACATAACTGCAGACATGCAAATGGTCTTGCACATAAACTTATTGTAAAGCCACGACTTTTCTTGAAGCTGCCAATTAAGAACCCAGCTAGCAGTTTCCCTTTGCTTCCATTCATTATGCTCTGCTAACAATAACTCCTGGCTCCAGCTTCATCTTTAACGGACGGACATGAAAGTGATGGGTATTAAGTAAGTACTGAAAAACCATATCCTGCATGATAACTAAAGTTTGAGCCAAAACGCTCTCCTCTCCCCCTCAAAACTTACTGATACTGAAATCACAGCGTACAGATGTTAAAGATACTTTACTGGCAAAAAACAAAAAACATTCTCTCAGGACTCTGACAAATGTGCTTCGATTAAAAGAGTCCAGACTTATTCAAGAGCAATATTTATATTTTCCTTGTCGCTGTAAAAGAGACTTTAAAATCAGCCGTCACGGCCCATTGATGGGACCGTTCAGTCCGTGTCCGTCTGCAAAGATTTGTGGGATTCTCGTTCCTGGAGATGAAATTTACCTCAGCGAGGCAGATTTGGGTCAGATCGTCTTTACTGCTCCTCTCGTTCTTATTTCTTAGTCTTAAATTCCTTTCTTAATATTTCCTAAACTGATCTGAAACTTTCCTTCTGGATGCCTGAAGGTCCCTCAACCAGGGCAGTGCATCATTTTCTTCAACTATTGTTAAATGTGGAACAATTAAACATAAAAAATACTAGTTTTGCTTTTGTAAAGACAGAAATTCTCTACCCAGAATATGGACGTGGCTTTTCCAACATGGAAATGATCTTAACTGATTTAAAGAAACTGTAACAGAAAAGTTGGCACAAGCTGCCATCATAGTAGAAAAGTTTAAACTCTGATCTGCCCTCAGATGTTTGCATGTCCTCAAGATGACCACATTACATGAGATTGTGCAAATAAAGTCTAATTAATGTTCTTTTATTTGACATTTGATATCAGGGTAAACATTGATGTAATCTCTCAACATATCAATGTTTTCTGGCTGCAGACTTTGTGGTGACAGCTTTTTTTTTTGTCCTGGTTTTTAAAGGGGATCTTGATGAATCAAACATGAGCCACATCAGTTTCTGGGACACTTTGGATATCGAATTACATCACACCTAATAAACCTGCCAGTCGGTTGAAAAAAAAAAAAATCTTATCCACTTCTGTCACCCACTGATATGCAGAGCCGTCTGTCAGAAGCCTCTCTGGAAATGTGTACGTCAGAAATCCAAACGATCAGATTGCGCTGTTGTCTGGAAGGCCTGAAGGTATTGTGTTGCAGCGTTTGTCAAAATAAAATCTTTTGTAGATTTCTTTGGGTTATTTTGGCTTCCTCTGACGGTGCAAATCAAAGCTTGGAGGGGGAAATTGATATGAAGTGTGCACGCCCGAGTTAAAGCAATAAGCCTGTTGGCCAAAGCCATGAAGACGTCATGGCAGGTAGACCTGACTTAAAGCCGATCGTGCGTCTGGTTTTAACATGATGACATCACTTCCTCGGTCAGGTGAACATGAAGTATACTGAAATTCATGGACGTACACCAACTAATGTGATTTGGCAGTGCTGCATAATATTTGTACATATTTGTTGGATTTTCTGTTTGATTTCAACCCGTCACGCCAGCATGATGACAAAAAGAATTGTCAGGTCATATAGGTTATGGTGTGCTAAAAATAAAAAAGCTAATCTTTAATATTTTCATTTCTTCCTGACAAACATCTGATTGTGCATCTGGAGCTGCTTAGAAGCGTTACTGCTGCAGTTTCTTCATGTTCAGACTTTTATTTTGAAGTAATGTTTCCACCTCTCTCTTACAGGTACTGCCGAGAAGATGAAACGCGATCCAGAAAGTTTCAGTAAGTTTGAGGGTTAATCAGATGGCAAATCACTGCACAGAGGTTTAAAATATTATGAGGCAGGCACCCACCCCCACAACTGCTGATGCATCATCCATCCATTTTCCAACCTGCTGTATCCTGCACTAACTAAATACATATTCACACTTTAAACTTTCCTTCAGGCTTCAGAAAAAAGGAGAAGTTGGACATGATGGACAAAAAAGTGAAGACAGACACAAGAGGCTTGTCTCCGCAACGATTACTGAATCACATGCTCGTCTACCGGCCTATAATAATCCCTTACTTTCCATCTAGTTGAGCATGTTTTGGTACAACGTCCTTGGGCATGTGCACAAAAAAAAAACAAAAAAAAAAACAGAGCCGTCTATCTGTACGTGCCAAATCGGCATACACAATAAGACACGGATACAACATTTTTACTGGCATACGAGTGCCCGAAATGTAATAGTGTGACCGACTCCATAAGTCTGTCGGTGCGGCGAAGAACTGTGCAAATATACTGACGTGCCAGAACCCCAGTATAGCAGTGAAGGCATGTGTAGTCTTTGGACAATCCTTGATAACAATCTGAAACGTATCCCTCCCCCCTCCTCCTTGTTCGTGTGCAAAATAACGCTCCCGCAGCAGACTCAGCTTACTGGTGCGTTTTATGAGTGAGGGCGAGCTTTTATTTCAAGTCGCGTGAAATCAAATCTATGGGAATACGAGCACATCTGTCTCTGAATTATTGAGCAAATATTTTGAAATAAAACAGCTTTCGCGCTGTCAAACACGGTACGTCAAAAAAGCGGGTGTCAGAGTGTGTAACTGAACGGGAGCCTCGACTGCGAGCCGGCCGTCCAATCAGCACCGAACACACGGAGGCTGTTTGAGTTGGCCTCTTGAATCGGGTCGATCACAGGAAGCCGCGTGGTGCCAAACTGTGACTTTGCTTTTCTTACTCTGAAGCATCTCAAACAGTCATTTTTAAGAGATGCATGTTAACAGCTCCTGACTGCATGTGCATGTGGGAGTAAATAATATCTGTCCTTCTGTTTGGTATTAAAAGTAGATTATTGTGGATAGAGAATCAGTAATGCTGCGTTTCAGTCTGCTTTCTGCTTCTTCTCTACAGAAACTAACCATGTAAATCTGTAGGATCAGGGAGGGAAAGTAAAGCAAGAAGCTTCCTCACAGCTTGCATGTGAAACACACACAGCTAATGAGAAAGAAAAGTTAAAGGGGAGACTTGTTTTTCAGCTTCAGTTTGGGCAGCTAAGGGGCTAGTTCAGCATTTCGGAAAAGACAGGCAGGGAGCACATGGGCGAAACGTGGGGCAAAACATGGGGCAAAACGTGGGGCAAAACATGGGGCAAAACGTGGGCAAAACGTGGGGAGTAACGCAACGTTCAACGTCAGACAAACTGACAAAGGACAAAGGAAGAGGACTGATATATAAAGACTGGCTGATGGGGAAGTGGAGACAGGTGGAGACTAATTAGAGGACAGGTGAGAGTAATCAAGGCAATCAAACAGGCGTGAAAACATACAAAGGCAGGAAGTGAGGTGTAAGAGGAGAGGTTTACAAAATAAAACAGGAAATTTGCAGGACTGAAGCAAAAACAGCAAAAAAGAGATCACTAGAAACTAAATTACATAGAAACTAAACTAAAATACTAAAAGGATGAATCTTTTTTTTTGTTTTTGTCAGAGGAAAGGCTTTAAATATTGAGAGCAAACTTCCTCTCACACTGACGGCTGTAAATTTTCAACAGGATGCATCCACAGTTATTGTCGCAGCCTCAGAAAATGGGGTTGGGTTTGGGATCAGGGTTTAGGGTTAGATAAAGGTTAGCGCTAAGTAATGACTGCCGTTAAGGAAGTAGTGTAATATGCACAACTATGTATGTCCATACGTCTCCCTGCATACATGAATCCCAGAGTCTCTGGAGGATCTCGGCACCGGCTGAATTCATAATGTCCGTTTCCATCTCGGGATGTGGCGGCGTCATTAGGCTGACACAGCTCCCCTGTGAGAGGCCGCTTCTCCTCCCGCACACGTCCTGCTGGGAAAGACAATTCTTGGGTTTCACATTTACATTTTAAGCACTTAGCCGGCGTGTTTTTTTTATTCAGAGCGAAGATCGGATGTATAGATTTCTCGATCAGCGGACACTAAAGCTCTCCGATGAGATATGTGGTTAATTTCCAGCAAATGTAACCTGTTTTTTCAAGTTTTTCAAGTCACCCCTCCTCTGTTTGCAAGCTGATTCATGGACGTGTGTGCAGCTTACATGCTGACCTTTAACCTTTGCATTCGACAAAAACAAGGCACTTTTCAGAGGACCTCGCTCGCTCCAGCCTTCCTCTAATTTCCAGCGGTGTTTGAAATAGCGACAGTTACTCACACACACACACAAACTCGCCACAAGTTCTCAAGAAGGTCAAATTGGCCGTGCAACCCGCACATTTAAGTTTTTCCCGCGGACGCCCGAACACACGTCTGCCCGGAGATTCGAGTAAACACCTTGAACCACAAGTGTTTACGCAGCGCCGAGATCCGCTGAAGGACACCTACACAGGTCCGCTGTTCTCCCCGACGATTAAACACGGCGGAAAATGTTTGCTGGGACACGCCAAATATTTGTTCATCGGGCTTTACCTACCACTAAGCTCTTAAAATATGCAGTAATTGATACTATAGCACAGGAGGTCCTAAACGTTTTCTTTATATATATCTAAAAGAGCCTCAAATGGATGTTCATTAAATCATGATTGTTAGCTGTTAGGACACATTTAATCATCAAATGAAACACAGATTACTGCTGCTTTTAGCTCTAAATACGAGCAGGACAGGAAGTTTATTATCAGTGTAGTTTTAAATGTACAGATGCTGTTTGGATGCTTTCTTTGCTTACAGGATGTTTGTGGATTTACCTGAAGATTAAGTGAAAAGCAAATTAAAAAAAACCAGCGCTGTCTCTTGGTAAAAACTCATCTGAAGGCCGTGTGACTTTTGCTGAATGATCAAAACAAGCACAGAAAAATCATCCAGTCAGAGAAATGACTTTTTCCACCAAGGTTCAAGGTTAGTTTATTTGCCATTTTACAAGCCTGAGTCACAGAATGAGATGTTAGATTGAGTCTCTTCACCACATCTTGGATATATTGAGATTTTATTCCCACAAAGCAACTCCTCATTTTGCAAACTTGCCTGTAAAACCATTTACAAGAAAACTGGATTGGTGGACAGTAGATCCTTCATGAACAAAAACATACATCAGCCGGTCAGGGCTTCTCAATGTCATTAAAATATGACCTTATTTCTATTCTATATTTCCATCAGATGTGAACATGGAGGAAAAGCTAAAGACAAACTTTCACTTTTATTAGAGGTTTCAACAGAGTTTTGGTAGTTTTGGCTTTTCATGATCGCAGAGGATCAATATTACACTTGAATTATTAAACATATCAGCATTAACATCTCTTTAGAAATCAGTGTTCTGTGTTTCAGGAGCTTTCTCAGCGTTCATGTCTGATTGAGGGCCTTAAATGTTCAGTGTTTGTCTGTCGCGGAGAAACGAGCTTTAGCGGAGGCGGTTCAATCAGACGGCCGGATTGTGAATATTGAGATTCCCATGACTGCTGAACGGAAACATTTCCAGCTCTGCTCGTTCATGACGCAAAGAACCGGTGCCACTTTAACCCCCCCCACCCCACCGACAGCATTTTCCTCCACCTCATCTCTGAACATTTGGACTTATTTGGAACGAGCGCTGATGAGTTTACACGCGAGCCGCAGCATGTTTACCCCGCCGTAATTTCCCTCGTTGTCCTAAATCCTCGCGTTTGCTGGCGAACCGCTCGGACAAATTAGCTCTGACGCATCGAGGAGCGTTGCCTTCCTGCGTCTGTGTGTGTTTCTTTTAAACAGAAACAGTGTGTGTGAATGCAAAAAAAAAAAAAAAAAAGGAGACTAACACCAAGAGGCTGCTGGGTACGAACCCCCCGGTTGTCCATCATGGTTGGACCCGATATAGAAGTGGTCACTCCTGACAGCTCGACAATCTTAGATTTTCCAGTCTATTTGAGATGAAGAGGGATCACGGGGGTTTTGGGTTTTGGGGTGGGGGGGGTGGTAGCTAATGGTGGCAAAAACCAGAGTTATCGGCACTGAAAGACTCATCCATCTTCAGGCCACTCCAGCGGCGAAAAGCAAACACGGCGGAACAAGACGCCCATACAGCGGCCGGCGCTCGCACTCTTTGGCCAAACACGCCTAACAGAGATAACAAGACGCTTAAGAGGCCGGGGAGGGCCGCGAGTCACCCGCGGGGGCTGAAGTGTAAATAAATCCTGCGTGTTGAATAAAAATAGCAGACATTTTGCTCGTGTTTGGTAATATTAGGTCATTTTTTTAATGTAAGGAATGTACGGAAAAGGATCTACAGTACATTGATCATACTGCAGCGTTTCTTTAGCTCCTTTTGGTCATTTATCACTGGAAGTGTGGCAGATTTATTCATATATTCATGTATTCATGCTGGTATGAAACCCTCAGATGGGTTTTTATAGCTGCTGTGGTGTAGGAGGTTGTAGAAGTTGTACAATGTTGGACTCTGGAAAGGTGTGAACTGTCATGATCTTTAGCATCTTAGACGAGTGGTCCCCAACGTTTTTTCTGCCTTGTGACCCCTCAGCAAGTGGATTTGTCTGTTTATTTAATCAGATTATTTAATTTGAATGATTTATAATAATAATCCAATATCTAATTTAACAGTCTGATAGAGACACTTCTTTTTTTTTGCAAAAGTGATGTAAATAATCTCACAACAATATTCTAACCTCTCTCTCGTTTAATCTCCCTGAGGTCTTTATTAAGCCGAAGTGACAACTTTTATTTGCCCTTTTAACTCTGTTACGATTTGTTGCAGGATTAAAAGCATGTAAAAAGTCATTGAGTGAATTATGGCCCCCGGAGAGAGAGCGAGCTTTCCACCCACAGACAGATCCTCTCATCGGGGAACGTGCCGTTTTCTCGGCCCGTATCAGGCCCCGCGGCGACGACTCCAATTGATGACGATCGTTTAATCGTGTCTTTCAGCCGGCCGGACCACCGGGGAGACGTCTGCGCTGAAGCAGAGTATTCAAAGCTTAAGAGCTGTAACTATGAAATATTCCTGTTGTGATGTTTCCCTCCTGCGTGGGAGGATCGGGGGGGGGGTTCAACACTTTGTATTGTGCTGCTGAACCACAGTTAGTGTTTCTGGCTCTCGGCCTAAAAAAGCTCTTTAAAGGCTGCAGACCATCTGAAGATGTGTTAAACAAAAAAAATCTGAGAGAGTTTTGTGAAGTGAGTGAATGTGTCTGCTGAAAAATTTGTTAAAATGATCATCTTCACCCAAATTTATCACTTTTTTCAGCCGATAGAAGAATAAAAGCTCCTCACAAGATGTAAAAGCTTTTCTATTCACACTTCTGTCCCCACACCCCCAGATCGAAACTGATTCAAAACAGAAAACACACAAATACAGGAAGACACAAACGCCAACAATCCTCCTCAGTATGCAGCCGCTCTGCCATCAATGGAAAATGAAATTTCTCTAAGCTTTATTCATAAGCTGTAAGCCGATATCATCTGAGGTCAGGCTTTTTTCCCTCTCTCTCTCTCTCTCTCTAAACAGGCATTTCCCTGAGCCATTGTTGTTGCTATATTTAGCAGCAGAGACACACGTGCCACTCATGAAGGGCCATACAGGCTCTCTGTTCGACACGCCGCCGTCACAACAGGCCACTGTGCTGCCGCTGCACAGAGGACTCAGTGTGTCGCCGCCGCCGCCAAACAGGGCAGCAGGTCAGCGGCGAACCACCGAGGAAACTCCTGACTGTGACTGTGTGACCGACACGACACAGAGAGTGTTTTTTTTACTTTAGACTTTATAAAAGGTGCAACAAGTGGCCCTGATACAGCAGCATTTGGTGGATATTGAGGTTTCTTCTACGTCCGATGCAACTTTAACATGAAAAAAATTAAATGAGAAGGTCAGCTGAATATGGAGAAACAGATGATTAACTTTGAGCAGACAGGAAACAAGTTAAAAAATAAAACCTTTGCAGACTAACTTGATTTTTACTAAATAACGCTCATTCGAATCCTTCATCATTACACATGCAGAAATATAAAAACCTATTCTCGTCTTTCTGAAACTTCTCAACAGTAAAATGAATCTTCATCTCATTTAGAAAGTGAATACGTTTCACAAAATGTCAAACTAAATAATTTATATACTAATTGGTATCATTTTTACTTTTCACATCATCCAAAATAAAGTGATTTTTAATTAAATGTCACCAATTAAATGACAGGAATCACTATTATTAAAATATCACATCACATGTGCATGATTTGGCCTCAAGTAACTTATCAGTTAAGTAATCTATTACTTATCTGTTTCGCACAGGCTCATTAGAGCAACATCAGGCTCACTTAATGAAGTGAAACAGACTAATGAGCAAACTGCAGGCCGGACTGAAGTCGTCGCTGTGAGTGTTCCTGGAAAAATGAGCACTGATCTCAATAAAAGGTCCCTGGATGGGATATTGTGTTGAAATTTGAAAATAAATGTATGTTTTGACTCACCAACTGTGTTTTTTTTTCTGTTTTCTAACTTTAATCTTTGCTGTTGGCGTTTCCCAAAATTGAAAATAATGAATCAATACAACAAGAAACTCAGAAACAAAGAACTTGTGCGATCTTAGACTAAATGTCTGTGCCTAAATATAGTATTATATTTAATATGAGTCCCCCCTGCCCCGACACAGACAACCGTGCTAATAGCTGCGTGATTAATATGGTATATTTTCTGTACGGGGAGGCGTTTCCGTGAAAAAGCCAAGAGGCCTTAAAATGTTACAACCCAGTTTTTAGTAGCTTACACCGATTTTCCAGCCGTGTCTGCAGTCTAAAAATGCTTTGTCGACTCTCATACGCACCTCTGAAATAGTGAAATAGTGGTGGTGCCGTTAAAATGTCCCCTTATCTTTCCTGTGTGTGTAAATCCTGGCTTGTCTAATCCAGGCTGAATAACCCAAATAGAGAATGACTGTGGTGAGACAGGAAGAATAAGTGGAGGGAGGGAGAAAAAGAGAGAAGGAAAACAAGAGGGAGGTGAAATCCCATCATAGGAAAGGAGAAAATGGAGAAAAAAAACAAAAAAATTAAGTGCATACTTTGCCGTTTTTATATAAATAGCAAGAAATGTGCCCGAATGTCTGAATGTATTTTGGAAGTGAGGAAAAGGATCATTTTTAGCCGTGGCTGTTTCTGATTTGTGAAATGAGTTTAGCATCTTTAAGCTTTGGATTCAGACTCGCTGCACTTTGCGTTTGGACAGCAGACGCGTCGCCCTGACAGGTTTCAATAATTAAATATGAGACAAAGCCAAGCCGGCCTTTTTACACAGCAGCTGCTGAACTGAATCAAATTAACCGAGCAGAAGAAAAACTTTAAAAAAAGATTGGCGGTGGATGGAATATGGGAGTCGCCGAGTGAAAACAGGTGAAGGGAGGCGGGTACCGAATCACTCATCCCGAGGAGGTAAAGATGGATGGATGAAAGATATTTGGACTTTTTAGCCTCCACAGAGGATGACGACGTTAAAGTGTCGCTGACGTCTTCCTCCCTCGAGTGTCCTTCAGATGCCAGGACAGGAAAAGTTGAGCAGACTTTTCTCCAGCCTGCGACTCAACAACATTGGTCTCAGGTGATTTTTTTTTTTTCTCAGAGAGCCGACTCCCTCCTCTGCTGTCCTCACTTTGTCAAAGTCATCGTGCATTCAGTGTTCATGGATTCGTGCAGAAGATCAGTACGTCACGTGCATCCTCCTCCTCTGTTTGGTCTCCATTTCTCTGAAAGATGACACTTTTTTCTCCATTTCTTAACATTTCACCTTCCTCCTTGGTGGATAAAGTTTCTGCAGTAAGCTGTGCAACTATCCGGGCCGAATGTGCCCGACATGTTGTAATCTGTCCGGGTGTCTCCTGATTCAATAGAGCTTATTTTCAAAATGTCCCTCCACATGCTGATGAAATTCATTCAAAGATGTTTGCAGCAGTCTGCATTCACAAAGAATTATACTTTGCTAGATTAATAAAGTATCCTTAATATTACATTTATAGAGTTGTTTTTTTATTCAGAATCAGAGCAGCATCTTGCAAAGTCGGGACAAAAAAAATCACAAATATTTGTTTTTAATAGTTTAGAAAAGTAGAAGCAAACAAACTGGTATGAGAGACATTTTGGCTTCACTTTTATAAAGCAGGAGAAAGTGGGGATGTGTCGTCCATCATTATATTTAGTCAGTGAATCCAGAACAGCCATGGCTCGCTAATAAAATGTCTGACCTCGGCATTCAAACATCCTGTAAATCCATCACATATCAAACAGCTAAAATACAGACAGGCTGAATAACAATAAGAAAAACTACAAACTACTAAACAATTTCCTGGACCTCGTTCTTCCTTTAGTTTCGAACATACAACATCAACATACACTTGCTGAAGTTGCTACAGGACTGTATTTCCATCACCGAACACTCAGTATGTGTGTGTGTTTGTGTGTGTTTGTGTGCACAGTCACACACTGTCTCAGTCTTAATGCAGTGGTACACTGAGGACATGAAGCAGAGACTTCTGTGTGAGTGACGGTGGGGGTGGGGGGTGGGGGGGGGGCTGCAGCGACAACACGGCACTGCTCGTGACCTTCGGGGGTGAAAAGGCAGGCGCCCAACGTTTGTTTCCACCGCAGGTTATAAATCAGACTACGCGTCTGAATGAGATGAAGAGGCCGAGAATATTGTGACTGTTTCTCTAAAGAGAGATGCTGAAGTGTAAAACTGTTTCAATATTCACTATTCACATGAAGATTTCTGTCAGCAGACAACTCCACCAAGTCTTATTATTTATCTTTTTTAATAATGCTCAACTACCACCAAGTGAAAAAGACAATAAGGGGTGAGGGAGGAGGCTAAAATAAGGCAAACCTGATAGTCTTTGATCAAAACAGCTCAAAAATGAAGCACAGCTGTCATTAATGTTTGTAACTCCACCTTCGCTTTTATGGCTGCAGCGAGCAAACACGTCTGCTGTGAAAAAGACCTTTAACCGACTAACACGCGGCTCATTAAACGACCAATATAGTTTCCATTTTCTTTACACTGCTGTACATGAACCAGCTCAGAAAATGAACCTGCTGTAAAAAGTTTAGAGGCCTCCTATTTATGTCTATGAGCAAAAACTGTCCCATATAACTGGGTAATTGGTACTTTTATACCAATTATATACATTTTCATTCGTATTTTGGGTGAGTCTCTACATACATTACATGCAAACACTCATAAAACTGCATAAAAAAAGCTGTTCAGCAACACGTTTCTGCTGCTTTTCCACCTGCAGGTTTCTCGTGTCTTGCAGAAAGACATTGATGATCACACGCAGCTCACTTTGAGTTCGACCTTTCTTTATGGAAGTTGTCATACACTGCACGGTATTCGATAACCAGGCTAACTTAAAATATATTTAATATCCACGGCCGTATCCCTCTGTGCATTTCCTGCAGACAATCTGCAGACGTATTTCTTTTGTGTGTTTTTACACTTTGAGCCAACGTATGCTGACACAGACGAGCTCGTTTTCAGCTGACGAAGTCCTGAAGTAAGTGCTGAAGGCTGAAAAGGTTGAATTTTTCCCCCCTTTAGTTTATCTTGGGGACTTTGAATAACATTTGCAATATTGAGAAAGTGAAATCCAGTTAAACGTACAGGTTTTAAATGCAAAATGCTGAGTGACGGCCGACACAGATGTGCCGTGCTTTCAGCCGAGTTATATAACTGAGAGTATTTCACACCGTCTGAATCCATTACTTTGGTAGCCGACCTTAAATTTAAAACAACACGCAAACACGCTAATGATACACAAACATGCCTGTTGTCCAAAAGCCACTTTCTGCTCCCGAGCGTGAGTGCTAACCAGGCGAGACAGACTAAGCTTTATTTTCATCAGCTCTCTGTTTTCTCTTTGAGTCATCAGGTTTTGACATTATTCTTGGAGAGCTGCTATGATGCAAGTATCTCGTCCGCTCCAGATAAAACAAAAGGCTCTGGCCTCGCTCCCTCCTTCTCTGAAACTGGACTCCCTCCATCCACCGATGGTATCGTGTTCGGCCCGTCCTCTCCTTCGTTTCTTGGCACTCGGGTCGCCGCATGAGGTCCTGGCCTGGGAGGCCTCAGGTTCGAGTAATGACACTGTTTTCACTAAACTGCCCTCTCAAGGCAGACCGATCGGGTTTCATACCACGGTCCATTAGGCCGGTGACTCATCAGAGCGGTGCCCTGGATGTTTAGCTTTTTCCCTCCTCTCGCAGCTAAAACGTGGGGAACCTGTGGCCGGACGACAAGAGGACGAGGTGCTAAACTGAGGTAACTGATACTTGTTGAGAAAGATGGATTTATTTCAGCATCAAACTCTCCTACCAGGCGCGTCTTTTACCATCATGGACGTCCTGAACGCAGCATGTTAAAAGTCCTGACTGACACAAACAGACACGATAACCGACGATGTCAGCGATGAAAACCTGCGTGCTGCAGTTTAACACATATTTGCCTGACTTGGCTTGAGACGCGCAGCTGGATCTCGAAGTCCAGCTGTCGACGTCTGAAGTGCAAATTGAGTGTTTGCACTTTTTCACACTACACTTGTGCAGTTTTGAATCATGCAACTGTGGATTTTATCAACTAAAGACACGTTACTTAGCCTTTCCAGTGCAGAAACACCACGAGTTGCTTGAAAAATGCTCTCAAAAGTACATTTTAATGTAATGAGCTGATTTTTTTTTAAAACACTAATCCTGTAAAAAGGGGTAACATAACTGATTCACGACAGGGTTGAAGCTGTTTCTGCTGTGGTAATATATCATATCATATTAGCACCTTCGATGCGGCACCATAGCTGTTCCACTCTATATAATCCCAATCTAACATAATCCATAACTCCACATTATAATACAACGTAGTGAGCTAATGTCATGACCCTTTCCTTTTTAGAAAATACTACTTAAACTACACCTTTTTAAACTTGTGTATTTGTTTTTGGAAAAGGACAACACAATCTACACTGATTAAAATGTCGAGATTAAAATCCAAAGCTCGACAGATCCGTTATTTTCAGTTCAGTTCAGTTTTGCTTGCTAAACTGCGATCAGGGTTTAAAAAGAGGTCAACTCGTTTATAATTTTACACCGCAGATGACTTCGCCCTGCTCAAGTATTCAGCAATATCCAAGAGACGACATAAAAATATCTCCACATAATCTCGCCCTCGCTCTCTCTGCCCAGTGTGTCAGAAGGCGAGGTCGACGCAAAGCACCCGACGATAAATTTGCGATCAAAAGACAACGGGAGGCGGTGGGAGCGTAACTCATGGCCGGCGGGATCGCACATGTGGACATCTTCTATAACTCACGCAGGGCTGCCGCTCTCGCCTGCCAGCAGCCGTCACAGCGGCTTACAGCTTTTTGGCCGCGCGGTCCGACGAGCAGCTCCGAGCAGGAAGATCCCGGAGAGAACAAAGACACGAACTGCGGGCAGGAAGTCAAACCTGCAGCAGGGAGAGTCGCAGGTTCGAGTCCCACAGATGGAGAAGTGACCTCAAACTAATATAAGCCGACAGAAATGGACGAGTAAAATGTCTCTTCACACATTTTCCTCTTATGTCAGCGGGGGAAATGAACTGTCAGCAACCTGAATGTTTTAAACAGACGATACAGAAACTGTGACTGAATATTAAGATAATAAATATGAAAAAGAGTGAGAACAATGTGCTGTTGTTTTAACTGGCAGGAGTGCACAGTTTATTGTGATGAACAACCCTCAGCATCGCATGAAACTAGAAGAGATTTAGAGACTTAAGTGAGAGGTAAGTCACGTGGTTTTCTTTACTGTTTTTTACTGCAAGAGCTGAGAGCTGAGAAAGATCAAACTTCTGGAAAGTTTGGGGGCAAAAATACCGTAAAATGGTTGCAGGTGTCATATAATTAAATTTTTGTGTGAAGATCTGATATAATCTCCCTGTTTTGTAATGTTTTAATTCTCTCTCAACCATATGCAACACACTGTTTTAAAAAGTGCTCTACATATAAAGTTCATTATCAATGTTTTTAAAATCTGACACTGTCTTGTTGAGAAAACAGTCCACCAAACATTATAAGTTTGATACCAAACCAGCCATAACAATGACTAGTTTGCAGGTTTTTAATAATAATAAGGTGTCCGTTTTACCACAGCAATGAATTAATAGTCAAGTGAAACTGTATTTTTCTCTCATTTCGACCTCTGTTTGGTCTTTTCGACCTAACTCAACCAACTATTTGGCTCCAAACCTCTCAGTTACAAACCAATGAACTTACTTCTGCCCTCACAGCAGCTGAGAAATATTTGTATTAATTCATCTTTCAATCATCAATTCCTCCCCACTTCTTCTCAAAGACCTTTTCTCAAGGATGAAGCCAAAGTACCGCGGCGGCTCGGTAACAACGCAGTGAAAAAGCGCCAGTCGTCTCCCAAGGCCTCACGGCGCACCTATCCAAACAGTGTCGGTGGATCCGGTTCAAGTTCGCGGGGCGACCGCAGAGATTCCCCTCCAAATCGAGCTGATTGATATCAGAGCCAGAACCAAATCAAAGAGGACGGAGGAACATGAGGATGAGCGCGGCGGGGGTGAAGATGCAGCTTTAATGCGTTCAAGATCCCAGGAAGTGAAAACAGGGAAAATGTGAAGGCGCTGATATATTGGGATGATATCAGCCTTTTATTAAAGCATAAGTCAGCTGGTTAGTCGGCGTCCACAGCGACATAAAAAAGGAGCTAAATCTTGCAATGATATTTTATTTTTCTTGGCTCTTTTTATAATAATTTATTTGCCTTTAGCTTAACTGGGTAATGGGTTCCTTTCCTGCAGAGGCCACCCATGCTAATCTGAGCGTTCAGAAACAGCACCGTGAAAACTGCATTTTATATAATCCCTAAATCAGAAGACATCTGAGCATATTTGGAGGAAAAAAGTCCACAAAATGACAAATAAAAATGCAACTTGCTTATAGGATGCTTCTGCACAGTTTACTGGATGATCAACAGAAAAAAAGACTCAAGTTCACACACTTTGATGCAAACACACACACACACACACACAGTGATTTATCTATGCTTATGGCTGCAAATATGTCAACGCTCCCAGAATGAATCGTGCTCATCATCATCATCATCATCAGCGTCGAATCACCTCTCTGATTCGGGCCGAGCCAGCTGGGCTAAAACACAAATTTAAAGAGAGGAGGAGGAGGAGAGGAAGGCCGCTCATTAAAACGCGTTTAACCTCGGAGGCAGCGACATCGATCAAAAGACAGAAAAAGAAAAGAGACGTGTGTGCTGCGTGCATGATGTGTTTGATTTTTCGAGGCCTCGGCATCGCGAGGAGGGACGTAAAAAAAAGTCTCAGTCACCTCATTTCAGATTTCCTCTGTTTCTGTTTATTGCCAGCACGGTATCCCATGGTGCACAGGAACTGCCGATATATCTCGGCTACTTGCGGTTAGCGGGGGCACGAACCAGACGTGCTGCCAAAATAACCCGTCTCTCTCTCTCTCTTTTCTTTCTCTCTCTCTTTTCTTTCTCTCTTGGCTGGTTTGTGTCTGGTTTCCACTTTCACACACACACACTGAAGCAGATACAGTTGGAGAATATGCAACTGTGCCAATTAGTCCTTGGCAGCGCTTAGTGCGACTGCAGAGAGAAAGAAGAAGAAGAAGAAAAAAGGCAGGAGAACAACGCGAGGAAGAACATTATGACCCCGTGTAATAAAACTAAGTGGGGGAGCTGCTGCGGTCGACACACGTGTGCGTCCAGACACCCCAGAGAGGTGTTACGGTGAAAAATGTTTCTGCTTCACCCATCAGGATCGCGTTAGGTTTGCCGGTAAACGCAGAACATGGCGGTTGGTAGAAGTTATGTTCTGATATTAGACAATACGACATGAATTTGTGTGATAGAGAGAAAAAAAAGCGCCTCGTCCGTGACAGTCTCCTGATGCTTAGTCACCGGCGTGACCTTATAAACCATCTGCCGACGCCCTGGCACGGCTCTTCTGTTTTATGATGTTTTTCGAAGCGGCGAACGGGACCTCTGGGACGTCTGACGGAGAGCGCGGTGGGCGAGGTGTGGGCCGCGAGAGCCGACGGTGAGGAGCTATTGACAGTTATCATGGCAACACGCAAACAAGCAGAGCGATCGGAGCTCGTGTAAAAGAGGCCTTGTTTCGCCGCATTCAGACGCCTATTAAAGCGTTTCACCTCTGCAGCATAGCAGACGTATAAATAAGCTTTGAATTACCTGCTGCACTTTGTTTACTGTGACAGAAAGAGAGAGTTCAGAATAGCAGCTGGCCCTCCGGACGTCTTCACTAAAAACCTCACGAGGCGGAAAAAATCTGCGCATCTGCCAGACATAGTAAGAAAGTAAATAAAGAGGAGCAGTAAAACTAAATCCAGCACCTCTGGAACATCTGTGTGGGCCAGCAGAGAGGGACACAAACCGGAAAGCCGACACGTCTCCAACGTGCATCTGTTGTTTGGACGCCGCCGCCGCCCACGCTCAAAACTCGCTGTCTTGTCCCGCCACACGTGGAAACAATATCCTCAAATATCAGAGGGTTCAAACTAATCTTCACACCCTCTCTAAAAATAATAAAAAGTTCTATTATAACAGAAATCTCTCCCTATTTTTCACTGACATCTTTATATTTAGAGCTCCAGCTTAAATCTTATTATGTGCTGTTATTATATTATATGTTCTGTATAGAGACTCAGAAAATAAAAACACCGTCAGTGCTGCCACCTTTAAAACCGAACCAAACAAAGCTCAGCAAAATAAGATCCTCCCACACCGGCCAGCTCGGGGATGAACTAACGACACATATTATTTGGTAAACTGGAGCAATTATGTGAGTTAAAAACCAGCCTCATCATCTGTATTCAGAGTATTGTTAAATGGATTTTTTTAAATGGATTTTACATTTCTGTTCCGCAGAAAAACAAATCAGGTCCCACACACAGCGTACGTTGTTCCTGAACCAAAGAAAAGCAACAGTCTGACAGAGCGACACAAGAAGGAAGAAAAAACTTGTCTGAGATGCCTATAAAAGGATGTTTATAATGAAAGAAACGTTTTCCAAACGGCCTTCAGCATTTTAGACGACGTAAAATTGTAATTCAAGTTCAACCAATCATGACAGTTTAGATATCAATATGTGAAACCTGAATTACACTGGAGGGATGATTTTATTTCTATTTTATTTATCCAAATTCATTTCAGACAGTTAAATGCTCAAATTTGAACACGTCTAACAAGTGGTGGGAGTCATTCCCAGTTTAAATGATGCTTTTCTTATATTGTGATTTAAAGGGTAACATTACACAAAAAACGATTTAATTTTCTTTCATTTGAGTAACAGACGAGCTCCAGTGCAGCTTCCTGTTTAGACGTCACACATCAGCTTCTTTCTGGGAAAAACAAAACATTTCTCTCACATTAAGTCGCACACGCAGCAACACAATCTGAGTCCAACACGAGGACTGTCCGCAGGTTGTTTTTCCTAGCCGGCTGCTCGATGGGACCTGGAGTCGGGCCTTCGCTCGGCTTCATCAATCACACCCGACGCGACAGTGAATGGCAGAATAATATTGTTGCTGGTGGTTGATTGGGAAGCCTCCCCTGTGACCGTATATACGTGTGTGTTGTATGTTAATATACTTTGACTTGGGCGGGTGTCAGTGTGTCCATATCTTCACGTGTGTTTTTTTGCACACACACACACACACACAC
>JBAJHX010000024.1:2646433-2660052 GCA_037176925.1 Amniataba percoides | reverse complement strand
CGCTGCCGCTGCTGGACAGGCTCTTCCCGTTAAGGGCCCTGTGGTTACGGAGGGACCATGTGCCCATTCAGCTCTGTTTGTTTTCTATGTCATTATGAGTCCAGCGCTCCTTCGCTGACCGGCCCCATCGAAATAGTCTCCTTTGTTAGACACACTCTCTTCCCCCGTCATGGAACCATATAAAAACATTTGGCTAGATACACTTAGGTGTGCTCGGAGGTGTACGTCCAAATCACACACACACACACACACACTCGGGCTGCTCTAATCCACATGCATGCACATCCACACACACAGCTTTCCATTCAGCCCCCCTCTCATAATGTTTCTTTACTTAACATTTAAAGTTCCTGAAATAGGAATGTTCCCGAATCAAAAACTGTTTCTGCAGCGGAGAAACGCAGATACCGTCCCCGCTCCCGCAATGCATTCTGGGTTATTTTGTTTACACAGAAAGCCATTAAAGAAAAAAAAACTATTGGACTTGATTGTGACGAGGGAGCGATTTTGTCTGTTTTTCAACGCTGGCAGCATCTTTTATTTTTTTCTTTCGCCCAGCAGTGAAACTTGAGTGTTGTTTTTTGAGTTGGTAAATCTGAGCAAATGTTGTGTTCAGGATATGAGACGGCGAACGAGGGACAGAAACTGGCAATTACACAGATCCTGACAAACAGCAGGTCAACGGGGGAACGCTCGGGTTTGTGTCTGCAGGTGGAAATAGGCCATAATAATAAAAATATCAGAACGCAGGCTCACCAACCTGTCCGCTGTGGTCTGGACGGACCTGCAAACTAAACTTTGGGGTGAAACTGAAGAGCGTAAAAAACAAAGAGCAGTCATGTAAAGTGTGCAATAAATCTTTTTATGAGAGTTGATGTTTAGAAATGTTGCAGACGAATATTTTAGGAGGATATGTGGCTGCCAAAGTCCTGAGTCTTGTGTCACTGTTTTCTTGTGATTATAATGGAAGAAAAAGCTGCTGATTGGCTTTATGACACAGAAACAACCCCGTCTTCAGAGGTCAAAGGTCAAAAATCTTCAAATGACGCTGATACTGAACGCAAAGATGGTTTTAAAGTACAAGATGTTGGAAATGTTTCACCACTTTATAAATCTAAGCTGTAAAGAGAAGATAAAGTAGAAAAGAGCTGCAAAAAAACACTTTTTTTAAGGTTTGGTGGTGAAATGCTTTGAAACTGAACACGCGATGCAACCTGTCGATGAGACTGAGTCAATATGGAAACCAATGGGGAAAAAAAGAAAAGGCGTGCATGCACTTAAACACACACACACACACACACGGATACACACTTCGGGGAGTCGCCTTTTCCGGTAACAACCACAGGCGCCCTGACCTGTCTGCCTTGTTACCGTTTCATGAAGTCATCCGGACGTCTCAGTAGCTGCCACACAGCGGCGTGACTGGGCAGGGAGGTGGAGGGTGGAGGGTGGGGGGGGCAGGTGCTAAACATCACGTCGACTCCCCAAACACACACACACACAGTTAAAATCAACATAAACACGCATTACACTGGCGAGCAGACGGCGAGGCAGCAGCGGCGGCGGCGCTGTGGTCGGCACGCACACTGTGGACGTACAGGAGGCATGAATAAACATGCTCATACTGTACATGACACACACACACACACACACACACACACACACACACACACTGGTCCAACCACAACGGTGCCCATGTATCAAACCCCACCCGGCACAGCCTCATTGTCCCTGGCAGCCTTCGCTCCTCCAAAGTAATGTTTTCCCCCCAAAAAAACATCAACTCGATATCCCCCAATTACAAAAGCCACATAATTGTAATAATCACAGACTCGGCGGGATAAATCAAGAGATCTGCAAATTAAAAAACCCAAAAGACTCCATCTCACTGACAAGAACGAACCGCACTTCTGTGAGAAATCAATTAAAACTCGATCAGGAGCAGAGAAACGCTCGGGGCCCGCCGGCTCTTCAGACGTCACCGGGAGCCAAAACGCTCGCCGCAACCCCAAAAAGGACTCCGGCTCGCGGTTCCCGCCGTGTTTACTGGTCGGCTCGAGTGTGTGTCACCGGTGTCACTTTGATTTGACTCCCTCCAATAATCTCTTCATGTTTTCCATAAAGATCAGCTCGACGTATAAATACACAAGACGGCTGTCAAAATTTCAAAATAAGAGAGAGAGATGCACTTGTTTGTTTTTCTTTCTTTTTGCTTCACGCTCAAGAGGAAATGTTTGGGAGTATCAAGTTTTATTCCACAATTGAATTTAAGTGAAAATTAAATACAACATGCGATCTGTCGTTTTGCATCCAAGAGGACTCGAGTTTGTTGAAACAAAAGTAAACAGAGGCCTCATTAAAATACAAACTAAAGTAGGACTTTAACAACAATACAGGCTTCACAATCAACTATTAAATACAGGAAAATGAGATTTTAGTGGTGAAACATGATAAATAAGCTTGTTTGAGTCAGAGGAGAAGATCAGTATCACCCTCATGTTTACACACTAGAGTCAGTTAGCTTAGCTTAGCATAAACACTGGAAACAAAGGGAAACTGTTAGCCTCGCTCTGTCCAAAATCCACCACCAACACCTCACTGATTAACACAATAACCCTCCGCTGTAAAATCAATACTTTCTTCCTTTTACAGGGTGTCATGTGGCGGACTATTTCTTGGCTCGCCACAGTACCTTTCCAAAAAAAAAAAAAAAAAAAAATCGACAACTTCCCACCGGGACAAGAAACAGTCCAGCACATAACACCCTGTAAAAAGCTGAAACTATTGTTTTTACACGTCAGACTGAACAAACGAGACATCGCGTGTTAATTAGTGAGATTTAGAGGTGACGGGAGACACTTTTCTGACAGTTTCTATCCACATTTCCATTATTAATGTTAAACTAAGAGAAGAGTTTCAATCCTGTCATCAAACTCTTGGTAAAAAAACAAAAAAAAACAAGTACTATAATATGAACTATACCTCTATCAGCACAAATATTAACTGAGACATGAATAAAATATATAAAAAATATTATTCATTAGAATAATGAAACATTTTAAAAAGTAAAAGCCGTAATAAATCCCCAGTGTGTGTTTCCATACGTGTGTGATGCTTGGTGTGTGTGTGTGTAACACTCAACCCTCCTCTTGAAACAATAGTACTGTGACACACACACACACACACCGCTGGATCCAATTATAAATGTTTAGGGAGAAAACAGAAAACAAATTATGAACACTTGGCAGCGACTAATTTCTTTCGCCGGGGAAATATTTTCTCACAAAATGGCGCGGCCTCTCCCTGTTTGGTTTTGCAGCTTTAATAATTTGATTGTTCCGCGAAGGTATGCAAAATATAATTACTGTCGCAGAGTATTTCCACGCGGTTTGACAGGACGTGGCTGCAGGTTCGGTGCACGTCCGTCCGTCCGTCCGTCCACGCTCTGTTACTGCCGATTTCAGATCTGAGCGACACATTAACAGCCCAGGATTTTAATTTATGTTCGCTTTGTGTAATTAAGGTTAAAGATTTTTAACAGCTCGGCCGGCTCCGTATCTCAGCACCGCAGACTCACGATTTATGGCCCACTTACCGCGCCGTAATTGGGCACGTTTGAGAGTAATTCCTCATTTGGTCAACGTCTAGTAAAAAAAATGAAACACTTTAAATTAACAGCTCGAGCCCCGATGTCCTGTTAGATTAGAGTTTTACTGTTTGTTAAGTTTATTTATTTACAGGCTGTTATATTATTTATAACAGCCTGTTTCTTCAGCATTCACGTGATCGTTAGCATAAAAATGGTTGAGCGGTAGTAAGTAAGAAGACGTATAGAAGAACATTTTTACACACATTTTGCTGTACTAAACTACATTTTCTTCTACGAGGACAAGATTCAAATTCAAGAAGTCATTTCTGCAGCACTGCATCAATTTTTAGTCATTTTCAAAAAGTGAACTGACTTTATGACGACTCTTTTATCCTCCTGAAGGCGTGAAGCATGAAAAATAAAAGATATAAACTTTGATTTTAGATAAATGATGCCCTTGAACAGCTGAGTTTTGCAGTCTTCATGAACAAAGCGAGAGTAAATGGTTCAGCCGCAGAGATGATGTTCAGATATTTACTCAAAAGAAACACAAAAGAGAGTGCTGAACTTTGCATTTAAGACTTTTATGACGTTTCCTTCTCATCTAACTTACCTACTTTCTTATTTAAGAAAAACAAGACTGAATTTTTTGTGCAAACAGCGAATAAAGACCTTAAACTTGAGATGGATTTGTCTTTTTCATGGGAATTAATAGTCAGAAAGACAATATATCACCAGAATTATCCTCCTTTTACTGACCTGCCAAATGATTCATGGAAAAGAAAGATAAACGTCTGTCTTTCAATAATTTTACGCAGAGCATGTTCAGGATTGATTAGAGGGAATAGCTGAGCTGTTTTTCTGCGGAGTTCCAGTAAACGTAAGATTTAAACCTAAAAAGCTTCAAACTGCCAACAACAATATAGTTTATGCAGTCGAATGCAGTATTTCCCTCCTTCGCTCCAGCTCAGCAGTAGGTGTAAGTGAACGCCTCAGCACTTTGGTAACTAATCCTCCCGCCGACCCCGCAGTGCACACCACAGTCTTCCCTAATCATTCCAACATTTCCATCTTATTAAGTAAGACAATACATTAATTGCAATGGCATGCCGAGGCCTCCTGCTATGCAACGTTACCCCTCTCGGGTCTGCCCTCGAAACCTCGCCGAAGCCGGCCGCCGAGAGTTCACGGCTTCCGGCTCTGCGCGGCAGATTAGAGACGTCCGCTGCAAATTCCTCGCCTAATGATTAAATATCAGCCCGTTTATTGTGAGTGTCGCTGATTGCGGCCCCCGAGATGTGGCTCTTGGCAGGCGGCGAAGGCTGCAGACCGCTCCGGAGATCTTTTCCCTCCTCCTGCTAATCGAGAGATACTTTCACGGGATGATTGAGCGGATTGAGAAAGCACATTTTTGATCAGTTTCATATATATCCCTTAAATTGCTCTTTTCTGCATCACAAACATCACTTTCAGGTAAATGAATAAAGGAACAGCTTTGACTTTCATCCACAGTGAATGCTCTACTATTAATTTTTGCAAAGTTTAACATAATTGGCTGAATTTAACTGCTGTTTTAACATTTAAATGTTCACTATTTTCCCCATTTTACCATCCCAGTAGGTATTTACAGGATCTAAATCACAGATTGTGACCTCCCACAGTTTGTTAACTCTTTTCACTTGACTGACAGAAGGTACAGTATCCCTTTAAACAAATTTCTATAAAATATATATTTACTCTCTGAGATGATTTTTTTTTTGTTTTTTCTCGACTTGTTTCTGTATTGGCGGTGGTGCCAGACGTATTTTGATTAAATGGTCCCCTCTGGCTCGTAGTTTAGCCAGAGGTATTGGGTTTCACCTAAAATTAGCCATCAGACTCAATTTATTACCTCAATTGAGAGGCTCGAAAAGTGCCCGTAACAGCGCCCCGGCTAACACGGACTAACCTTGGCCAAGCCGTATAATGTTGCATTTTAATTCAGCTGCAGGAATTGCCAGCGAGGCCAAGCCCATTATAAGTTACACCTTTTTTTTTTTCTTTCTGACCCAGAGCGGAGGCGTGTGCTCGGATATTAAACGGGTACAAGAGTGTTAGGCAAACACTAAAATCCAAGATAATTTTATTGAGGTAAGAAAACGGCTCTCTGCTGTCAGCCACATGACTTCTTAAACCTTTTTCAGGGGCTTGTTATGAAAATGGGGACACACGTGCATTAAAATCTTTACAACCACAAATACACACTCAGACTTTAGGGGGTTAAACGACGCAGCGTTTCCAACTCTTCAACACAAAAAAAGTCTGTAAGGCAATGATGAAATTAGCCGGTGGACATCCAGACAGAAACATATTAAGCAGCGAGATGCCTGCTGAATGTCAGCGGCTCTTCAGCGATATTGACCGCAGCAGACGGAGAAAGTGCCACAAACGTGCCGCAGCGACGAGCCCGAGAGGAACGCAAGGAGTTTGTCAGAGCTGCTCGGATGTGACAGAAGTTTCTCTCCACTGTGAGGAGCTGGGAGAAAATAAAAAGGGATGGTGTTGTTTGCATCATTTTAAAACTAATCCTGAACTTACAGGGTTTTCACACAAGAATGAATCAAGATCTTTGGCTTTTATAGAAACAATGTTGGATGTTTTGGCCCATGCAAATCTAAAAGCAGCTTTATTTGGGCAATGCTGTGGGTTTAATGCCGATCTCAACATGCTACACATCATTCGCCATTTAGTTTAAGATGTTAGCGTGCAAACACAGAGGCTGATGGGAAGGTCCTGCAGGTATTCGGTTCATATACCAAATGATGGCAACAGAGAAAAAGATCACCAAAATCTGAAGGTGTCATGCTCTAATTTGTCAAATATTTCACCACAATCCGTCCAAATATCCGACCGACATACCTTCATTAAGCCGAGAAAAAAAGCACGTTTCTCCAGAGGAATCTTTGAGCTTTTTTTGACTTTCTGGACTTCGTTTAGCCACCAGAAACAGCTCTGCGAGCGCTGTGCAAATGTTATTACAGATAACAAGCGGTGAGAAAGAGACACTTCAGCGAGCACCTGCATCTCTGCTGTATCTCAGTTAACATAAGCGGAAAAGTAAATTGCATTAAGATGTCACTACTCTGCAAGTCAGCAACGACTCAGCAGAAGAACGAGGGCAAAATATTCTCATTCGACATTGCAGGTTCTTTGTAAAGGTGATACTGAAAATCAATGTTTGCATAAATATATTAATATGTTGGGGGTTTTTCTTTTTTCCTCATTGCATGTAACATTTGGTCTTTCCGGGGTTAAACGTGTCTGCAGAGTTCCCACCTCGAGCTGCAGCCGTCGGGTTAATTTGCTCCACATTCGCCGCGTCACCTTTGCAGAGCTGATGGAGTTTTCTCGATGACCTTTATTGTATTTCTTCAGACGGTTGGCGCAAAACGTATGAATTTTTTTCTTTTTTTCTGCTGCAGGAATAATGAGGCAGCCGTAAGTTATGTTTACTGAAGGTGTTGATTTTATAACCCTCTCACATGGCTTTCCTGTTTTCCCTCACTGCTCCCTCCCTCGCTGCCCTCTCGACTTCTCCTATCTGCAGAGGAATCATCCGAGGACTTTGCTCTCTCCAGCCTATTCTTAGCTTAAGCTGCGGCCGCTCCAGTAATATTTTTAAAGATTATTATAGTATTCACTAACCCTTTTTTCCCCTCAGGCACCCTTCCAGAGTTTCTTTTTCGCCCTCCTCTCTTCCTCCCTCCCTCCCTCGCTACTCTTTTTCCTCCCCTTCTACCTTTCTCTCGACAGCGATCTTTGGTTGTAAAATAATAGAGCATCAGCCAGCAATAATTTGCAGTCCAAACAGAGCCGACGCGGGCTGACGTTTATTGAAACCTCATCCCCCCGTGAGCCGGTTTCCCTTTCCCTCCCAGCTCCGTCGCTGCGTGTTTGTACAGACAGAGCCCGAGTCCTGGCCATTGCTTTTAATAACGAGGCCTACGGCCGGCCTTTGCTTTGGCTGGGCTGGGGGAGAACGGGGGGTGGGGGGGTGGGGGCTGCTTTCATTGGCTTTCATTAATCCTGAATAGCAGTCTGACAGTCAGATGGACTCTACAGACAGACAGGTACAGGTAATGAGGCTCCAGGCTGGATCAGTCTGAAGGGAGGAGTTGGTGTGTGTGTGTGTGTGTGTGTGTGTGTGTGTGTGAGGGGGGGTTCTGATGTGTTGTTGGACCTGGTCAGACAGGTGAAGACTCCCAGAGAGCCAAAGACACGACGCAGCAAGATCACATAAAACCTCAATAAGAAGACGAAGATTTAAGCCTGAAAAATGTTGTAACTTTTATTCAAGTGTTTATTCTGGAGATTAATGAACAGATTTACAGAGAGGGAGGAAGAAGCAGCGAGACCGGAGGGAAGTAAAAGTTCGGCTCGACTCGACTTGCTTGGAAAATGACCTTTTCTGGATTAGTACTTTTTTGGTATCATGTCGCCGAATTTCAACAGCTGAGCGGATACTGAAATGTTCAATTAAAACAGACACGGCAGCAAAGTTTGCCCAAAACAGAAGCAGATATTTTTAGCTTGTTTTCTTCGTATTGTGTTGCAGCAGTTTGCATCGACACGCCTGAAATCACTGCAGCTCAGAGTCTCTTTACTCCTGATATTATGAGGAAGTCTGTATCTGGATGTATTCATCTTACAAAGGAAAAGTTCATGCAGAATTTATAGCCATCAGGCCGGCATCTGGAGGTCGATCTCGAGCAGAATAAAAGTATAAAAGCAACTTGGACACCTTCTCTTGTGATCTTAAGCGAACTGACAGCTACGACGCCGTTATAAAGCTGCTTCCTTTGACCTTGGATGTGATTTATTGGCAGTGCAGATACAGTAAAGATAATGAACGTTTATTATCTGATGTGAAGTCAAAGATTTCTGATCCGATATCATCAAGACAGCGTTTAGTTTTATTTGATCAAGTAGTTCGTGGTTGAAACCACAAGAACTAAAATCAGAAAACATCCCAGCAGATAAAAGTTCAATTTGAAGATCCCAGTTTGTGTTTCAAATGCATTTTCAGAGCTACAAAGATTTGTAGACTGAAAGCATGAAACCACTTCGTTCTTTGTGTTTACTGTTGAGATGTCTGAGTAAACTGAATGAAAGACGAGGAAAGAAGCTTAAAACATCTCTTGTTTTTCATGCTAATAACAGCGACGTCCACCTCTTTCTGAATCTGATGCCAATGTAATGTTCCTGATTTCCTTTAAATGCTCTTCCTGCAGTGGAAATACAGAAATGTTCAGATATAAATCACCTGTGAGCGTATAAATGGAGACAAAGTGTGAAGAAAATGAAAGAAAAAGTGGTGAGATGATTGAGAGATCCCCGACTGTGAGACAGGTAAGCAAGAAGGAGAGCAGACGGACGGACAGACAGGCAGGTGGTCGACGGTGAAATGAAACACTAATCTTCTCCTCAGTGTCCAAAGCTCCTCTTACTGGAACTCCTGCAGATTCTTCTGGTCAGCGGTGAACTAAGACAAACTAATCATCACTTTCTATGGACTGCGGTCTCACCACAACGCTGCCCAGGACAAGGTCTCGACGACTGAAAAACACAGACCTGCTTCATTTTCCACCGACGTCACCATCGCTGAAACCCTCTCAAAACATCACTTTCTGTATTAATAATAAAAGTTAAGGGCTTGGTTACACTCCCCTCGATGCAACACGGGAGCACAAAACTACTGCGTCCTGAAAAAGTTGAGTTTTAATTGAATAATTTTTAAACTTCAACCGCAGACGGGCAATAAAAAAAAAAATCCGTACGTTTGAGCAGACACAAAGTGGTAAAGAGAGTAAAGAGGTGGGCTTGTGTTTCCTCCTGCAGGGCCAAAAACAATCCAACGATCCCGAGAAGCACAGCTGAATGTTTTCACTGTTTCTTCTGCTGAATCGGGCACAAAGAGTCGGTTTCTGCAGCTCAGGCCCCCGATATATTTTTATATATACATATAAATATAAAGAGATGATACACACGAGCAGACCTCCACCTGCCGAGCAGTTTTGTGCCAGTAAAAACTGTTTTCAGTGGATAAATCAATAATGGTCACCTCTCACTTATAAATCAATAATGGTCACTTCTTCTCATTTGAATGTAAACTGAAGGTGTTTGGTTTTCCTCCAACCTTTTTACCGGCTCTCAAACATTGTGTCTGTGTGCTCAAATAGACAAACCCTCCAAGGAAATGTACATTATATATGTATTTTAAGTGAGTCAAATGTCATTATATTAAAAGTATTTGGGCCGATTCATTTATTTTAAGAGTATGTATTGTATTTCTCAACAGAGCAGCAAACCTGTGATTTAAAGTTTATTTGACTTTTTAAAGTCCATTTAAAAAAGTGAAGCCAAAATCTCTTGGATACAAGTCAACAACTCAATCGGCAATCAATATTTAGCACCTTTGCGAAAATTTCACCTTCACTGACATCAATCTTCAAGTTTCAGCCCATTTTTAAAGCATCAAGCGAGAAATTAAAACCAAACTGCTCAGTAAAACGAACACTTGAATGACGTGATAAAAACTTTTTTCCATTCTAATGAAAATATGATAGTGTATTAAATTACTTTATAAATAACTAATAGAGTCATATTTTAATCTTATACTGGTTTCCAGTAAACATAAAGCACATTATGATGCAAAGAGACATAAATTTCCTCCATCTTCTCTCTAGATTTTATTCCTTGAGTCTAATTTCAGCACTTTAACACTGCTGAAGTTGCACATTTAATCTCTGAATCTTTCCAGATTCAATGACAGTCACACTAAATTTCTTCTTCTCTCCAGAGCACACACACCTGTAAAAGAGAAGCTCCTAAACTTTCCTAAACGTCGATCAGCTAACGTGAAGCTGCTGCTGCTGCTGCTGGAGGTTTTCTTCCCCCCCCCCCGTTCTCTGTCCTCCCCGTCGTCAGGGGTGGAGGAGGGAAATGAGACGGGACGCTTCATTAATGTGCAGAGATTAAAAGCTTCGCTCGACGTCGGCCTGGTGTGATTGCAAAGCCTCGAGAAATCATCTCTGCGAGCCTTTTTGACATGAGCTAAGTGTGTGTGTGTGTGTGTGTGTGTGTATTTGATCACGAGGAGTGTGAGCGATCTCCGGGGGCATCGCGGGGCCACACATCTCACGTCACATTACACAGATCTCGTAATCCTCCCCGTCCCCGAGGTAAGAGGGAGGGAGGAAAAAAAGGAGGAGGAGCGTAAAATAAAACAAAAGAAAAGAGTAACAGTACGGCCGGTGCACAAAGCCTGAATAATTTAAAGATCTGGAAGATTTCTTTTCAGTTTTTGGCAGAAAATTTGTTCTAATTAATTTCTCAATGAAGAAAATAAGTCAGATTTGAAAGAAAACAAACTCTGACCTGTCCGTGGTCCTGAAGACTCCTCTTCTAAAATCTAAAACGATCCTGATAATACTTTTGTTATGACGACAACAAACCCACGAAAATGCCTGAACACTGAAGTTTTATCACTTTAAATAAGCTCCAGCTTTTTGCTTCACTAAAGTCACGTCACAGACTCGCCCCACCTGACTGGATCAGTGGTTAATGTGACAAAAATGGCTAATAAAGATAAATTTTAATTGAACTTTAAGTTTTAAAATATTCTTTGAGTGTCTTAACCAATACTAATATCATGTGATAAACACAGGCACAAATCAACAAGTAAAATGATTATTTTTATCATTATTAGTGCTGTTAAAGCGTCACAGTAACATGGATCTATTCCTCTAGTTCAGGATGGTGGGGGGTGTTTAGATACAGACGGACGGAGTTACAGGAGGGGGGAGAAGGAGAGAGAGGTAGGAGGGGGATTTAAAAAGAGAGAGAGAGAGATGGATGAACCCAATTATCCCCTATTTTCCTTCACGGCGCTCGGCCTCATAGCCGAAGAAGAAGGAAAATAATAGAAATGTGTCGAATGATGGAGGGAGATAATTAAAAAGGCCTGCATTTCTGCACCCGCCGATTGTGGTGTAATTAACCCATTACAGTCCCCCCCCCCACCTCTAATTTTTTTCTCCCTGTAATGATTACAATAAGTGTGAGGGTGAGGGCTCTGGCAGCCGAGCGTTTACATGCACAGTCCATTTGGTTCACTCAGACATGTCACAGCGATCATTAATCATGGGCTGTTTTTTAACTGGCTCACAGGCGGGCCGGCCATTCGGGCTTGTTAGCAGAAAGTAATGAGAGTGACCCGCTCCGTGGTCATTTCTGCGCAGGAGGAAAACCAGCTGAGTGAAAAGTTTGTGGCATCTGCGAGGAACCGAAACATCAACGTGAGGCCCAACAACGATTCATCCACGTCTGCTGCTGTGCACGAAGACGGGAAGTGTAAGAAGATGCAGTTTTTGAAGCAGATGTGTCCAAATATTAAGAGTTAGTTCACCAAATTAGAGGAAATTGTATCGTCACAGTCCTGCAGATAGTTTGGTTTTCCATCTCTGAGATTCTTTTCTTCCAACCCAACACAGCAAAGGTGAATAAAAGTTTGATTTGCAGCGCTCATGATAATGAAGAACTGGCATTTTGAAAGTTAGAAGATGATGTTTCCCTTTAGAAACAGTGTTTGTGTGACTGAGAGTCACTTAAATGTGGTTCTGATGAAAACTGTGCTATGACACACAGCGATTAATCAAATAAAACCAAACACTATCAGCACAGCATGAAATAAAGCATATGGTGGTAAAAAATAGCTTTTTGGGAGTTGAGTTGCACTGACTCCTTAATATGGGACCTTAAAATGAATCAAATGTGGAATCGACACCTCCGTCTGCTGTTATTCTGACATTAAAGTGTAACGTGGATGTATTTTTGTTGCATTACGTTTCTTGAAATCAAACATATTTAGTCAAACGTTTCTTTAAAACTGAAACCTTCTGAGCGATTCTTCAAATTTTCACAGAAGAAAAAAGAAATTATGCAATTACTTTTCCTAGTTAACACAAAGAGACAGCGCGGGGAAAAAGGGAGTTTTTTCATTTTCCTGCCCTGCTGCCGCTCTGCTCGGTGCAGCAAGCTCACACCGTTTTGTTCTAATTACACGTCGAGCGAACGTTTCAGGCGGGTTTCCTGACTAAAATGTTCTCAGATGGACGACCTCCGACCGAACGTGTGTGTGTGGAAGTGGACTGCAGCGTTCCTCGTTTCATTTCCCTCCTCTCTTATCAGACTCGAGCAGGACGTCTCCTCTGACAGCAGAGCCTGAAGAAACTTTCCGTCTGGATTTATTCTCCATCTATGTTTAATTAGGATTTTTTAAGCACATTAGTGGAAAGTTTTTGAATTGTGGCCCCTTAAAATAAAGGGATATCTACTTTTGATTGATTATCACAGGTCATTATCTTAGTGTGAGCTTTGCTTCGCAGGTTGATGATGGTAAAAGTGTTACAACAGAAAAAAGCAGAGAAACTTAACATCTTAAAATGATGTCTAACAGATTTTTTTTTCTCCATATTAAAACCTTCAAAGTCTGATAAAAAGACTTTGACATACAGTACTGGAACAACCAAAGAGAAAAGGTCATTATCAACTGATCAGGTTATGTTGTGCTGAAAAGAGAAACCAAACACTGGCAAAAGGCAAAATCAAAAGTATTCACAAACAGTCTTAAGACTCCTGAGGTTCAATCATCTCGTCATGACAAACAGTCAAAGCTAACTTATGTTGAATTGGTCCAAAACGTTGATTTATCACCAAACATCTGCACAACTCATGATGTCCCATCATCCTTAGCTGCACTTTATGAAGGTGGTAAAAATTACAACCTGTTCAACTTCTAATTCAATCAGTGGATCAATGTAAATAAAATCTCACAGAGCTGCTGGTCTTTTTTGTGCCTGTTTTTGCATTAAAAGAAAGAAATTCTCACATTTCCAAGGGATGAATGTGGATTTTAAAGTGACCCGTGATGGACTCTGAGGAGAAGAATAGCTTAAAACGTACGTAAAAGATGGAAACCATTCGCCTTCGC
>JBAJHX010000024.1:2622993-2646333 GCA_037176925.1 Amniataba percoides | reverse complement strand
GCTTTGTGAACATCCGTCACTGCCATTTGTCAGTTTGATCCTCGTATTTTCGCACGATAACATTATTTTTCTTCACTAAACGAGCAGCAGCGTCGCACCTGCAACCCGACGCCGGCCTTTCAGCCTCAATCACGCCGCGGCCACTAACGGCGTCAGGGACGAACGCGGACCTCGCTCCGAGCTTTATGCGAAGAGACGAGAACTTAAACAGGCCGCTGACATGAACAAGCACAACATGATTTATTTCTGCCATTATAAACCTTCTCCGATCGTCTGCCCACCTCCACGTCTGCGAAGTATGTTATCGTTCCACCGACAATTTATTTTCTTTCATTTTCCCTCCTTCTGCTTTTGTCACGGCGGCCAATTGTTCTTGGACGGAGGGATTCAAACTACTCAAAGGGGGGGAGACGGAAAAGGAGGGAGACCTGAAATATCACGAAACCAAATCCTTTTTTTTTTTTTCTGACAACGGCGTGGACGACCTGCAGGGTTAAGAAGAGAGGCCGAGTTTCAAGGAACCGGGAGGGTGGAGTAACACCTGAGAAAGGGTGAAATAATATGAGGGAATACTGTGAATTTTCTCAGCGTTGGTTAAGAGGAAAGGAGAGAAAATGAAAGAGGGGTAAAGTTCAGAAGCAAGGGAAGGAAAGAAGGACAAAAGGGAGATGACAGAGGAAGATTAAACAGCTAACAGGAAGTGGAAAATATCACCAAGGAAAGAGGAATGAAAAGAATCAAATGCTTTTTCACAGCTTTTATAGAACACATGACAAAATAAGAGACAGAAAATGGAAAGAGAAAATGTAGATTAATGCACATTTCTGTCCACTGCTGCTCTGCGACTATCAGAGCTGAACAGATTTGAGAAACGATGCATAAAATAGTTCCTAAAGTTTTGATTTGAGTACACGATAACTCCAGTTTATTACAGCCTAACTTTCTTTTAGCAAAGATCACGTTTACGTTCTTCTAATTTGCAGCAGCAAATACATTTAGTAAAGATCATAAAGCCACCCGGATTACGTTTTTACCGCCTTAATTAGGAAATGTTGTTAATGAACTTATCTGAGGAGTCTCTGAGTGTTGATACTGAAGAGATCAGCAGATTGTTCATTAACAGTGTTTTTGATCTGTTTTCCCTTCAACATCCGCTCGTGCATGAAAAGATCTGCTGCGACTCCACAGATAAAATATAATATACATTTAAATTAAAAACTTCTATATAGTTTCTGTTTAATTTGCTTAATAAAATCTTAACTTCTCTTTCATGGCAGTCTGCAGCAGAAACTGCAGAAACTAATGAGAGCTGAGAGAATCCACTAATACAGCAGGTGTAATATAAAATAATATAAAATATAATATAAAACATTATTTGCTGCAGCTCTGCACAAATAAAACCAAAAGATAACCCAAATTATGAGACTGAATGGAAAAATCCTTTAAAGCTGCAGCACAGACGTGTTGAAGTGTTTCCTCAGAGTGTGTGTGTGTGTGTGTGTGTGTGTGTGTGTGTGTCTCGTCCTGCAGAGCTCGCTCAGCGTCTCTTATTGAGGGAGACAACTTCCCCGGGACAACAGTCACATGCGATTGCGCTGATCAAGCCCGGCCTCAAGTGCTGCTGTCGCCATTAGCCGGACAGCTGTGATTAATGCCCGTGAACCTGCGACCTCGACCCGGCGTGTTTGCTTTGTGACCCGTTCCCAGCCGCGTCGCTCGCTCTCGAGTCCGAGTCCTCCAAAACTTACTGAAATTTTATTATACGTTATTGGTCTGATTGGTATGAACGTATCAGAGGGTCTAATCATTAATATCTGTTATTTGACTGGAAGTTAAACCTAAATCATTTTAGCTTTCTAGTTTCTTGGTCAGAAAAATACACTTTTTCCCTCTTTACAAGAGAAGATGAGAAGAATGATAATTCTCCTCATTGCACTGAGAATTACTACAGTCGTTTTAATACAGATTAAACTAACAAGTTGTTTTAATGTGAGAGGTTTGGATGGTTTGATAGGTGGGATTTTGACCGTTGGAGTTAACCAGGCTAACTGTTTCCCCTTGTTTTCAGTCTTTATGCTAAGCTAAGCTAATCGTCTTTACGTTAGTACTTAATGCACAGACATGAGAATGTCATCAATGAGCTCTCCTAAAGTCATTTAAAAGTTTAAAGGCAACAATTGTGACTTCTAATCTAAAGAAACCAAAGTAATTCAAACTAAATTAATCCCAGTTTAGCACATCTTTGCTGATCATAATGCTCACTGAGGTCAAATCACACTGAATATTCGTATTAATTTATTATCTTTTATATAATTTTACACGTTTCTACATTTATCTTTCTTCCTCTCCTTCTCTTTCTGTCTTTTCCTCCATTTTCTCGGACTGAGGTGGATTCTTTCGATGGCGTGCGCACCCCTAAAACCGAGCTGTTTATTTTGCCCCGAGTCAGCCAGCTTGGGAAAATATTTTTCCCCCCAATCTCCAAAATGGTATCTTCGTTGCCGTGGAGAGGAGGAGGAGGCGGGGCCCTGACAGAGTAAACATCAACAACGTGAGCTTCGGCTGTTTGGCTTAGCGAGGCCTTCTGGGAGTCGAGGAGGAGGTGTGTTTGAGGGGGGGGCTGCAGGAGAGTGACGGGTAAACAACGGTAAACACTGACCCCCGTCCTCGCCGTCGGCCCCGGGGACTCAGTCAAGTGTCTGTTAGGCTAAATGAAGGTGAAGCACGTCAGCGTCAGTTCTGCTCAATCAGCGGCTTGTTTGGGGAGAAGCCGAAGCCCCCGAGTGGTTCACAAGTTCATTAGAGAGGCTGCAGGTGGAGAGCTCGGCCTGATCTCCGGACACGTCTCCTCCTCTGGACGCCGGTGGAGCTTGACTTTATGTTTTTCTGCCAATCTGACATTTATCATTGATGATTTCTTGTTTTATTTTTGTTCTGTATCTCCTCTGTCCTTCTCTGCCTGCAGCAAGAAGCCATTTAAGGACATGCACCTTTTTAAAGTATAAAGAGTTTTATAATAGTAATAATAATGCTAACTTTTTGCTGTCTAAGGATACAAAAGTTAAAATAAAATTAAATATACATTTCCTTGAGTTCATCCCCAACAATAATCAGTTAGTCATCATGGTACGTGTCTCAGCTTGAAGGGATCGAGTGCATTAACACGTCGGAAAGGCTGATACGTTACCTCGCTGTTCATCTTAAAGCTGCACTGATCAATATTCTTGTGACAAAGCCTGAGGTACTTATCACCTGACTCAACACTTCATCTTTGCATCTTTCAGCTCAAACTCATCATACAGGCGACTGTTCTGGTCAACAACATGATTATCAACACACTCTACAGCATTATTAGCAATGTGAGAATTAACTTTTAACAACCATAATATGCTGTATAATGTGTTACGGTCAGAAAAAAGCATAAGCAAAACAACTACTGATTTCAGCAAACACACCCTTAAGATCTTGTCAAAAATATGTTTTTCTCCAAATCTCCAACAATCATTGTTGACAGATCGTCAGACACACAGACGGTCAGAAATCCTGCAGGCACAGGAAGAGAAAAAAAAAGGTACGAGACAAAATAAAAGCATCACTGTATTATTAATTACGAGCGGCCTCCAACCTCTCTTGCTGCCCTCGTGCTACGGCATCCCAAGGGCACACACACACACACACACACACACACACACACTGTACGCCGTCCCAAGGGCACAGACAGACTGGCACAGCGCCCGGCACGACCCTCAAAAGTCCCTTTTATAGAACAGTTTGGCATCCTACACCAAGATCAACAGTCCTGCTTTTCACCATGTTGGTGCACACACACACACACACACACACACACACACACACACACACACACACACACACAGGGGGGGGCGTAATTCGGGAGCCGAGGTTGAACGGTGCCGCTTTTCCAATATCAAAACGTTTGCGTGCAATAAAAAGTTTTTGCTAGTTTGTTTAATTTTCAGGCGTGTTATTGTTTTTTCTGCAGACATCGGTGCCGTCCAACTTTTCGGGGGGCAGTGAGGGATTGAAATAACACACACTGTTTTAATGGACGTGATCCAGAGCTACCTGGACGTTTGGCATCTGCATTCAGGACAAAATAAATAAAACTTTATGCTAAATGAGTGTTAAGCTGCTGCACAAATGATTCTTTTTTATGTTAAATCCTGTGCGTGATAGTTTGTTTGTCTGAAATGAATATAAATTGTTTTGCACCCACTGATGTGCTTTAATCAATACCTCTGACCTCATCTTTTTTCCCCCCTTTCATCCACTTCCTCCTGCTTTTTATCAATGGACCGGGCCTGAATGAATGGGAGTCGCTGTGCTGCCCTTTTTTTGGAGCTTTTTTATTGCACATCCATTAAAGAGAAGGATTGCTACCTGAAGGACCATCAGCAGATATTTCAAACAGGTGAGTGATTTTGCTTTGAAACACGAGCTCGCTCTGCAGGCAGCGGCCTGCAGATAATGAATCACTGGGAGCCATAACGTGATCCTCCTCCTCCTCCTCCTCCTCCCATTGACAGGGTGGACGGGGTTAGCAAAACACATGACATGAAAGACGACATTATGAGGCCTCGTGTCTGCAGGATTTACACGAGGAGAAGTACAGTGACGCAATATCAGCAGGAAACATGATGCTATCTGCAGGAAAAAAATGCACATTTCGCACGTTTATTGGAAAGGAGAAGGCTGAGAAAGTCTTTCTGAAAGTTTGATGTTACGTGAATGGAGTACTGAATATTTAAACCGTATTTACAATATTTTGAATACTTAAATTGAATAAAGAATAAAGAATAAAAGAGCAATAGAATAAAGAGCAATAAAGAGCGTCAAAAATGCTTTATATGAAATGTGGAAAGTTTCTAAAGGACTTTAATATGCAGATGACCACGATGCACTTTGTTCTGTGCAGACAATGCTGCCAAAAAGCATGCTGGGAAATGTAGGACTGAGGGTGAACTACATATAGAGAAGAGAGATGGTTTTTTAACATGCAAAAACATCTAATGCGTGCATCTGTTGTGGGTTGAGAGTTTCGCTTGTGTTTGTCAGAGCTTCGACTTTAGAAAAGTCGTGCTCGGCTCTGTTCGCCGCAGACGGAGGATCCCTGATTGCCGACAGAGAGGCTCCCTGAGTTCTCGTGTGATGGGCTGCCAACATCAACCCCATTACATCTCCATGAACAGTGGCTGCGGGTTCACGAGGAGGGCTCGAGCAAGCAGGGAAACACCACCAAGATCTCTTTTTTTTCTGTCCCACAGTGAATTATTTGACAGTCGAAACAAGCGATAATTAGAGAAACAAAGTGATTGCAGATTCAGTTCAGCTTCAGTCAGTTATCAGCTTGCAGTACATCGAGTACTTTACTTATTGTTGACTAAATGAGTCAAGATAATAAAAAGAACTCAATTTAATAACTTCTGTGCTTCCATTTGAATATATTTTTCAGCCTCTCTATCAACAAAACTGTAGTATTTTGCAGCATTTCTCTTTAAACGTCGAGATGTCAGAACGTTTTCTCATGAATTAAATGACTCCGGACAGATTTAGAGTCTCATCACGTGACAGAGACGAGGCTTAATCCTCCGGACGTCTTGGAAACCGCCTCCTTCGGCACGAGAAATCCGGTATGATTTCATCGAGTCCGAGCTTGGCGGCGGCGCGGCCTCGGCCCCTGTTTGGTCTGTTGTCACGGCGACGGGGAGACAGGAAGGACGTGGGATGTGGGAGCCAGAGTGAGGTGAGCTATAGCAGGTGATCCCGCTTGTCTCCCTCCATAAGCCTCCTCCTGTGTCGCAGCGATGGATGAAAGCTACTGTGAGCAGACTTTGGCAAGCATCCTCTGTGTGTGTGTGTGTGTGTGTGAGGTTCAACCACAAGCCAGTAGTGAAGTTTGTGTTTTTAAATTAAATCACAAGTGGTTGATAGTTTTTATTAATGTATGTTTTCACTTGAAGCTTTAAGTTTTTTGCTCTTTTCATTTAAACAAAACTGCTTTGAAATCTGCAGTGATGAGAGCTCAATGAAGAGACACGAAAACACAAAAGCAAACGAAAATATTCTCATAAATGCATCAACACCTGCACCTCACTTAAAACCAGAAACAAGAAATGTGGAAAAAATCTGAGGAAAAACAAAAAATATCCTGCAGAGAGTAAAAACAAATGCAGAGAACAGAACACAAATAAAACATATTTGTGTTTTCTCAAGAATTTTTCCCTCTGGGCCACCGTAGTACCTAATTAAAACCCAATAACAGTCTGAGTGTGTGTGACGGTATCGAGCTGCAGGTAAAGTGAAGGCAGCCCTGGAGTATAACAGGAAAAGCTCCAGCAAATCAGCCTCACCTGCTGCCATCCTCTCGTCAGCTCCTCACAATATCTTGTCATCCACCTCCCCCCTCGTCGCCCCCTCACCCACCAAATTGCTCTGGCTTGTCTCAAATTCCCCTTTCCACTGATCCTTCCAATTACAGTGTGTGTCTGCGCGCATGCAGCGACCGCACCGTACATCTCCTCGCTCTAACTATGTTTTCACAGGGCGCAGGAGCAGACGTTGAGGTATTTGGGTTATTCTTTCGGTTACATCTGCAGCGCAATTGAAAATCCCACAAAATCGAACACTAATCGAGCGTCGGATTGAGACTCAGGGGTGTGTGTGTGTGTGTGTGTGTGTGTGTGTGTGTGGGTCTAGACTGTAGTCCGTGACCCTTCCCTCTCAACATCAATGTACCGTAAAGTCATACTTCACACACTTAAGAGGAACGAGAGGAGGAGGAGAAACATCAGTCTGCTGCTTTGTATGAAAATAAAACCAGAATTTATTAGGAAACATGAAGCAGAGAAAAATCATAAAGTAAATCCAATAATGAGGTTTTTTTTACAAAAAAAAAAAGCTAAACTGTGGTGGGACTCGGTCTTGATCGCCCCCAACGCGCTCTCGTTATACAAACTGCGTCTTCTATACCCACAACCTCATTTTCCTCGCGTTTCTCAGAAGGTGTTTATGGAAAGCCTTTGGCCATTTTGAAAAAAAAAATCCAAATGTAGAGTTTGTCTTAATCAGATGCGAGCAGCCAGAACGCTTAAACTGAACTGTTATTCTTTGTGGTTTTGGGGGCAGCGGGGCTTGTCGTTTTTGCTGTGTTTATATTTCAGATTTTAAGCAATACATATATAACAAATTATGCACATCACCTTCTCATATTAGACAGAGTCTGGACGCTGGCGTGTAGCTGCAGCGGGTAAAGGTCTGCCAAGGCCAGAAACCACTGGAAAAAGTGTGTGGGCTGAGCTTGTGGATTCAGTCAGGTCTTTGTAACATGTGCAGGAGATTTTTCTCGAACATGCCTTTAAAGAATGCGGCCGCATTAAGTAGATTTACCGAAGGAGCAGCTCGTACCTGCCCGAGGAGCATTAACGAGGCCTGGAGTGAAAATTAAATCAACAACTCCTCGCGTTAAATTCTGCACGACAGCGCGGCGTCCCCTCTTCAGATGTTAAAAGTGTGAGGACGCCGCGGCCGCAGGGATTACTGAGGCAGGTTTTAGCTCTTAACGCGTTTCCCATTTCCCTTCCTGTCTTGTTTCTTCGCATTTCCACCAAAGTTTATCAAACTGTGGTCGAAGGATCTAATCAGGGGAGCTGAGACAGCAAAGAAAACCAGCTGTCAAACGCAACCGCAGGCTTAGTCCGAGCTCCTGGTGTGTCTCAGTGTTCAGCGATGATCATATCGTGTCTTAGTTTGGACAAGAGAGGCTGAAATAAACTCAAGGTCACATTGGGTTCATTATAATTTAATCATTTCTGTTTATTTTCATAATACGCTCACAACTGGAGCTGCTGAGGTAAGATAACACATCGCTCTGCAGCAAGAAGGTGATCAGCTCAGCATTTAACGAGTCTATAACCTTTATAAAAAGTCTCCACTGGTTTTATTGGATGAAACAGTCATCATGCAAAGCTAAGCAAACCAGCTGCTGTCTGAACCTTCATATTTAACAGATAGATACTCTTCCTCACTAGCTCTCGACTCTCCTGAAACATTGAACTAAAACCTGACTGTTGTGTTTCTGGCTTCATTCGACTTTGTACCAATGTCGCCGTATTCTCACATCGCCGCAGGAATCAAACCACAAAACCGGAGTGACTTTTTAACACCGACGTCTTCCAGGAGAGTAAAGAGTCTATAAATACCAGCATTTATCTTAAAAGTGTAAACAGCAATTAGCAGGACATAAAAAAAATGAGCATCAGTCGCACTCAGACGAGCTGATGTTTCTGTGAGGGAAAGAAGGAGGTTTAAAAAACTCATCATCGCGAGCCTTTCAGAGACCCTGCTGCTTATTTTCAGCTGCAAATTAAGCGTGATAATTACGAGCTTACGAGGTGTGCAATTTGTGCGAGCGAGGACAAAAACCAGCTTGTTTATTTGTCTGCACGTTAAGTTTGACCACGACCTGCTCTGAAACGAGCTCGCTACCTGCGTGGCATGAAAAACAAATCCTCTTTCTTCTAAAATCTCCTGCATCAGACATAATTAAAGACTTAATCTGCCCACTCAGAGCGAACTCGCTCCTTCAGCCAAGTCAACCTGACGCCTATTCGCTTCCAAATGTAGGTATTTTATACATTTAGGTTTCTCCTGGACGTGGTTAAACGGGGGAGACGGAACATTTCACAGACCTGCACGGCGTTTCCTGACATTTTGACGATCCAGTGTTCACGTGTAGAGAAAAATAAAAGACAAAGCTTTTGGAGAGTAACAGAGAAAAAGGGGATTCCTGGTAATTGCTCATAATTAAGTCTGTCACACTGAGGATGTCACTCTGCAGCCACTTTGCTGACTGTGGCTTCCAAAGAAATGTTCGGAAAAAGCCCAGCTCTCAAGGATTTTGAGGAAAATACCTACTCCTTCGTAACTTGGAATATCTGTCCTTTCACTACATTGTACCAACAACAAACGCAGGTGAAGAGAACAAGAAAGTGACAAACAATTCAAAAGGTTGATATTTAACCAGTTTTTTTACTTCTGTGGCATTAAATCTTCTGACAAACTGCAGAATAAAGTCGATGCATGAGGAGGGACTGTACGTCCTCCTGTGAGTGATTTATCACCTCCATGAGTGAAAGTTTTTACCACACTGGACGAGTGAAGTAAGAGTGACATAGTTACTTAGCACAGTGGCGGCCATTGTGTAAGTTCCCAATTTTCCTAATGGGATTAGAAAGTATCTTCTCTCTAATTGAGGCCTCTTCCCAGAAGGACTTGTAATGAGTGGAACTGCAGGGTAAATATGTTTGGTTTTTTCCATTGACACCAGTGCAAACAGTGAAAAAATACGGATTTGTGACACTTTTATGAGGTTGCATTATGTCTGTGCTGCAAATGTGTCCCCTCTTCAGATTGGATTATTTGAGTAAAAAGGTGAGAATCAATGTTTTTCCGCTACACTTAAATATTAAATGTGTGTTATTGAGGGAAATAAATGGAACATAATTAAGCAAAGACGTCAGCTCCTGTAACATCAGACAAACATGTACATCTGAATCTGGAAAACAAAATAAATCAGCGACATTAATGAAGCTTCAAAAAAATGGCGTGGCTGCAGAATGAGGCTCTCTCTGCAGCAAAGTGCGACTTTTATTATAAGTGGATTTGACAGCCCGAATAAGATTTAAATTGCAATTCTGAAAACACCAACCAACATTTTCCTTTCTGACAGTCATTCGGTATTTGCATGCTTTGCAATTTCCTGCAATAATAGAGTAATTTAGCTTATTAGCATGCGAGGAAATGCCACGTGATGCTATGGAAGCTGTTACTTATTTTCCTGTATTGATTTTGTTGCCCCAATAGATGTGATCAGCAGGACTGCCAGCTTTCCCTTGAAGTTTCCCCCCACCTGTGGTCACGAGAGGTGTCAAAGTTAGTTTGGGGAGCGCGACGCAAACATAGAGATTGATGGCAAAAGTGCTTTCATTTATGTATTTTAGTCTTATTATGGCAGGCTGTTCGGCAGGGGTGGGAAAGCTGGAAAAATCTGCTCAATCACACATCCAGTAGAAGAAAAAAAAGACGAAGTGACGTTTGTGACCAGCGGCAACCGAATGCAGAGAAAACCACAACCAGTCCCGGGCTCGTATGGTGGGTAATTTCATAAAACATGTTGTGTTTCTGCAGCCCGGCCTGTCTGCAGAATGTCCACCGATGGAAATGTTAAGCAGGCGGTGTCAACGTCAATGGAGAGCGAGGAGGAAATAAATATTTATATTTTTAAAAACTGTTTGATAGGAATGCATGCAAGACCAGTGTGAGGTCTCAAATCGTGATTTGCTTTTTCTCCTTTGACCTGAGAGCCGAGTCGACACACATCCAGGCCTTCGTTTCTCAGAGACTGGTCCTACGTCAGTGGCTCGGCTCCCGACCATAATTCCCACGAGCGTTCATTTATTCCACTGTTTAGTATTGATCTGCATTTTCGAGACGTTTACCGCCTGGCAACTCGGTTTAGTGTTTAAACTGCGGGGCAAACAAACCCGACCACATAACATGATGCCCTTTAATGAGGCCCCGGCAGCGCTGAGGAGCGACAGTCGATCCTATAATCTGCACTAGCTGTCTGTCAAGCATCGTCCTCGTCAAAATTAACTGCAGAGGTCAGCCTATAATCATCATTTGTGCGAAGTGCGTGTTAGGAGCTGTGCTAAATGTTTCAACCGCTTCCTGATTTTTGGAGAATTTTATTTGATGACTTGTAAAAATATAGTGTTGACTCTGATATCCTTTTTGTCTTTTAAGTGCTGTGTGTCTCTTCCATGAGTGCATTATTGGTTGTTTTTATTCAGTCTAATGTTCAGCATTTTGTGACACTGGCTAATAATAGCAATGATAAGAACAATTATATATTACTATTACAACACTTATTTATGTATATATTGAGATACGGCACCTTAATGCCTGTTAGTGAACGCTGTACCTGTGGATTATTGTGCTCATCATAATGGGTTTTCATGGATTTTGTGAACGGTTTTAAATAAAAGGACTCTTGTTAGTGTTGTGTTGCACTTGCGTACTGTTGTGAGGGATGGATTTAAATAAAGAAAGGTTGAAATCAAAGCAGTTAAGGGCTGAGAAATCCCGGCTTTTAGTCCCTACGATGGTTCGAACTCCAGAAATGCTGAATACTACACGTCCCACAATGCAATATGACGGCACCTTTCGAAGTTGTCATTTTGATGTGTTTTTGTCACTTTGATACTCAAGTGTTCTCTTGAGTATCAACTCTTTAAATGTGGGGTATCTCTTATATTTATGGTTCATAGATGTGTGTTTATTGTAATATGTTTTATTCATATTATTATTTCATCAGTATGCCTGAATTCTTATTGTGATTTTTGTGGCTTGATCTATGTCAGTTTGTAAAAAATCACTTGAGCTGTTGCAGCCAATCGCTCTTCCCATCCTGATTTTTCCCTCCAACACCACACACAGCTTCCCTCCATCCCTCTCACCCCTTTCTAACACCAGCTTGCCCCACCTGCCCCACCCAGCTCGGTCCTCCCCACCTCGCCCTCCGTCTCCTCCACCCTTTCTTCCCCTCCGCCCAACCCTTAGCTAACCCCGCCCACGGCTGCAGCTCGGCCGGGCCCGCTGCCCTGCGGTGCCCCGGTGATAAATGAGGGCTTTCACGATCGGGGTTTGTCCTGGCTGCGAGGGGAGCGGTTGGCACTGCAGAAATCCTGATGAGTGTTTGCAGAGTTACAGCCACCTGAGATGAAGATGTGGATGGAGAGAGGGATGTGGGAATGGAGGAAAAAATGGTGGAAGAGGAGAGGCAGAACGGGAGGAATGTAGGAAAGTACCATTTTGTCCTGAATATAAGATGATTTTTCAGTAACACGTCTATCAACCACATCTTTATAGAGTTTCATGAATGTTTTCTAAGTGAATAATAATGCAGTCACAATACTTTCTGATGCCTCATCAACAATCATGAAACAGTTTCAGAGAGAGCATCCATATGACACACAATATAATGAATCATAAGCCTCATCTTTAATGTTTAATGAATGTTTATATATTGCATCTGAAAGTATTTTTGTGCTCATTAAAGCATTATAATTCTCTACAAATGCCCTTGCTAGCCAATATTTCTGTCCATAAAAAGGGGCAGAAGGGACTGCTGTTTTAGGATTAGATTAAGATTAAAGGTTTTAAGGAAAAAAGGGGAAAGAGAGAGGAAGAAAAGGACTCGATGGGGAGATGACAAACAACAAAAGAGGGATGCAGAGAGAAACCGGAAGAAGAAACACTGAACAAATACAGATTCAGAGAGAAGAGCCTGAACGCTGGAACAAAAACGAGGACGAGAGAGAGAAGAAACACGAGGAGGACGAGGAGAAGCGGAGAGAAACCGAGAGAAACAGGAACCAGCCAATTGAGTTTTATGTCATCTGGCTGCGCGTCTGGTCCATTTGTGGTTCTGTTCGGCATTCCTCAGCCGACCGCCGCAGGCCACATGAAGCGCGGAGGCACCGAGTCGCAGGAGAGAGCAGGTGTGTGATGCTTTTTATTTCAACGGGGGGCATGTTTACGCACCCGTGTCCCGCTGCACTTTCACCGTGCGCAGCGGGAAGTGGATTTATGGACGCCGCTTCACGCTTTTGCACAACTTGTTCGCTTCTTTTCCAACCACCCTCACATCATTTTGGGTTTTGCAGGAGATCCGAGGCCCATCCTCGCTCTGAGGGCGGTCACGGCGGTCGCGCAGGACTGCAGGGATACACGCCGAGGAAAACCAAAAAGAAAACCGTCCTGTAGAAAAGCTCACAGCCAGGAAACACGGGATAATAAACCTTCCACAGCGTCGCGACAGTGTGTCTTTTTCTTTTCGTGTGTGTGAGGATGTTCCAGTGCAAAGCGTTGTTCTTGCCTTCAGGTCTAATTGACGTGATCCCCCACCAACGGAGCGAACAGTGCCAACGTGGATGCATGAGCGTGTGTGTGTGTGCAGAAATACATGGTATAACACAAACACAGAGGCTGTAATTAGGCCATGAGATACAATACACACTATACTCTAATGTGTGTGTGTGTGTGTGTGTGTGTGTGTGTGTGTGGAAATAGATGGGTATACATCTGGTTGCGATGGGAAACGATGGCTTGTCACCACTATAGCGGCTTGGCTACGTCTTCTCTGGAAGCTGGAAGGAAAATGGGAGCATGTGGGAAAACGTGGCATCGGAGTGGAAACGCTGCGTGATTCAATAAATCACAACGCAAAGCTGCTGGCTACGACGCTTGATAACTTCTGATCACGATCAGTATTAATACAGAACTTTTTAATCTAGTCTTCCACTAATTATCATCTTATTTGTAGAGATCTTGGACGCTTCATCATTGTGAACTTATCTTATATTCAGATTTACTTTGAGAGGTGACAGAGAATAAAATGAGTTTTCTTCTCAACATGGCAGAGCTTTACCAAAAAAAGTGTGTGAAAGTGTGTGTTGTAACTCCTTTTTAAGCATTTCTAATGTCTCTCACACACAATAACTTGATTTAAGATGAACTGAAACCAATGCATAGAATTAAAAAATGACTTTATACGGAGGAAAATATAATCTAAGTGCTGTTATAAGAATAAAATGCATAGATAATACAAGCTGGACATTGTCGGTCAATCTAGATTCCCTTTTCCTCTCCCTCCCCTCTGTGATTTATTGAGGAAGGTGTTTTGCAGCTCGAGCTATTTTCTCACTTTTATTGCACAAAGTTCAAGTTCACACTTTTTCAAACTGGAATTTCACTCCTCCCTCATTCATCCACCCATTCTTGTCCCGACCCCGACACTTCCTGTTCCTGTCCTCCTTCATCCTCCCCGTCCTACACATCCGACGTTTGACCTCTCCGAGATGATTTCTTTTTCTTTTTTAAATTGTGGGGCCATCGTTGCCCACCCGATTTGGGAGAGTCCAATAAAAGTGGTGGCAGGGTGAAAAAAAGTGGATGAAAGAGGCCTTGTCCCGGGTGAAGATTAATTGAAGTGGACAATGGGACAGGACCTCCCCTTCCTCTGCCTCCATTCATGAGCAGAGTCACAGGTCGCCTTCAGATGTGTCGCTCTGCAGAGTTAAATGGCCGCTGAACAGCCAGTAGCAAAAGGCACATGTGTGTGGAGGAATTACAAGTCTCATAAATCAACAGTTTGGATGGGAGGATGGAGGATGAGAGGGAGTGTGATTCACTTATTCACATGGAAATGATCTTTTTTATTTCAGCTGAGAATCTCTTTCTCTCGTGCTCAAAGTGTCGTGATCACATCTTCTGTATCTTATATGTACGTAGCTTGTTTCTAATACATTTAATATGAGATTTATTCATGTTTTTACACTTTCTAACATATACTTATTACTATTACTACTATTTTTTCTTTGTAATTATTGTTTAACATGTTTAAAAACGCCTAAAATTACTTTCTGTCTGATTTTTTTTTTTTGCTGTTGTTGTCCAGATATGTCTCTTCACAACAGAAACAGTGCAAATAAGTTTGTTTCAACATCTTCACGTCATGTTCATCACTGCATTTAAAATTTTAAAGGGACTCTTTTGGAGTCTTATCACGAGTAATACTGTGGAGCGAGGTGTTACTGAGTGGATCCAAGTTTTCTTTGCATCTTTCTAACAGTCAAACCAGTGTTTTCACACTATTTCACCGACATTTGATCATGTTGAAAGGCCGGGACACAAAGCAATGAGGCGACAAAGGTAAAAGAGAGAAGGACAGCTGGTAAACACAGACAGGACTTTAAAACATTTGAAATTTCCGTGATGAAACTGTAATGACCTTTGTTCGGCCTTAAACTGCCACCGGTTTGAACACGAATGAGTGAACAGGTTCGTTTTTTCTTATTCTTACATGCATTTAGGAAATTTCTCTCTTTCTCCCCCTGTATCAGTCGTCATATTTCATGTTTAAAGTCTTTAAAGCAAACACACAAAGTGAAGTGTTGCATTATCTTGGCGAGCTAACAGTCAGTAATGGATGAAACAAAGCAAAAGTTGGCATCACAAAGGCGTCAGCAGCAGTCAGCATCGTCGTCGTCCCTCTCTTGTGTTAAAGCATCACTTCTTACTGCACTTCTCCAAAAGCAGCCTCCCTCTCTCTGCTCAGACACTTTTCACGCAGTCGATCATCAGACAGCATCGTGACTACTCAGAGGAAAAATATCCGCCTCTGCTGGTTGCCCATTTGCAGCTAATTAGACAGCATGTGACTGATTTGGGCCTGTTGTAAACACCGTCGCATCTGACTCCCATTACAAAGCAGAAATGAAATAAGCAAGAGCCCCCCGAGTGGGAAGCAGCGGTAGCAGAAGCAGCGGCCGCACAGGCCCACGACGCTTTGTTGCAACGCGGCGCTGCTGCGGCGCTGCTACATCATGAAGTACTTTGCAGCCGCTAATTAACACACACAGGCGCTTTGGTTTCTGCCTCAGAAAATATACAAATTAGAAAAACATTTCCACTTGCGCTGAGGCAAGACTGGCCTGATGGGAGCAGCCTCTCAGATCAGATGTAGAGCTGCAAGCGGCGAACAGCCCGAGCAAAGGGATCCCCAATCAAACACACAAAAGTACCTCTGCATGCATTTCTCAAGCCTTTAAATTGAGATAAACAATCACTTGCTGCACAAACACTGTCACGCACCGCAGTCGGACAATGAACACTGCCGCTCCACAGCAAAAAAAAAAAAAAAAGGTTAGAAACAAAGCAGACGCTCGCCCCCGCGCTGGTTTCACAGCTCCAGCCGCTCGCTCCCCGACACATCATTTATTCTCTCTTTCAAGCTGACCACTGAGCAGCTGTTATGAGTAACGCTACATAACACTGAGCTCCTGGCTGCAAAGAAAGAAAAAAAACCCACCACTGATTCGCTAAATGAACAGATGACTAATTAAAAACACAGTAAAGAGCGCGTAATTAATGAGTCCATTAGGTCTAGGTAATCTCAGGGATCCAGTATTAACAAACTGTGAGAGGGCCGGGTGGAGGTGATTAACAGTGCGGCCGCGTTGGCTCTAATTAACTACACAACCACAGTCACAACCAGATTCGGTGAGCATATGTCAGTGTTTTCAGGGTTTCTTTTATTTTTTCATCTTGTTTTTTGGTGATAAGATGCTGCAGACTTGTGAGTGAAAACTGCACACGATGCACAGGCGTGAGTGAAATCGCCAAATTTACTGTGATGTAACACGAACCTCTGGTGTCTTCTCAACCACCAGGCCATTCTTTGTAACATATGACAGCTGAAAAAAGGAGCAAAACTCAGCTTTTACCTTCAAGGCCTTTATAATAGGCCTTTGTAACATCAACACTTGTGAGACGCTTAACTACATAAATAATTCAGTCAATATTTTATATCACAAGCGATGAGTGACTGATTTTAAGGAAAGAAAATACACCTAAAAACCGAACTCTCGCAGTGAAAATGATTAAAAATGGGCCGGCAGTAAGAAACTCTGGGACGGTTTGTCCTGATAAACAGCCCCAGAGGTCCGCTGCTGCGTGCTCTCGCATTCGTTCCCCGTGGAGGTGGTTTTATCTTATCGCAACCATCTGCCAGGTCTGCTCCTGTTTTGTCCGCGGAGATTGGAAAGAAGATAGCGCGGGCCAAAAACACTTCACAGTGTAAAGAAATCTGCCTCCTGCTGCCTGGAGAGCCGCTTTCATCTCTGCAGCTCATTATACGGCACTTCCCTGGCTCGGGACCCGGGCATGATGCAAAGACAGTGGGTAGGAGACTTAATGAATTCCTTTTGTTTACCTTACGTCAGTGTGTGTGTGTGTGTGCATGCATGTCCACTGTCTCTCTACACACATTTGGTAAAATGGTAGAAATCCCACTTTCCTCTTCATGGTAGCTGAACACTTTTTCTCAGTCTCAAAGAGGAAACTTTCAGGTAGGTTTGACTTTGTTTTGAGCCTCTAAAGCACAGTGAATTACATGATTATTAACTAAAAGTTATCAAAGTTTGTTGTATAAATGAAGCTTGTTTTTTTCTATTATATATGGAAGATCTAGTGTCCATTGTGAGTCTTCAAAATTGCTCAGAAGCTCAGATAACTTAATATTTAATGCCACATTTCATAAAACCAACATTAATGTGAATATTTGATGCTGAGTCCAACGTTTCAGAAAGTTATTCTTGATGTTCAGGTAGCGTGTGTGTGTTTACCCCATGGAGAGTCTCTGGAGATCTAATCAATAATTCAGGATCAACACTTTGTGAGGCTTTATACTTTATGTGCCAGCACAAATAAAGAAATGATGCCACAAAATCAGAATCACATCTTTTCATTTACTGGGCGTCTTTGAGACTCATCTGTAATTTTCTCTCTCTGGTTTGGATTTTCTTTCTCTCTCTCTCATCACAATAAAACCTTGTTTAGTACAAACTGTGGAATATATGTCTTCTTGCAGGAGAAAACTAAACTTTTGGTCACTTTTGGACATTTAAGACAAAAGAAAGTGTTACCATAAAAGGCTATAAAAAGAAAAAGGAAAAATACCTGCAGAAAAGATAAACTTTAACAAACTTTCTCCGTGTGTTTGACTGGAAATCTGTGTTCGAGTACACATCTATGTATGTATGTATGCACACGCATGACATCTACCCATTTCCCCCCCATGGGAGAGACGCAGAGTGTCAGTCTACGAGGCTGTCAGTGCCTGCTCACCGACAGCCTATAAGTCCCCCTGTTCCCTTTTGGAATAACAACCACCCCCTTATTGAATAACCTCTGTTTCACCTAACCCCTCGGAGTGCCCCTCGTCTCCCTCTAAAAAACCAAATCTAAGCTTAATATGAGCCCGGTTAGCCCGCGTTATTGATAAATCCGCGTGCCTTACCCCAGCCGCTACAAATTACCATATTATGGGGCTTACAGGTATTAGTTTTGGGAGGCCCTGACCCAAATCTAAGGAGGGTTACCTGAATTGCTTTTGTCTGTCTGGACGGGCGGCGATGGAGACGTCGGCTGGAGTCGGGAAAACAGATACGGGGAGGACCTGAACGGAGAGGCGGTGTTGCCGTCATCTGTAGTCAAAACTGATCAATCTCAGAAGACTGAAAGAGGACTTCAGGCCAGACTGAAGACCGACTGCTGCTCAAGGTTCACCGGCCACCTGCAAAGCAATGCTGAGTGTTACTAACCTGCAAAAATCACTTCAATATCTGCTCCCTCGATTGTCTTTGTGTGGAGAGTTTGGACCAGTTCAACCAAAACTAAGTATTTTTCATGAGTGAAAACAAGTAATTTTCTTTTTAAAAATTGAAATTCCTTGAGTGGTCCCAAAGGGGAAACACTGCATGAGACCAAAAGCAACAGACCAACATTCAGCAGGCCGAGTTTGGTTTTCTACAGCAGTCAGTCTATTCCCCCTCCAAGTTCAAACCTCCAGCCTCTATGTTCACGGCTGCAGGGCATCTGCACGCTCGGATAACTCAATACGGTCTGGCTGCAGCTCCGTCACCCGAGGCTGAAGACTGAGGTCGGAGTGACGAGTTTGCCAAAATAAGGAATCAGTAGAGCCATCATTTCTCGACTATCAACACCTCTGTCTCCCACAGAGGGATGGCAGGCGGAGGGGAAGTGAACGGTAAATACTTTGAGAAGATGAGAGACAGATGGCTGGACTACGGTGGAGCAGGACATGCTGATAAAACCCTCCGTCCCTCCGCTCTTACACGTCTACACTTCAACACAGCAATCTGACAGTAAAGCTGACTCAGAAGGTTCTTTGGAAAAATGACAGAACCGTCAAACAAACATGAATCTTTGGATGGAAAAAGCAGACATTTTGGGAAACATGCTGATTTGTTTTCTTGCCAAAGTAGATCAGAAAATGTGTACCGCTCTCATGTCTCAGGAGGCAGTTTGATTAGCTTAGCATAAAGATTTAAAGCTAGTAAATAAATATACCAGCAGCTGTAAAGCTTTGTAATTATCATATTGAATGTGTTTGTTTAATCTGTGCACAAACAGAAATGTAAAAATCACTCATTTTTACTAATTGTGATCTTACATGCTGTTTGCAAGGAAATACGTCATGTCAGTGTCTGTAAAGTCACAACCTGTGGTGTTTAGATTTCTGTTTATGTGCAGATCAGTAAAAAACACGATGCAACAGGGTGCACTGGTGTTGATGGACATCTAAAAGGGAGCCAGGCTAGTTGTTTTTCCTCTTCTCTACTCTTTGCATACTGTTGATCTTCTCATCCAACACTCACAAACCGAAATGATAAAGCAGCCTGGATGACTTCTTGCTGTGTAAAGTTTCTCTAAAGGAGCTGAGAGCTGTTCGAAATGAGTTTCTGTAATCTAAATGCTCTTGTCATCTCATATGGGGGCTCACACGTGAGCATGCAGAAGTAAAAACTAGATTTATTTCAGTACTTTTCCTGTAAAAGCAGCAGATGAAGACAGAGAGGAGCAGACTGACAGCTGGAGCAAAGGGAGCCTTCGTACATAAATAAGGGATTAAGATTAAAGGTAAGATTAAAACAGACAGTACAATGATAGATGGAGCTGATGATGCAAAGGCAAAGGTTCACCCAGATTGTTAAAGTTACATCCAGCGCTCGCGGCTCAAACGCCAGCCGTCCACTCACTCTTGTTATCCACGAACGATCTTGACAGCGTTGATATTTTACAGCTTGTTTCAGCCCAGAATGTGAGCGTCTCCTCCGCTCCGGAGACACATGCCTGCCGTCCACGCAGCATGTCGACGGGTCGGAGGGCAACAGGTAGGAATGCGGCGCCACGGGAGCAAACATAATGAAGTCATCACGCTCGGCGGCTGTAAAATAATGGGGTCATCTCTGCAGCGGCTCGCCTGTTCAGATGGCATTCACTGTCAGGCTCAATAACTCCCTCCTCCATTTCTTACTTATAAGTTCTTATTTCAGAAAAAGAGATGAAATAATCTTTTCTTACAATATCTGCTGCTCCAAATGCCCTAAAAAGCCTCATCACACCAGCTTTGGAGAGGCCAAATTTTCTGAACAAGAGACGTGGTTTTAAGAAAGTTATCGATGGTGTAAATGCATCTTTTAAATAAAGTATAACTTACTGAACCCTTAACTAACTTAAGCATATCACAGACAATTTAACACCCATTTAAGTGAAATGCATTCACTTAAATGGCCTCCGATGCAGAGAACGACACGCCGGACAGAGCTGGTGTGGGACTCTGATGGCAGCTTGGACGGCAGCTCGGCAGCAACGTCAACTCAAACTGTCGAGAAGCCACCGCGTCATCGAGCTGCAAGACTTTTTGTGCAGCTTCGTTTAAGCTGTGCCGCTGTGGCCAAAGCTCGTACAGTACATGCACGCAAAACGACGGTCAGAAGGTCAGCATCAGCCTCTCCGCCGCTGCCCAAATGCCCACTGACAGTTTATGGAGCAGCCGTTTCCCTTGTGGTGACGTCTCCCTGACTCAGGCCTCTGATGACTCAGCGTCCGATGTGAAGGTCTCATTAATTTAGGCCACTTAAGGTGATTTTCCAGTTAGGCTTGTTTTCTAATGAGGCAGGGCAGGGCAATTAGGTGATTAGGGTTATGGCAGCACTGTGCTTTTTTAGGCAAACGGGAGTGGACCGAATCTAGCCCACTGTCTAAACTGTGAAGGAGTCATTAGATAAATAGATGACAACAAACCGAACAGAGTCGAGAGCGACGCGCTTAAAAGGGACGGTTTTATTTCTACGCCCTCTCTCACTAAACGTGTGGCCGCAATCATCATTTTAATGATACTTTAAGCTAATAAGGTGGCATAAAAACCTGTCAACTGTGAGCCGTTGCCTCACTGAAACTGTCGAAGGGAAGTGAAGACTGAGCGGGGTATTCCAGCGGGCTGCAGAAAAGGAGGAAAAACAAACAAAAAGAAAAGACGACTTGTGAAAGAATAGAAACGCAACAGCAGGTTTGCTTTCAGTGTCTTAGCAACCTGACCGATCGCCTCGCAGCTCGCTCTCACTTTTCAGCACCTTGCACGCACGTCTAGACCCTGAAAGGTGTTTGCAATAGGTTCAGTGTGTGTGTGTGTGTGTGTGTGTGTGTGTGTGCGCGCCTCCAGCCAATGATTCATCTCGCCATTATTGTACCACATGGAAACACGGCGGTGAAAGGAACTGGCTGGGTCCCGGCTGACAGGCTGACCTGCACTGAGGCTGAACCTGCAGCCACTCGTATGGATCCCAAAGGAGCAGCAGTGTGACTCGAGTCCACGTCACATGTTCTGGATTTTCCACCGTTGATGCGACTGATGGACGAGAATGTACAGAAGTTTAGCTACAACTGGTAGATTTGCAAAAGATAATAAAGGGCTGGAAACTCCTGCAAACTGTGTCCCTGACAAATGGCGGTCACTTCAAGATCTGCAGATTTCATTTGAAAATTTGGGGGAAGAAGGCCCTTGAAAGATTTAATTGCCAACTGCTTGAAACAAGAGGAGGAAGAGAGAACAGCTCAGCTTTCTTCAATCAGTGTCATCAGGCTCTTTCTTTTGTTCGTGCTCTCACAAAACTCTCCTCTTGTGTAAAAATTCATAGTTAGAAATGAGACATCTTCATACAGCTCCAAGTGCAGAAAATGCACAATATACAATATTAGTCAGATTTATAATTTTACACTGAAATTGGACATAAAAAAACCTTAAAAAACTGACTGAGTTGCAGATGAAGCCTCACATATCATGCATCCTACCAAACTGCCCTTGAAGAAGTCACTGAATCGCTACACAAGCACATCCATTTATTGAAAGAAACCCCGGACAAACTAACTCTGTAAGGTGCATGTAATTAATACAGTTTTAGCAGTAAGTATTTTTCTAGTGCAGAGGAGTGGCGTTTTGGTTGGCTCGGTGGATGGCGGCGCAGTCAAACACCATAACACACTCCTGCTCCCTGATAGCCCTGACGGAGTCGTTTTGTCTCACCGTTACCGTCACAGAAAATCCAGGTAAGGGATTTACTAAACAAAACAGTGTCTGAAAATGAGACTGAGGGAAAGGAAAAGAGAGTGAAAGAAACATTACGAGACCTCTCCCTGTGTTTACCTTTGCAATTTTGTCCAATTTGTCTAAATTGCTTAGCTGACCTCTCAGAAAAAAAAGCGTATGCTTAATGTCAAAAAAGCAGCAAAATATGACTGATCACCTTCATTTTGTCCATTTGGCTCCTTGGCGCAGGACTCTAAATTGTGTATTCTTTCCATGGCGCCAAACCACCCGCCCTGCATTTAATTAATTTCCTCTTATTTATATGGCTAAAATTTTACAGCAGTTTTTCTTTAGGTAGCATAGACTTTCCTGCATTTCGTTGGGAGAGCCAGACTGTTTGAGCTTTGGCTAATCATCATTTATGGTCACTTAAATTATCTCATTTTGTCCGTCTCAGTTTTTGTCACTGCTGCATTGAACCTTTCTTTGGCATGAAAAATTAATTTGTCAGGATCAGATTGTTAGAAGATGAAATTGCTGCCATCAGGGCCAATCGCGGAGTAATGTCGGTGAACGTTCCTCGTGGCAGGGTAATGAGCAAAATAGCTTTTATACCACATTCGGGAGGGCAAAGATCTACCCCAATTTCCTTGTTGATTTGGCTTCCCATGGATCATTGCTTTGTAGGTCTACTGGAGGAAAGTTAAGGCAGCATAGAGAAGAAAAAAAATGTCACCACTATCAAGAATTCAAGGGCATTTCTAAAAGGTAGCATTCATGTTTGAAGCACTGCGTTAAGTGTACAAGTCGCAGATACGATCTTAATGCAATCCCCTAATTTGGAAAAGCAATTAGAGCACAAATAACCGACTCACATTTGCTTTATTTGGAGATGAGAACGGCCGAGAGCGAAACTCCCGAACATGCACTCTCTCTAACGCAGCATGTCAGCCTCAGGTTTTAATGCACATGGCGCAAACCACATTCCTGTCTCCTTTTCCCTCCGTCCTGGCCAAAAGGTAGAACATGTTTTCTTTCTCTCCTTCATATTTAATACAGCTCTGCGCTTGTTTACCTGAAGGCCCCGGCCTTTCCCGTAAGTGAGCCGTCAATCCATCATCTCCACAGTGGGTAACCAGACCAGGCCTGTTTCCACTGGGGTGGAAGCCCCTCTGTGGAGGGACCTGGGTGGGCATGGGGGGGGGGGGGGGGGGGGGGGGGGGGGGGGGGGGGGGGGGGGGGGGGGGGAGTCTTCTCGGGTTGGGGGGGACTGGGAGCGGAACCCAAAAAAAAAACTCTCTCAGGAAAAA
>JBAJHX010000024.1:2611413-2622893 GCA_037176925.1 Amniataba percoides | reverse complement strand
TATATATATATATTCATACACTGCTCTTTGGCTGAACTGGATCTCAGTCATGTCAGGACAAAGCTTCCATAAAGTGATCAATAATTGCTTTTCATTCTTCTCGCATTAAAGTCTCATTGCACACGGTGTTATCCAAGTAATTTTAGATTAGGCTGATTATAATGAATGATAACAGACAATCAAAATAACTGGAAACTTACAATAAAAAAAAGAATTGGTTCATTAAGAAAAGGTATTCAAGAGAAGCGAGTCTAAATTTGAGCCAGTGTTTTCCTTCTCGGCCGCCACTGTAACTAACCACTCAAACCAAAATACATCACAAGCAACAGCCTTAGGTCACCTCTTGGACCGAGAGTGCCAGACAGAGAAATTGAATTAAGCTCGCAACAAAACTCGGCGGTTTCCTTCCAAACTGGAGTCATAAAGTCCGTAAACACTGTTGTTTTATAACCGGGTTATTATTTCCACAGCGCTCTTCTCAGCGGCGTCTTATTAGTCAAAAAAAAAGAGAGAGAGAGAGTGAGCGGTGCTGGACTTATTTAGAGGTTGACACTGTGGTGTTAGAGGATACCGCGCTATGAAATCATTTCATCATTACACTGTCAAGGCGTGTGGAATTTTCCTGCGTCTTTCATGTCGGAGGAGAATGAATTAAAATACAGCCCACAGGAGACACAAGCACTTGGTCAAAATGTACAAAAACGAACCCACATCACGGCCACAGCCATACGAATACATTTACACTCCCCTCGCTGTTACGTTCATTAAAAGTTTCCCCCCTGAAAATGACAGTGAAACTTATAATTCACCTAATTATGGTCGTGCCTCCATATTACCCCTGCCCTGTTTTCCCCCTCTCTCATTACTCTTACGAAAACACATAAATCAGAAAAGTATACAGCCCGTACCCCTGCAACACAGCTCGCTGGGGGATACCCCTTAACTATCCTAACACGTCTCAAATTCAAATTTCTACTGACATTCCTGCTCCCCAATCCTCAGCTCGGGTGTCAGAAAATAACAGTGAGGAACTGGGCTGCCCCGCATTATTCCCGGTTTAAAAGGTAAACAGAGCGAGGAGCAGGTGGTTGCGGGGGGATTTTTTTTTTCGATGTAATGTCTGGTGGCAATTAGGTGTAATACAGGATGTCAAAGCCCGCAGCCGCTAGCCTCAGATATCTGCTGCCTAATGTTAGCTTTACAGATTCACTCTGGCATATGGCTTCGACTGCACAGCCCAGGGCCAAATTAGTGAGCGTTATTACCTCCTTTCCCTCTGTGGCAAAGGGCACAGCAGAGAAGAAGAGGAGGAAGAAAAAAAACAGAGAAAGGGTAAAGCATACCGAGGGAAAGTCTTGCACAAGCTGAAAACTTTGCCTGAATTAGATTAAGTGCTGGAAAACGACTCGTTCTCGGTGCAGTCGGAGTTTTCTTTGTCCTGCCTCGGATGCATACTCAGGAATTAGCCGCTGTTGTGAACAAAAACACACCTCCACGCACTGTGGACTGAAGCGTCTCTCCGAGGCGTTATCTGAAGTTCGCGGAGAGGCCTCGCAGGGCGGCTCGAGCAGATCTCCAGCGGAGGGAGCGGCGCTGCTTGTGCAGTAACCAAATCTGTGATATCCTTCGGAAGGGCACAATAGTCCGAATGCAACACAGATGGAGAAGGGTGGAATACACAATTTGAACCGTCCTTGAGACGGGCAGCAAAGTGCTGAGGGGGGAGGAAAAATAAAATCACATGTTGGGATACTGCACAGAGGAAGTCAAACTAAATAAGAATATTCCGGCGATACAGATCAGCTTATTATTGGACAGGTTAGATATGTTGGAGCTTTTCCAAACAACGATGCAGCTTCATATTAAAAAACCTGCATACTGGACAATTTAGATTTCTATCATCATGCACAGAGGAGATAATACTGAATAATGAATAATAAAGCGTTCACATACTGTTGCTCTGAAATGTCTTTGAAGGTCGATGCAGCTGTGCAACTTAAATAAATGAATTACATAGAAAGTGCCTGAAATCTTTGAACTGATGCACCTTCGTGGTGTGGCATCGACAGAAAATGAAGAAAACTGTGGTCGAAATATTAATATCACAGATGAAAACATGACAGTGGGGGGAAGAAAGGAAAATGATTGTATAATTCAATGCATATGTAGCTGATTTTTCCTAAAAGTCTCATGTATTTCAGTAAGATACACAAAATCCATATTCTATTTTGTGATGTTATCATTAATCCCTGCGCAATCCCAAAAAATGAAAATATTATTTGCATTTTAACAGATTATTATTGTCACTTATGTTATAATTGTAAAGAAAGTGCCGTTTCTGCATCCTAAATGTTCTTTTTCCTTGTTTTTTTTATTTACAGTAACCTGTTTGTGCAAAACCTCGAGACTTTCTGGGAGACCAAAGTCATGACATACAAGTTTTGTGTTGTCTTTTATCAAACACTGGGTTGGGGTTTTCTACTGTAAATCTATTAGTCTTCAGAGTGGGAGTCCTTGAGCGTTTAGCCTCCAGATTCGAGCCACAGTGACAAAGTGCAGCTTCTGCATGCAGCGCTGGGTGAGTCACGCTGAAACAGTGCGTGCACGCTCACCAAACCTTTCCTGGATAAATAAAAGGGGTTTTTAAGAAAATCAACCACACAAGCAATGAATCATACCTCCATTCTCCTTTACTCCCTCCACCTACGCTCTATCATTTCGGGGTTATAAATAGCCGGACCACAATTTTCATCAATTTCCATAGATTTTAAAACCGCAGGTCAAAAGAAAACAGTCAGCTTAGAGGTTTCTGCAGCAGCAGGGTGACGTTAAATCTGACGGGCGGTCAAGCTGTAATCCACAGTTTCACTCCCATCAATATATTAACAAATATCTTCCCTCCTGGATTTAAGGATTAAACAGCAAGTCGATGGCATCCACTTATTCACATTATTGTTAAAATAACACATTAAAGTGCTTCAGCGTAACATTTTGATCTAATCAGGATGGTAGGAAACACTTTGGCTTCATCATCTCTGAGAGAAAAACACTGTTCATGAACGATACTCTCCACCTGTATGTGTGTGTATATCTGAATCCTTTAGCTATTGTATTGCATTGGTGCAATGAATTTTAGTGTCTATTGAGAGGGAACATTTCAAAACATTGGCAGATATCACTGAGACTATCAGACTAAACATCAATTAAATGGCCATAAATACGACTGTATGTTAAATGGGGACGTCTTCTGAAAGGATGTTTTGTAGGTATGGTTTTATTTTTTTTCTGTATATGAGCTTTAATCATTGTGTTGACTTCTGTAATGTTATAATAAGAAATAATAACATGGCTCTCATATATTTTAGTCATGTTATGTGTTTATTGTTTGAATAATTTAGGCTTGTGAGTAATAAAAAAAAAGTGACTGGACCTGAGTGTATATACGATATGTTCGTGTACAGTCGTGCTCAAATTATATCCAGAAACCTTTCCTGTTATATTTTCCTACAGATTGGGAATGACCTATATGTCACATAAAGGGAGACGTGTGCAAAGCATGCAGATTAAGTGTACACATGCATCAGCTGGTTTGGGCTTACAGCGGCTCCATAGCTCCAGACAGATGGCAATCTGATCTCAAATAAACACTCCTGTAAATCCAGTCAGCGTCCGGCCAAACAGCCACCAGCAGCACAACAAGGCCACTGAGCGCAGACCTTCACGAGCTGCAGCGCGAAATCAGCACCAACATCTGTGTGCCGCTGGAAGGTAATGGAAAGACGTTTGGGGAGCGACCCAAACCGCAGGAGGAAGTTGCATGTCGATGTTCTCCCATACGTGAAAACGCCGGAGCGTTTGCCAGGTGTCAGCACCAATCGTGGTGAACGCAGAGCGTGGCTGGATGAGTTTCACGTGATCCGCCTCTCCTCCGAACCCGCCACGTGAAAGCCATTCAACACACCAGCAGGTACGGCGAGAAGGCGACGGCGCAAACTCACGCACATCGCCGACTGCGTGCTCCGACGTTTGATCGGCCTCCTCAGTGTGATAAACTCAAATCACCTGTTCTCCATCGAATGCCACCACGCAGTATTTGCGCCCCACAGGCACAGCTCATTATTGCAAACACATGCACTACAAAGCAGGAAGGTGTGTTTGTGTGTGTGTGTGTGAGTGTGTGTGTTTCAAAGCCCACACAATCAATGGATTGAGTTCAAAGGACGAAGATGTTTCAGGAACTATTTTCTGTCTCCAAAGAGCACCAACATGTTTCTTCTGACCTTCACATATGTTGAAATAAGTAACATGGACAGATGGTGAGAGTATAATAAATCTGTAAAATATGGCAGCTAGCTTAAACACTATTTATCCTTTTTTATTTCAGTTATTCACAGCTCCAGTGGAAATCGGAAATAGACGGCTGCATAAAGTTGCTGCAGCACAGAAATAAAAACGTCTTCTGGTGCTCACATTTACCATCAAATACACCGAGTTCATAATTCAGCCAAAACATTCGCTTGTTTATAATGCCTACCTATGAAAATAAAATAAAGCTGGATCTCTGATACAATGAATGCTGGGTAATTTCTCTTTGTGCCTTGTACAAGTGAACCAGGTCCACTTTTGGCCTGGACGGTAGTCGCGTTCAGACAAGCGTTCATTTGAAAGCAAACAAGAGCCAAATGAGTGACGTCTGGAGCCGGACGCTGTGGATGTTGGCACGTCCGAGTCGCACACGTGTACGAACACACGCACACATTTGCACACAAATACAGAGAGCAGAGTGACGACGGAGGAGGGAGGGTCGAGTTTTACGTCAGCTGGAGCTCAGAGAGGCGAGTCGTCCTGCAGCAGGTGTCGGAGGAGACGCTCGCTGTTTGTTTATCCTCTCGTCGACGGCGCTGAGCTTTCCTCTAAAAGGCCTGAACACCTTTAGATGGACTCTGCCTCTCTATCTTTAGCAAGGCCCTGTTTTATATGAGTTTATGTACACTGGTGAGTTTATTTTTTTGGTTTGTGTGGCTGCGCCAACGTAGGGGGTTTGAAATCCCATCAGCCCTTTTTAAGCTTTCAGAGGAAAACATTTGCTTTCCTCCAGAAAGCTAGATAGAAGATTTATATTGCTATCATATATGTGCAACTTAATAAAATTCATAATGTGGCTATCAACACCTCTAAAGTTCAACTATTAAAAGATAACTGTGTCGTCAATGCGACAGTTCAAGGTCCAAAAGAAGTCTGGTCTATAAACACCATTAAACAGATACACAAATCAGATGTATAAGGTGCATTTTTAGATTTTAGATGTGCAGATTTTATTTGTTGCTGCTTCCACAATACTTCTATCGTATACTACTATCCAAAACTAAGAAAACCAGCTGCTAGATGAAGCCATAATTATCCTGTACAGATGATGGATTATCCCAAAATGTGCAACTTTTTAAGGAAGATCCATCTGACAACAAGGTAATTAACATGTTTGGCCTGAAAATTTAAGCAGTGCCAATGTTCTCCTTTAATGGCAATAAAGCGAAAAAGCAGCTTCCCAAAAACGTCTGTTGCATCAAACTATTCTGCAGCTTTTCTTGAAGCAGTAGGTGTGAATGAAAGAGTGAACTAACGACGTCTCCTCGGTGTGGTTTCAGTGGAGGGTTTTAGTGAAGGTGTAAATGCTCTTTTCGGGGAGGTTTAACACCCTAACAAGGACAAAATCCAAGAAAGCCCTGAACTCTCGTATCCTCAGAAAACTGTGTCTCTATTGAAACGTGTGTACACAGCGTACAGTTTGTAAGGAAACCAACAAGCTGGCCAGGGCTCAAGAGCCATGTGATTAAAATTTACCTCTCCAGTAAAACGGAGACAAATTTCATACTTCAACTTAAAAATGGAAACAAATTGTACATTTTTTTCTCCCCCCTAAAAAAAAAAAACTTGAGACAAATTGAGTGAAGGCAGAGCAGAGCAACTTTTACTGCTTTATTTCTTTAAAACATATGGAGGGTGCCATTAATGCGAGACCGCATCATGAAAATGGATGGAATAGAAAAGGGTTTCTATGCCCACTTGCCTGTGTCTGTGTTACGAGACCAGACAGAGGGTATTTCAAATAAATACAGGATGCCACAGAAATGTACACTTCCCTCTAGAGGACCAGGGGCCAGGACTGGATCTGCACACCTAAACACTATATTCATTATGCCCCGGCCTCGTAAAGTGATTACATTAGAGCTCGATGATTGGGACGAATTTGCTGCCAGGGAGAACTTTCCAAACAGAAATGGTTCGCCTTAATGGATCGCCCGCTCTCCTTTGCTATTTTATCACTCTCAAACACCCAATTTCATTGTCAGTGTTGCTCTTTTTGCAAAAAAAAAACACCTCCATCACTCTCTCTGTCTCCATTAACAAAGTGCCAAGGCTCGGCGGTGAGCTGACGTTTGCCCAGGTGACACATGGAAGGTCAAATAATGCAGTTTAAAGGAAAAATTGCCCCTTGGATGTGCTTATAATGTTAGTTCATGTTAATCTGTGGTGTTTGGAGTGTTCCAACAATTATTTTGTGATGAAGTGTGGTAATTTACCTTTCTGCTGTAGCCGCTTTCCATCAACTTGCCTCGTGCGCTTGTGTTTAGCTTTCATACATCTGGGTGAGAGAGCAGCTTTCAGCAGCAAATGAGTAGGTGGAGGGGGGGTTGGGGGGGCGCGAAAGTGGCACTCAGTCGCACGGCACTGCATCATTTTTGATTGCGTTTTAGTTCCAGGCCAAAGAGGAATTGCTTGGAAAATATGAAGTTTTGCTTTTAGCTGTTGGCAATTTCAAGGTACAGTTGGTAAAAAACATTCGTTTTGTTTGCTAACTCTTCGGTGTTACTGTGAAAAAATACAAGAACAAGCAGTCCGGAGATGTAAAAGCCTGACAGGTGCACCGTAAACGTTCAAAGAGAAACTAATACAGACTGATGTTATAGATCAGTCAGTCAAGTTTTAAAAGGAATTTAAAGTTTATCATTTCTCTTCCACGTTTGTCACAATATAAGAACAAAAAAGAGACTTCCACCTTTGTTGGTGTCGGTGTTTTGAAACTTCACTACAGCTTCATTATTTGTGTCAGCTCAGGAGGGTTAAAATATCTCGACATGTCCAAGTCATGTCCTTTTGGATAAGATAGCTGAACACTCGCCTGCTGTGGAAAGTCCTCCTGCAGTGTTTCATTACCGTGTTTCAGTTTTCTGTGTTGGACCTTTTGGCCGTCGACTTGTTGAGGGTGTAGTCGTGTTTGGTTTGGTCAGCTCTGTCTGTACTTGTTTAAACAGCAGATATAATATAAATGACACACTGCAACTTTTAAAGAGGGCACATGTTAGAAATAAGGAATACAACTACAACACTTCCAGATTAAGAGTTAGATTTGAATCTAATTTCCAGTTTCTTTTTCAAACTGAGGAAACTTTTAGGTTTTAGCTGAATCACATCACAAGCTAAACTTGAAACTTGGTCTTTGATCTGTCCCTTAGGTGGAACATATTTTGCCAGTATGCTGTTTGTCTTTTGTTGTTTTTATGTACTTTGTGTCCATAAATATTAAAAATCATGTTTCTCTTCAGAAGAAGTGATCTTGTATCTGAATGAGACCTCCCTCGCTAAATAAAGGATACAAAACAAAAGAAGAAATAAGAAAAGAAATAAATCACACACACAATCAGAAAGTCAGCTTCCAAGTTGGATTTAAACCCCCGACTACACACACACACGCAGCTGTCTGACTCAAAGAGCTTGTTGTGTGGAGGGCAGTGATGGAGACGGGTGGGGGTTCAGGCCTGATGCTTGCTGTGACAACTCCTTTGTTCTTGCTTGACCCACGTCCATCTTAACATGGGACGCATAAAGAGGACTGGATGAATGGACGGAAACAGATTAGGGACAATTTATATGCAGCTTATTCTGTCATTAATTTATCAAAAAACCATCAGAGAATAAGTCATACGAGGTTATTGCTTGTCTTTTTTTTTAGAGCTCTTCTACAAATTTTGACTAAAAGATGAGCCGTGATGCTCAACGGTGACACACCAAACTCTGTGACTTCTGATAAGGGCGCACTTTGTGTCGTCATGACAACCATTCATCACGTCTCCCGGGCTCGGCGCCCGAACACGAGGACAGAGTGAATGCTGACAGCTGGGGCTCTGCTGAATGACAGTGCCATCCTGCTGCAGGGATACAAGGCCGTCTTTGTCCGCCACAGGTGTCTGCCTGCTAAAAATGCATTCACATCCGTGCCCACACATGCATGCATGGCGATATGCATGCGCACACACGCTCGCACAAAGCCTCCCACATATATCCTGCTGCAGCTCCCGTTCAAAATGGTGACAGTCAAAGTTATGACTTCGCCATGAAGCCAAGGAGGAATGAATTAAGACGTGGGAGAAGCAGATATTCAGGAGGTTTTTACGCTTTCACTTGATATTTTCCAGGTTATAGAAGTTGCTTCACGTCACATTTGTGCCAAGTTAGATTTTAAATCTTGGAGGAAGATAAGTAAGTTCAATAAAAGATTAAAAATGGGAAAGAAAGTAGAGCAAAAAAAAGTTGCTGACTTGATCATTCCTCCGCCGCACGCCCCCCCACCGACCCCAGGAATGAGTAGGTGGTTCCAGAAAGGAAAAAAAAAAAAAAAAAAAAAAAACTAAAAATGTTTGCTGAAAACCTTTTTTGGCTTCCCTGTTTTTGCTCTATGGTCCTCATATCGAGCGTCGTTTTTGTTTTTCTCGAGCCGCGTGCCAGACCTGTCGCCACCCGCAGCCCTGAATGGCTTCTTTCATAGTCCGGCTGAGCTGACCGGGGAGGCTCTGCTGCTGAATCTGACTCCTCTCTGATGCACCCTGATTTTTTTAAACACACCACATAAGGTATATTAACCCCCTGAAAAAAAAGAAAAAATCCAGCTTAAACGTAACTACTTCTCTCCTCTTGTCTACACACACCTTTCCTGCTTCATCCCATGCTTCATAATATCTCACACAGTATTTGCAGACACACACACACATCTTGCATCCCCCCCCCCCCCAGACGTTGCTCCCTCCCCTCCGTTTGTCCACCACAGGTTAGGAGCCACATTTACGGCTCCTGGTCCGCAGCCAGGTCTGAAAAGGGCGTAGCATCTCTCTCCTCGGACAGGTTTGGATATCAAACGGATGCCAGCGCGGCCCTGGTGCGAGGTGGGACCACAGTCGGACCACCGGGGCCCCAGCTAAAAGCCGGGTCTGTTTACCGAAGGAGGTCGGTGTGTGTGCGGACCGTGGGTGGTGCCGCCACTACTTGAGTTTATATTTAATTTGGTTTTGATGCAGAATGCTATTTCAATCGGGAATGACGACGGCTAACGAGGAGATGCTCTTTTTTTTTTTTTTTTACAATGATACGCGGAGTCGGAGCGCCTGAGGTGGAAACGAAGTGCGTCGAAAGCAAGCAAGCGAGCAGAAAACAAGAGCCGTTTTTGTGTCGTTCGTAACGATGCGTCATGGGAGAGGAGGGGGGGTTGCCTCTCCAAGGTGGCCTGTGGATGGAAGAGCAGTGGTCAGTTGATTTGTTGTCCCAAAAGTTTGTTGAAGTTTGCCGAAGGTGGAAGCAAAATGATCGCAATTTTTCACCGGGAAACACCAGTAATTGCCGCGGCCACCGCTGCCAAATACGACCACGCCTTCTTCAGATGCGAAGGCCGGTGTAAATATGTCGTCTTTGGAGTCCATAATTATGCTAAGTGTAAATCTCCGAAACCGCAGCGTCTCCAAGGGCAGCAGTTAAACTCGGGCTTGAACCGGCGGAGCAACAAAAGTCGAGGCCGGCGGGGCGCGACCTCGCCTACATAGACGGCTTTCACTCAGGTAGCTCTACTGTGACATTTTTCAAACACCCGTCACCTCACGTCTTTTCCTCTCCATACACATGTATATATATCCATCCCTGCCTTCATCCTCTCACGCAGAGCCTGAGCTGTCCAACATCTGACGCCGCGGCGCTGCTGTCGCTGGGGGAAGTCTGGCGGGAACAGTACCAGCTCTGCTTATACATCTCTGCCTCCTCGCCAGGCCAGGAAGAGTCACAGACCATTTAACTCGGGTATTAATGACCAACAAGAGCACAGCGCCTCTAAAACTGCAGTATATGGACCTACCAGAGTATATACAAGCAGAGGGGGGGTGGAGGGCACGGTGCCAAGGCAAAGAGAAATGAGGTGTGGGAAGGTGAGGTAGAAGAAGAAAAAAACAGAGAGAGCAGATAAAGAGTGATCTCAAAATGACTGTACTGCATCATGAGCCGAGGAAGGAAATAAACAAGTGTCAAAAAGCGCACGGAAATAAAGAAAAAAAAGTGAAAAAAACACCATGCAAACTCTACAAGGATTATAATTTCTCTGGGATTATGTTAGTGTTTAGCTGTGTTGATTTTAAATGTTGATTATAAAGACCAAGGCTATGCAGTTAAAGGATTTCAAACCACTCAGAGGTCGTTTCCATGTGTACAATCAGAGGTTTTGGTAACAGTATTGTCTGATTTCTGCTCGGTGTGCTGCAGAAACAAATGACAGCAGCCACTGATCTCATCTTTCAGACGTCTCTTTCTCTTGATGTCCGGCTGCGAGGTCAGGATCAGAGAGAGACGACGGCCCCGTTTAATCAGCGCCGCGCCGCTGGAGCGCTGACTCTTTCACCTCTGGCCTCCGCCGGGCGACCCCGCCCTGCAGCTCCGCTCGCAGCGAAGGGCTCAAAGAGCCGCCGGATCAACGTCAGGGGGGCGACCTGAGGGGTCGACGGGAGCACAGCGGGGGGGCAGCTGACAGCTCCCTGCTGGGCTCAGCTTTTCCCCTCAGGTGCATCACAGACACACAGACCTAATGTGCCTTTGAGCTGTAGCTCCAACCTCGGTTAGTTTTCTCTCCTTTTGGCTTCTCTGCATTGTTGTCAAGCTGAACTTATAAACTTTAACAAGAAAGCCAGACTACATAATCTGAGAGAGCATAAATTCATGAGAGTAATGGGTACATTTCCCCAGAATCTGACTTTGTATGAATGAATCCACATTTTTCTGTCCTTACATGGTCTCCCTCTGGTTTTTAACTTTGTTAAGCATGTCACCAATATATTAAAGCCTTTTTTGTATCTATTTCATCACTGTCAGATCTAAGGTGACCTTCCTCCACTGTTTTATGACAAATCCATGCAATACTCTGCTGTAATATACAAAATATCATTCAAAGTCTGTGCTGCTTGCAATGGAAAAATGCATCGTTACTGTACGTCATCGTGCACTCATTAATTATGTGATGCTGATGCAAAACGACACATTTAAGATTTCTATTGCCTTTTCTCTGTTATGTCCTATTATCCTGAGCACACACAGAGCTAAAACTGCTCACATTTACAAGAAAACATCAAATCTTTGGCAGATAATTCAAATAATCAGAAGTGGAGCATTGAGCT
>JBAJHX010000024.1:2590042-2601868 GCA_037176925.1 Amniataba percoides | reverse complement strand
AGGTCAAGTTCACGAGCAGCAACAGGGGACGTTTTAATTAAGGAGCCATCGTCCGAGCAGCAGGTGGTTGAAGGTTGAAGAGCTCGAGTTTCTCCACGACGGACTTATTTTTTTGTGCACTTTCTGGAGAAGTGCAGAAATACGCAGCACCCTCTTTTTTTAACTATTGCAAAGTTCAAACAACAAAATAGGAAAAAAAAACTTTCCTCAGTATTCATCTCTCTTCTGCTTATGACAATACATTCCCAACAAATCCGCTGACGTCTGAAGCATCCCTGAAGTCCATATGGCGATCCCACAGGAAGTGACACACCATATGATGTTGCCAACCTCAGAAATGTGACGCCGTCGCACCTCGGGTCCTCTGTAGGTGGTGCAAAGTCTGTTGGAGCGGATGAAACAGGACTCAGAGCGAGAATCGGCTCGGTGCTTCTCCAGAGAGTCTTTGGAGCTGAGCTTTAAGCCTCAAACTACTTCTCTGAAAACACCAAAAAGTACGCACACATTAGTTTATATCACACCTGACCTCAGCTGTTTACCGCGAAACATGATGGGATGGGAATCTGGTTATGAAATATGTATGAGATGCGATGTCGAAAGTTGAAAAAGAGAAAAAAAAAGATGTGCAGAACTGTGAAAACTAAAGATCGGAGCGAAGGTGCAGCCGCTGAAAAGTGTGAACGCTTTGTGCTTGCCAACATTTAAAAACTATGTGAATTTATTTTAGATACAATCGCGAGAGGAAAAGGGGAAGATGAGAACGGACAAAATGGTGGTTTCTGGAAAAGCTTGAGAGGGGATGGTCACCGAGGCGGCGTTAATGTGTTTGTTCTGGATCGCCGTCTCTCCCTCGAGCATCCCGGCGGGCTGTGTCGCTTGGCAGATACGATGACTACATGAGACGAGGGCGAGGGTTAGTAACTGACTGACAGTCGCATTAGTAACCTACGTATGTTCTGCAGCGCTGCCGGAGCCCCGCGGGCCACATTTTCCAGCTCTCGACTCTTTCCTGTCAACATTTTACATCAGGAGCCACAGAGGACGGAGCGCTCACTCACTACATTTGTACTAAAGATTTAAATGGTATGTAGAAAAACTTAAAACTCCACTGCGAATGAGCCTGTCTGCGAATAATAAAAGGTCTCATAAGATGGATTTAATGGGAAATGGCAAATTGTCATTCTTACATATTAATCTCAAATTTATTCTATTCTCAGTTTTGACCACCACCAAAACATCTGGCTCTTTAGCTGCTAAAAGCTCCTCTGGCTTAATCAGCTAGTAGCTGAATTTGATAAATTTGCAGCATGGAGTTGGTCTGTTATAGGAAACAAGGTTGATCAGAAGAGTGAGTGAACTTAAAGGGTAAAATTAAAATGCATAAAACCAAAACAATAAGATGGAAGTCACTTAAAAGGCTAATTTTTTCCCCCATTCTTATAGAAAATATTGATTCGGGTCAGTATACCCTGATAAAAACTGGTCCATTTCAACTGTCTGCACATGTTCCTCGGATTTTTTCTGTGCAGCTCCTGACTTGGGTTTCCACCATCTTCCTTTTCATCACTCTCTTACTCTTTTTCTCCATCTATCTGCTGACTCACACCTTCTCCCCCGTTCCTTCCTCGCCATCCTATCCATCATCCATCCAGCTTTGTTGCTGATTCATGTCCACATAATTTGCCTTCCACTTTTCTTTTCTTTTTTTCTCTCTTTGTGGCCCTCTCAAGGTTCCTGATGCAGAACTGCTGACAAGCCTGCAGTCTCCTTTTCCTTCCCGCTCACTGCTTCACCGATCCGGCCATCCCGACCCGAAATGTGGGGGAACGAGAGTATCTGAGGTCTGAGAGCGCTCTGGAGTAAAACATATCCAGGCAGAATCTCCTCCCAGAGAGCTCAACCCGCAACCGCGACCCGAAGACCGAGGCCCAGAATTTAATCTAGCACACGGTCCTGGAATTTAATCCAGGGCCGAGCTCAATCAACCAGAAAATGTGACACGTGTGAAAGACCCAGAAAGCCATGAAACCAGAGCCCAGACACCTGCTTTGGCACCAGGCTCGTTCGCAAAAAAGGGAGGCGGGTCGTTGTTCCACCACATGGTTTTCACGGAGCACTCCAGATGACGACCCGCAAACCAGAGCTTTACTCCTGCAGCCGAGTCCAGAACCAGAGAGAGCTGGACTGGAACTCATTTGGATTCTTTCTTCCATCACCTGCTTTTTTTTTTTTTCTTCACGGCCGCAAAAGTGAAGAACCAGAAACAAAAAAAACGACATCTGGTACCAGAGCCGTCGTTTCAGGGTCTGTTTTCCCCCCTCCCTTTATTTATGGGACAGAAACAGAACCACACAAATGGGCCGGGGGGAGCTGCTCCATAGCATGTGCTCCTCACCGCAGGAGAGGAAAAATAAACGCGCGCCAAACCCTAAAAACCTAAACTAATGTAGGGGCTCTCTGAATACCAAATTGCCCATTCAGTACATCCGTGCTGAAGGTCTGAATTTTCTGAAATGTGCCCTAATGTACGGTAAAACAGTTATTTTTGACAGAAGACTGTGGGAGCGAGACGCCTCGACACACGGAGAAGACGGGAAATGGAAAGACCTGCAAGTGACAAAGCAGATAATATGAATATTTAATAAGTCGGTGTCGCAGATCTGGTGTGTCCAGGACTGTTACCGCCTGCTGGTGTCTCCTCTAACTTAAATATTTGTGTTTATGAGTGGGAAATACACACTTACGTGGCCTGTGTGATTCTGAGAGAGGACAAGTGTGTGTGCACATACAAGATGCACATAAATCTGCAAAAAAGAAATAAAAAGTCCCCAAGTTGCTGAAATATAGGCTGATAAACAGTATTATGACCTTAGATACAGATACAGAGCTACATTAGCATTAATTTAGTTAAATCAGATTTTATTCTGTCTTCATTCTCTGTTTTGGTCTCCACCTCTTGCTGTGGGAAGTATCGAGCTAACTTTATGTCTGCACAGCTTTCTCGCTGAAAACAACGGCGTGTATGAGATCGATGAATCTTAAAAAGAAAGTTTTGAGCCATAAAAATGAAAACGAGTAGCTGGAAAATGCTAAAACTACAGATGCAGTCCACTAAAGTCCACTATAAAATACACTATGAGCTTTTCCAGATGACCCTTAACTCTTCCTTGTTGCTGCAATTTGTACTACATCTGTATTTTTGTGTACAAACCATATAGAGGACTATATTTCATGGGTCAGCTCCCAAAAATAAAAAGGTTTTAATTTTTTTTTATTGCTACATTATTCAAGAGTCCTTGGCCACCGTGCGCCCGTGGTTACTTGAAATTAATCATTTCTCTCGAGTATTTTGCCCCACCCTGCCCAGGCTGCCAGCAGATACCCGCAACTGCACCATTACCGCCACCGTTTCCTCCCAGGAAATGAATTAAGACTCTGATTGGCCCGAGTCTCCGTCTGGCCCGGGATGAAAGAAAGCTGATTGGCAGGGAGGCGACGGGCCTCGGCCAGAGCGCACAGCAGGGGGGGGATCCTGTAGACACACACACACGCGTATACCTAAACACACACTCGAATCAGCACAGCACATCCTGTCCTTCCAGATTCTGATAAAGCCACCGAGGTTTGCAGATTAGAGGAGCACAGCGGCCGTTTTATTTTTTCCGGGGAATGAATTCGAACACTCAGGGAGAGAGAGGATAGCGCGACTCGGACGCAGACTGCTGAGTCATTTTCCTCCGAAGGGAACTGAAGCATCCAAAGTAAAAGCTTCGGACAGGGAGGGAGGTATAAAGTACAAAAACGTCTTTTTATTCATTTTTCTGCGGAAGCAGGTTTTGCAACAGGTATATCGCAGAATCTAAACATCCTTACCATGACGTGGTTTTGTTTGTGAAGGCAAAGCTTAAAACAGAAGTGATCTCATCTCAGAAAGCACACAAAGAAGAAAAACAAGTGTTCTTATTCATATCAGGAAAAATGCACTACTGTAAATTATTTAGATCAGAAAAGTTCATTTGGTCAGTGAAAATTATGACAAATGCGACTTTTGTAAGACAGAAATAAAACAAAGTTACCTCTGATGACAAACATAGGGACTGAATATATTATTGGTCCGCTAACAAATACCTTTAGGCATATGGAAAAGAAAAACTGTAGTTCCTGATAAGTAAAACCATGCTCGACTTGTACTCAGCAGCAACTTTCATTTCAGTGACGTCACGTCTCTGCCGGTAATGTCGAGTCAAGTTACGGGAAGGAGAAAAAAAACCTAAAAAATCCCACCAAATTAGTCAACAAGTGGCAACAAAACAGGTGCGACAAACCACAAAAAGGAGCAGACCAGCCTGCTTATAAAGAGTTAAGCCAACAAACCGTTATCAGGAGCTGAACTACGCGTTAGAGATCAGTTTCTTGAGTTTTTCTCGCGAGCAGGCACATGAATCCAGCCTCTGAATAATCACGCTGCAGGTACCAGCAGCCATGCAAAGTCAGCAGCAGCGAGCTTATGACTAAAATTTAAAAACCAATAACGCACATTCATCAGAAGAATGAAACTGCATCACGCTCAGGTGCCAAAACATATACCGTATCTTAGCTGAAGTATGCGCCGACCACAGGGGGGGTTCGGTTTTTGCCACAGAGCTCATTTGCTCGGTGAAAAAAACCAAAAAAACTCAGCACAGCAGCTTTTAGAAATGTTTCTCTAACTGAAGCTGCAGACTGCTGACTCTCCCGGGTCAGAGGTGTAGCGTTACACTCTGGCTGTCGGACAAGCTGCTCAGACTCGCACAATAACGACATGATGCTGCGTGCAAACGGATGGATGGATGGACGGACGGAGGGGAGCTGGAGGAATGTAAAAAAAAAAAAAAAAATGGGAGATTAGGTGGGGGGTTGAACTGAGGGATGTCGGGAAATGTGTGGACGGGATGAAAGCGGGCGGAGAAAGATGTGGACGGCGATGTCCGCCCCGAGCTGATTTATCTGGAAAACACCAAACGTAGCAGCTCTTGTGGGCACAGCTGAGAGTGGAAGTCATGTTTTACACCATCCTCTCTCTCTCTCTCTCTCTCTCTCATTTGTTTTCCCACATATGGATGTGATTTCTAGCAATCTTTCAGGCTTTGTGAAATGACAGCCAGACAGAGAGACTGAGGAATTATGTTTTGTTGCCAGAACATGACACTCGGGTACAAGATGTTGTGGCTGACAAGGTATGCGCTGACAAACACACTGACAGCTCAGAAACCTCGGCTGTTGTGTGTTTTAAGCTCAGATCACGGGTTTTATGAGACGCGGACCCCCCCTCTGCTACCAGCCTGCCGTGCCTCTCTTTACGCCCGACGTCAATCAAGCGGCAGCAACCTTAAGAGGTGAGCTGGAATTGGGATTGTGGAAATTTGAGGATTGACGTTGGCTATCCAGCTACGGCAAAGTGCCCCCAAAAGCAGGGGTGTGAAACTGGATTGAGATGGGAGGGGGGCTGCAGAGTCGAAGGCCCATACCGATCGTTTAAGGAGAAGAAAAAGTAAATGTTCCGAAAATAAACCACAGAAATTATTGCAACCCCTGGGAAACTTGTTAAAAGCTCATAAAACTAAAGTCTGCTATAATACATGAAGCTATAATGGGGATCCATTTCACAGATTTTTCTTTTTTTTTTCTTTTCTTTTCAACAGGACGTGGCATGTTAACGCGGGATTGGCAGCCTCGAGCGTTACAGTGCACGAGTCCTGAGAGCGACCCTGCAGGCACGTTGCACAGTTCAGCCTCAGCTATATGTTTGACCTTTCTGCGTAAAACATCGGTCGGCTGGATGCGCACACGCAGCCATGGCTTCACGCGTTCGTTCACAACATTTTACACTTAAAACGAAACAGCAGAAATAATGTTCTGTAAAGTGAGACTGTACCAGAGTGAAGCTGCTGTACCTGGACGAGCCTCGGTTGGGAAAAGAGCCAAAGTGCAGCAGATGTTGCTTCATGTGAGACTGTAAAGCTCATCAAGCTCGATGTCGAGACGTTTCACCCTCAACTGCAAATACCAACCTGCTGTCTGCAACCCATCCAAGAGTCTGTGAGATATTTCTGTCTGTACCCAAAACAACCGGTCTGTGCAGAACAGACAGTCGAACATTTAAGGTGATTTCTTCAGCTTGTAGAAGAACATCATGGATCAGAGGTGTGTGTTCAAATATCAGATTGCAAGAAAAATGCTTATTTTATCTCTTAAATTGGATTGATATAGTCTGATTTCCATTTTTCTCATCTTCCTTCTGATGAAACATGAAAGAAGAAGTGTGGGTGAGAGAAAATCGTCCTCAGGGGTTTCAGATCGCTGAGATTCAACTCTCATCTCCAAGCCGAGACTACTCATGAACGATCGACTCAAAGCCTTGAATGAATTAAAATAATTTCTGAAATAATGTTGAGCTCAAATGTTTTGTTTCACATAAAAATGTTACATTACTGAAGCTGAAAGATTTTCACTGTTTCTTTAAAACACCTCGATCGTGTGGTCATTCAAACCTGGATTTTAATCCCTCTACTCTGATTAAGGACGGACATAATCTGTATCAGCTGAGTTGAAACAGCAATATTAATTATTTTAATTGTTCAGTTCTGTAATAATATAACTCAGAGGGACCAGAGGATGCTTTGCAAAGGTGAATAATAGTTTATTAATGGATTAGCATTAAGCGTCTTTGCACTGCAGCAGCCAGGCAGCTTGGCTCAACCTTTTTTTAGCAAGTTGTAAGACAGCTGACGGTAAAAAAATAACACATCGTGACTTGGTTAAATAATGTTAACTGATATACTCCATGCATTGCTTTATCAAACGAAGCATGAATCTTTACCAGATATCCATTTAGCTGTATGGTGCAACAACATTAAAACAGAAGAAAAACACAAAAAAAGTTCCTCTGCAGTTCTTCAACTAGCATATCACGGCACACACACACACACACACACACACACACACACACGCTGGCCCATGTCTGGACAAATTGGAGCTGAGTATGGTCTGAGTCAGAGAAGGCAGGGGCGAGTTGGCTACCGGGGTCTGCTCTGCTTACAGCCTAACTGCTTGTGATGGAGCTCGCTTGAAAAACGACATGGTGTTGAAGCAGTGGAAATCAAGAGCTGCTGGCACGACGTGTTGTTTTAACTGCCGGGCAGGGGGAAAGGAGCAAAGGGGAGGACCAGCTAAGAGCAGAACATTCCTCTTTTCGCATTGATAGATGGATGTTACCTCTCGCAATTCATCTAGGTCTTGTAAAACACTCGGAGACAAATTGGGGAGGGAGCGAGCACGCGAGGAGCCAGCAGCGAATGAGCTCCAGTCCGGACTTTTCCCCTTTCTTCTTCCTCCTCTCCTGCCCTCTGCTTCCATCTCTCTGTGTTACTACATAAAGGATATGTGGTCCTGCAGTTTAAAATGCTTTTTTAACAATCCAATTTGACGCATCTTGAGAGAAATCTTGCAAAAAGCGATCTTCTAAACGCTTTATTTCTTGTGTTTTTGATTCACTTTCTGACACTGATGTATGAAAAGCCACTTTAGATGTGGGTCTTTACAGTTTTAAATTATGTGGCTCTATTTTTTCCACTTTTCTCTGACTTGATGTTTCAGGCACTCATCTGTGAAATAAAGCTCAAAACGCCGTAAAACACAAGACCTCAGAATCCTGTCATTTCTCCTCTCATCTCACCTTTCACTCTCTCCCAAACCAGTCCGCCCACATCTCTATTTCTCCCCGACGCCGAGGTGATGAGAGCCGTGATTGATCAGCTTTTCCAGCAGGAAATGAGAGGGCATCTCTCAGAGGCCTGTTTAAACAGCCAGTTGCACAGTTACGGAGTTGTTCCAGGACAGCCCGTCACGTGACGGGCCGACCTGCGTTGCTCAAACCCGACCGACGTGACTCATAGTTGCCGACCAGGTCCTCGTCGCTGAGGTGCTCCTTCGCATGCGAGTGTGTGCTGAGAAACGCTGTAATTTTGTGTATGTTTGCTTACACGGCCGCGTCCTTTGCACGTACACCAGTGTTTGAATGTGTGCTATTTTTATGATGCTCGCCCCGGCACCCTCAGACACTCTTGTTTAAGTTTTGAAATCATGAAGTTTAGGTTGAAAATAACCTAAATTACATTTTGAAATGCTGAAGTGGCAAGGAGATTTTTAAAAAGGAGGAAAGATCAATACAAAACTTATATTTTTTTCTGAAATGGCTTCTTTTTTTTTTTTAACTCTTTGAGTGAGTCGCAAACACATCATGTCACCCTTTAAGTCAAATTTAATCAAATTTTATATGGTCACTGTTCTTTTGGCTCGGTTTTGGCCTCAACTAACTCCTGCTGGCTCTTTAGCTGACTTTGTCTCTTAATTTATCTTTTGGTGCCGTTCAGTGCTGATAAGAATGAAGGGAACTCAACCAAAACAGACATTTTGGTCTGTAAAATCCAAAAAATAACTTTGAAGATGCCAAAACCACTTGCAGAACTGAGAGGAACTGCAAAGTTATGTGATAATGACATCTGCTTTTCTTTCATTCATTGTTATAACTAAAATACTGAAGACTTCAGCTTCAGGTTTTTCACTTTTTAACATCTACAAAATTTTATTCTAGGTGTCAACATTTATACATTTATACATTTTTGGTATGATTCTTATCTTTTTGGAAAAGCATGTGAAACAAAACTCGGATCATCACGGTGGAGTCAAACTCTCTGAAATCCAGATTTATCTGATCTGTGGACGAGCAGCATCTCCAGCACGTGTCACTGCAGTAAAACGACGCCCTGGTCTTCGTCATAGCCGACGTAGGTCTGCTGGTTTGATCATACTGACAGGCTGATATCTGATTTTTATGAAAATCCCCGTATCGGCCGGCATATCGGTAAAGTAATACACCATCCTGAACCTGAGCGTCTGCTTTTACTCTTTGTGATAAATGAGCTTTAGAGGAGAAATAACCAATATTTGCAGCCAGTTGGCTTCTCTCGATAATGAATCATTTTAAATTCCCTGGAAAGAAAATTTACAAATAGTCATTTGTGTCCAAGTTTACTATTCCACCCATTTACTCTTACAGCAGAGCGCTGAGCTGAAACTCTTCACCAGCTTTAATTCACAGTGAAATTTTTGATGTATGTAGCAAAAAATAGCTCGCTGGTGTTTCTTAATGCGGTTTGAGATCCTGCTACGGCTGCTGAGGCAGCATTGTTACTGTCTGGCTTAACTTCCTCATCTGCCACGATGATACACGCTCGCTGCTAATTAACAGGAATACACACACACACACACGCACACATCCGAGTCATGAAGAAAAATTTTACCAGAGCAATTAGGGTCTGCACATTCCCGGCATCCACATTAACACTGCCCCCCCCAAAACTCTCCCCATTTTGACAATTACAAGCTCAGAATAATAAAAAAAAAAATCCTGACAGAAGAGGAGACGGGGAAAAGAGCAATGGCGAAAAAAGAGGTTTCTTTCCTTTAATTCAAACCAGACGTCCATATCGGCAGCCTGTTCGCGGCCGGCCCCGCCTCTGAGGCCGAGCCGGCTCAGCACAGGATACTGGGGAAATGAAATCCGCAGTATTAGTCTCCCCAACACTGCATATTAATCAGCATTTAATAAAAGGAAAATAAATTGCCCTCCACTCCAAATATTATGAGTGTGAAGCTACCTTTATTTTCATTTCACTGCAGGTTTTTCCTCAAAAAATCTAAAATAAACAGGACTGGTGAAAGAAGGAGGGAAGGATGGAGGGAAGGAGGGATGGAGACGTATGACTGGGGATTAATATACATGTGCGTTTAAAAAAAAAAAAAGAAAATCTGAAATTAAATAAACAGAGGTTGATGAGGAGCGGCTCTTTGACAGGCCTCGCCGTGCCGAGGTTCGAACCGGTGGTGTTTTTTTATTCCCGGTCGATGTTTTAGGACACAAAGTTTCCATGTTGGAGCGGTGGCTTCCTTCCAAGCGTCTCCTTTTCCACATATGTGATTAAAACAAACACGGAGACCCCCGATTCACGGGCCGATTAAACCTTTGCTGAATGTGTAAAAGTTCAGATTTCAGGTCCAGTTCTAGCTGCATGTAAGCAAGATGATGCTCGATGTTTATCTGCTTATTTACACAAACATCTGTCTTCATGTCTGCACTACTGTGATATCAGGAGTTTATATTTATAACCGTAAAGTATGCTGCTCAACGATTTGTCTTTCACTTTGGAGCACTTTACTTTGTGATCGTGTGTCCGAAGTGAAACAGTTTGTTATCTGGGTGCGAATGAGTTGTGGAAAAGAGGTCAGATTGTATGATCCTGCTTTAAAAGCTGATGTGTGTGTGGGAGGAAGTAAAGATGAATGTCAGAATTTTTTTGTGATTGAAGAATAAAAATTGATCCATAACAGCTCACTGAGCAACACTGCACAATAATAATAAATCAAAAATAAAGTCAGACTGTGCATGCAGCAGGAAGGTGAAAAGAAAGTTGTGCCATTTTGAGACGATCCCCAACTTCAACTCATCTGCTGTCAAATGAGGCTTCAATGTCTCATCACGAGGCCGAAAGGACGAACCAGCCTGTTTGTTCACATTACAGCATCATGTGTGAGGATGAACATTGCTCCCAGCTCGTTTACAGGATAATGCACCAAAAGCTGCCTGTTCAGATCTCCGACCCGACTGGAAAATTAAGTAACGCCTCCACCTCGAGCTCGTGATGTCTTTGAAAACTGATGAGCTGCGTTTGCACTGAGCGGCTTCCATGTGTCAACGTGTGAATGTGACACAGGACATCGCTGGAAAAGGTCAGATTTACCCACCTGACTTTCCTCAATAAAAAAGGTTCAAACTAGAGTCCCATAAGTGGACTCTCACATTATGTCAGTTCTGGTTTTGCAGCCCTGCGACTCCTGAGCCAAAAAAGCGCGGCGCTAACTGTACGTGCAGCATTAAAACCGAAGCACACTGCACACACACCTCTGTTCATAAAAAGGTATCCATGAGTGTGAACAAGTCCAACACACACTCGCTCTGATGCCACGCTGACACACTGCAGCCCTTTTTTACCTGCGGGGTTCAGCCCCCCTCCCCCAAAGTCCGGTCTCGAGTTACCTGTTTTCCTTCGTGTGAGTGTAAAGTGTATTCATATGCTCCTGAGAGGGCCGAGATTGGAAGGAGACTGTTTTCCCAGTGATAAAAATCACTTGGCACCTCGCGAGGAGCACGGCATCGCAGCGCCGAACAGAACGGCACGTCGCGGCGGCGCTCTGGCACGGCGTCAGTGTACACAGGCCGGAGAGGAGGACGAGCCGCACACGGCCTTTGCTACTTAACCGCCGGGACGATAGGTTTCATACTTTATTTTCACAAGGAAAAATGGGTAAACAGCAAAAAATAAATAGAAAAATACCTTTATGTGAAAAAAAATCTCGACCATCGCGAGCACAGATCACTGTTCAGGCCTCGCTTCATCCTTTAACAGTGACTCATCAGTATTTCACACAACTCTTCCTCTTCGACATGTGAACACAGCTTTCTGTCGGTCAGTCAAGCTGTTTGAAGAGTCAGGAAGGTTTTCTGACTGATAGTGAATAAGTCACATTTATTAAGTGACCTCCAGTGACCCCCCTCACAGTGCAGGAGGAACATTTTAACACAATTTATCACACGCAAAGCAGGAAGAAGCCAATCAGAGAAAAAGTGATGCTATTCTGCAACAAAACATGCATAAGATCCTCAGTAAATCCAGTCAAAATCAACATGAAAATGAGCTGTACTAATGTACTTATGTACATTAGTGAATT
>JBAJHX010000024.1:2572454-2589942 GCA_037176925.1 Amniataba percoides | reverse complement strand
CACAAGTCTGACATTTAACTCGCAGCAGCCTCGTAAATGTGCTCGGACGTGACGACCAGTCCCCTCTGACAGATGAAAATGGAGAAAATTCAACAAAAAAAACTCTTGCTGATTGCTACTGCTACAATAGCTAAGACTTGACCTTTTTGTGTGTCTGTGCATGGGGGGTGGTTCACTTTCTCTATTTCAAGAGAGCCTCTTCTGTGTTTCCCACAAAGAGCATTTGTGCTGCGAAACCCTGCATGGCTCACATGTTGTCTTAGGGGAAGTTGTCTAAGCTTCCTATAAGCCCATATTACCCAGACAGACGTCAAAAGGTTTTAGCTGGTGTTTTTCCTGTGCATTAACACTATGTCCCGACCCAAATGAGTTTATTAAAAAGTGCTAATTCCAAGCAAACATCAGGGAATTGCCAAAATAAAGGTCTTTGATATGAAACAGCACTGATGTATGTTTGGCCGACGCTTGGGAATACCTCTGCGTAGGTATGCGTCCCTCCTCGCCGCCCGCGCAGTCAGCTGATAGCGGCGTGCTGTTTGCAGAGGCTCAGGCCTGGACTTCCTTATTACAGTCTAAAACTGAGAGTTGCATGACTAATATAAGGCGCCGCACAATCGCCAAGTGCGGGCTAAAAGGTGACGGATTAGCCGCAATAAGCCAACACTTTCGCCCCCACCCTGCACACAGAATCAATGTGTAATGTGTCCTAATGGCGGGGGTAAATTGAATACTTAAGCTGGGCACACATAGGTCTCCATATCTTCACTCGCAGCCACCTACATCGCCGCGCTACCTGCCAAACCACACGGCTGAATGAGCCTATGAGATAGACAGAGCGCTCACTGTACGTATGGCCCTCCGCTACTCCACCGCTCACTCACCACAGCGGGCTGGTGCTCGACGGGGTGGGGGGGGCGGGGGCAGTGACAGGGCGCTCAGTGTTACCCTTCGCCGTGAAGGGTTTAGCCGTTATTCAATCACTATTTAATTCAAATGCACTTTTTTTCCTCCTTCGTCTTTCTCGCTCCCTGACTGTTGTTCTGCTTCATTCTCCCCCCCCCCCCCTCCCCCCTCCACCTCGAGTGGCAATACCTGAATCCTCAGATGGCCCTTTGCAGTATCAGTTCCTTCCTGAAACAAGCCGAGACTTCGTCTCGCTCTCTCTACCTGATGAGAAAGACGTCAGCGGACATTCCTGCATTCCTGGGTGTTCGATGCCGCTTTAATAACAGCCGCAGAGACGGAAACGCGATCGCGCTCGTCTCCCTTTCGCTTGTTTGTCTCCCTTTCTCGTCTATCTGGTCACAGTCAAACCTCTTCACTTTCCACCGCGGGTAGGAGGGCCGTGTCTGGCACCGCGTTTGGCTCCACGGTTGCAGAGTGTTTACCTGGCACGCTCGTCTCCAGCGGTCACGTCCGCCCACCCCAGTCACCCTTGAGTCAACATCCCCATTACTTCCCAACGCCGTCCGGTCTCCATCCAGCGTCGCGGGCCAAGTTCCCTCCGCGGCTCCCCGGAGGCGGCTCGCCGGGCCCCGGGCACGGCCGAGCCACGAGGCCCGGGGTCAGCGGAGGTAAGGAGGAAGTAACTGGAGATTTTTAATTACAAGCCTCAGTGGTGCGATGAGCGGCTCGGCTCATGGCTCCGAGTTCAAGAGGGCCGAACAAACCGGGGGCTCAGTACGGTGCCTGACTTTTACAGAGCGGCCTCTAAAGCTGCACTTGGCGAGGGCTCGGCGTAAAAATACATCCATCTTTTCCGCCTAAATCACAAATTGAGGCAGCTTAAGAAAAGAGCGTGTCATCCTCTATAATTGAGACCCTGCGGATTCACCCGGTTTGCGTAAATTATGGGTATGGTCACTGGATGGAAATCTGTTTGGCACACAGGAAATGCTGAATCGAAACTGAAACGCACAATTGTCCTTTAAGAAGCAAAGAGCAGCGTGCCACAGCCGGAGCCAGCACATCTCTTCATTATCACCTTTTCTCTTTACGTCTCAGGAGTTACACCAGTTCCCTTTTTCCCACATTTTCTTCCTTGTTTGGCACACTCACGAATCGCTCCTAATAGCCCGCTTATTAGCTGATACAACTACTTCTTCTGTGGTTCTTAAGCTGTCACACCGACTCGCATAAAGGCGCAGAAACTCATTTTTGAGATACAGCAGAACAATATCCAGAAACTTCCCGTCATTACAAACACGATACTTAAAAAGACATTTCCTGGTGAGCCGTGGCTGGAGAGGCTGAGGTGAGGAATTAAGTTCAACAACACAGAAAATACTCCAGAGCTGCTCTCTAAACCCTCATTAAGTGCTCCTCGCTACGCTGTGATGTCCTGACACTCACCAACACTTTGTTTCAGATTTGACACAGAATATATTTGCCTCAAAATATTTCAAAAGCTTCATACTAAACAGTCATACTCTCCCACAGTGGATCATTTTCAAATAAATTTACTCAAGCAGAGGAAAATAAATCAGCTTTCTCAGGAGTTAGAGACAAAACAGAGATAAAAACTATGAAAATTGGACTTTACGTCACCAGAATCACTCTAAACAAATGCTAATTAACAGTACAGACTTTCCTACTGTTTAGCCACAATATGTGTGTGACATTCGTCTCATGCTGGACTATCAAATGAAATCTTGCCGCTTTAATATAAGTGTGTAAACTGTAATTAATCTCTTTGCATTTGTTCTTTATGCCCACTTTTCGTCTGTTCAGGATCACAGGCTGCTATCCCAGCATGCATCAGGTGAGCAGCTGCAAAGGTCTCCGACTCTGTGTACATTAAACTTATTTTTATCTTTCTCTCAGTGTAGTAGTGTTGATACACTGCTATGCATGACTCTTAATAACATCACACACTGCATATTGCCAACTAATCTGGCTACTGGAAAGAATAAATGGACAGCAGAAGCATGCTTTCTTTATGAAACATCGCACATTTCTCCTCTCAGGTAAAACAGCTGGGTTGATAAAAGGATGACCTCTCACTGCACCTCCTCCTCCTCCCCCCTCCCTCCATGTTTTTTATTCCCTCCGGCGCTCCGTCAAGGCCGCACTGAGACATTTTGATGGCAGGAAATCAGACTGAGCAAATTTCCCAGCGCCACCCGTGACACGAGCGATGCGAGGCGACGCAGGTTTGAGACGGGAGAGCGGCACCGTGAAGAAAACGAAGCATGACCCCGAGCGGCGGGCAAAAGAAACCTGGCGCTATCCAAACAGTAGGAAGGAATCCAGCTACGACTTATTATTGAGGCTAAACAGATCGGACCGGGCTGTCGTGTTGGCGGAGAGTTATGGACTGGACATTTTGAGTCAGCATCGCAGTAACTACCGATCTCATTTCCTCCCCGGAGCGACGCGAAATGACTTACTGCATGTTCGCGTGTTGTATAACATAAACCATTCGGTGGATTATTTGATGCAAAGCTAATTCAAGAACAGACTTTTCTAGCTGTTTTAAGCTATAAGAGAAGGGTAATTGAACTGGCACGGTGGGCATTGTAAAGACATTACAAGGGGATGTTAAAGTGGAAATAAGTGACGTTTCTCTGCTGGTTTCAGGCTGTAGTTTCTTAAGACGGTCATTTAATATGTTTATCTTCTTAAAGTCTCACCAGCTATGATCTCACAATTTTAGAAAATCAAATCAAACGTCATGACTGGATAGCTGGTTTGCAAAGGTAAAAAAAAAAGTAAACGTTGGATTTTGTTGGCTCCCATCTGAATGTGATTTAGACCGGGGCCGCGCCTCCTGGAGACAATCACTCTGAGCTCTGCGAGATGAACTCCGCTCAGAGCAGCTTAGCCCGGAGTTAAACGATCGGGATACGGGAGGGTGACTTTGACGATGCGAGAGCTCTCAAGGTGATGAGGCCAGATGTGGACACGACGCCGCAGCTGGTTCGTTTTAACATCAGCCCGGCTCGGTACCGCCGCGACGTCCACGCAAGCTCACACACGAAAAGTAGACCTAATCCTGCTGATTCAAACACACACACACAGATGACGTGATGCTGCGTTCCCATTGTTGCAGTCGCCAGCACACCACATGTTTATTTATGTTTATTGGTCTGAATGGAGAAAACAGGCCGAATGAAGACTAGTGGTAAAGATAAACGTCCTAAACTTTTGTCAATAAAGTCAAATCAAATGCTGACCTGAAATGATTGCAGAAAAAAAGAGTAGAAAGAAAAATGAAACTATGGAATATAAATCTGGAACAACAGGAGCTGTGATCACGCAGCAAATAAAAAGTTTGCTCTCAGGCCAACAGGGAAAAAGATATATTACCTCAATCACTTCTGTCAATACAGAAAAATCTGATGATGACTTTTGTCAGCCAGACGTTCAAATTCACAGTTTCTGGTTTGATTTGAGGAGCTGATACGAGCAGAGAGGCGTCATCCTCCATCTTTATCATCATCACCACTAATCACCATTAGCCTGTCATGATATTACACTATTGTAGTTTAAATAGAGCAATTTGTAACAGCTAACAGCTCGTGGCTGAGATAATGACGGGTGTTATTTACTGGATTTTTCTCAGGCTCATGTCAACCACAAACCTCATTTTCTGCAAATGACAAAACCCCAAAGAAACCGAAGAAAGAGAACTGGACATCTGGAAACTGCTCCTACTGTGTCACTCAGAAAGTAATCTCACTTCTGCAACACTCAACTAAAATCCTAAATAGATTAAGAAGAACAAGGAGATTGAAGCAAATCTGATATAAAACTGAAAATGAACTAAATTTACTGCCTTTATGTGGAGCCACTTATTGCGCAGGGTTACACACAAATACCGAACTCAGTTTTCACTGCAAGAAATAAATGTCACTTGTTTTCCAATTTACATTTGATTCAAATGAACTAGTCTCAGCCAGAAAAACTTTACTCACTAAAAGAGATTTAAGGACATGTGATCCTGGTGATCACCTGACTTTTATTTACTGTCACATCAGGTCACATTTTTAGTTTGTTCATTTGTTCTATACGTAAATTTATAACCACAAACCTGAAAAACTAATGAGCTGTATTGATGTCAGCAATTACATATAAATTGTCAAATACTGGACCCCACATATGTACATTAAAACATGTGGTGTATGAAATTATACAGAAAAGAACAGATGTGGGTGTTTTTTTAGATTCCCCTGATGTGTGTCGGCCTTTAGCAACTCTTATGTTGTCTTTTTATCTTTGAGAAAAATCAATAAAGGTTTTAATCTCAGGGGCATTATCTAAGGTTTCTCACAAAAAAAAGCAAAAATCTACTTTTACTTTTGTCATAAAAAGCATTTTTCACACATGGCATGAAAATGTATGTAAATGTAAAATAAGTGGCATCTAGTTTGTGAAGAAACACGTAAAAGTTGTTTAATCTTATGGGGTCAAAACCAAAAAAAGAAAAAATCCTCTGCAGAAAGAAAGCAGGACGGACGCCTGAAGTGGTTTGTACAGTCCGATTTTTACCGCCGTTTGCCAAATGGCTTTTTCTGTAACTGCAAATTGGCGGTAACTTTTCATGTCATTAAAGTCTTCCTTCCTTTTAAAAGTGGTCTTATAATCCGGATGGCTGTGGTCAGGAGCAGGATGGAGGTTTCAGTGGAGGGACGCAGCTGAAGCGCGCCGGCCAAAGCGGCGAGATATCATCACCGTTTCATTAATCTGTGTGTTTCTGAGCGCAGTGACAGCAGTGACGTTTCATCTTTCCAACGTAAGGGAGCAAGTTTGATCCTTTGCTTTTAATTATTAAATCTGATTGTATTAAATGCTATTTTCATGGTTTCTTTTTTACCAAGGAAGCAGCTGTTTTCATTTACAGAGTCTGCAAGAAGCTGCTGCAGGTTTGTGCATTTTTCATGATGCACGTGCACCCGGAAAATAAGATTTTCCTCCATCTGACTGCAAGCAACCTTCATCGAGTCGTTACACAAGTCACACAAGTTAGAGGACCGAAAAACTCTGAGGATTCATTTTAGACGTCTGCACCCCCCCTCCCCCTCCTCCTCTTCCAGCGCCGCCTCCGTCCTGCCTGCAGCACAATTCAATAAGCTGTAAAAATGTGCTGCGTTATGGTTGGACGTCGTCCGTCGCTCAGAGTAACGTTTCGCTGCGTCAGAGATTTTCTCCCACAATCTCCGCCCGAATCATGGGTGCCGCTCTCCGTCCAGGGAAGAAAGGGAGGGCAGGGAGGGAAGTGTGTTTGGGGGAAGTGGTGGTGGTGGTGGTGGTGGTGGTGGGGGGGTTTTCCAATGGCACGAGCCACCCGCTGACAACTGCCATTCTCTCGCCCCCACAAAAAAAACCACCCCTCACACACACACACGTCCTCCCTCGCCTAAACCCAAACAACTGCTCAGCATTAAGGTGTGGATCTGTCATTAGTTAGCTCGGCCTGGCTGGGTGAGACCGTTGTTATTGTTAAAGCGGGGGCTGTTTGCACAGGCCGTATCTTCGGAGGGAAACGGTACTCCTCTGCGGCTTTTTTCTTCTTTTTTTGACTCAGCCCGAGTAGATTGGGTTTCTTCTCGCTTTTCCAAACCTCGCGTTCGGCGTGGTACCGTCGGCTAAACGCGCATATTTTAATCAGCGACAACCCGGGTTTGCTGGGAAACGTGTCCAAAGGCCCGAAGTGATCAGGTCTGTTGACTCGCTCGCTTTTGGACGGGGTTGTGTCGGATGATTTTCAGCTCCGGGTTTTTGCTTAGCTTGTCATTTGAAAGCGAAAAAAAAAAAGAAGCGAAGGGGGAGAACTGAAATATTGAATCCTGAGGCGGGCAGCAGGAGTTGGGCCGGTGATGGAGGGCAGGCAGAGCCGTCCTCCTCTGGGTCTTTTCTAAGTGTTGTTCAAACAGCACGAGGAGCAGAATGACGTTCGGTCAACAGACACCCGCTGCCCAGACGCTCAGATCAGAGCAGGAACAGACACGCACGGCCTCGCGGCGGCTATTAATCACCCCGACTCTTCTAAGAACGGCACATCGCACCTATCTGAGGGCGACAGGCACCCAGAGATGAGATGCTTCCTCCAGATTCTTGCTTTGGCGTTTGAATACCTCTCATCCTCTCCCTCTGTCATCACACAGCTGCCAAAGAAAGCATCTTAAGATTGATTTACAGAAGTGATGATCAACTTTAAATCAACTCACAACTGAATTTCTTTGCAGTTTTTCATGGATGTGGCTGTTTTCTTCTGGTTTTGACAGAAAGATGACCCTCCTTACCTCTTTTTTTTATACCACCTACAAAGCTCTGATTTGCTTGTTAGCAATTAGCACCAGATGTGGCCATCGAGTCTGGCACCAGTTCTGCAGACCAAATGAAATTAAGAAGTAAAATAAGAAACCTTCCAAAGAAAATACTGTAAATGATGAGCAACAAAGACTCGGTGCACGCCGGCTTTAAAAGGTGGCGCTGAAATATTTGCACTTTTGGATGGATTCCTATAATCGTATCAATCATCTGGCAAAATGTGTCCAAACATTCATGAAAGCGAATCTGCTGCTGCAGCAATCAGCTCACGTTGATTCATGAGCTCCAATCAGGTCTCACTTCCTGCTCAGCTTTGGAGCTGTAACACCTTTTAGATATGCTGGAAAGACTCTGCTGAATATGTGGATCAGTGGCTGCCGACAGCAGATGAAAAATAAATCTGTCACCTTGCACATCTTATTCAGTGAGCGAGACACTCTGACTTCTCAGGCACAGCTGGTATCCGTTTCAGGTAATAATACCTGCGTTCCCTTCGGGTGCACGTCCTGATGTGACTCGTCAAAATGCCAACAGGAAGACCTGCAGCCACGTTCACCTCATTTAGTTCAAGCTGTAAAAATGCCCTGTTGTTATGAGCCTCTTAGCTGTAATCTTGATTCAAACATTCTGGCACAACGAGGGGAAAAAAGCTTCTGCAGAAGATTGAAGCTTCTGCAAATTACTGCAGAGCCACCACTGCTAACAGGCAAGTCTAAGTTGATTTAAATACACAGCAATGACAAAACTAGTAGAGACTAATTCAGGATATCTAAATGCTGTGCAGGAGGTTTCCCATCCAGCCGACAGTGCCTGAACGCAGCATAGATTATCATTCTGATAGAAAGCCACAGGATTTGTGGGAAATGTAGTGCAGATGCCTCCAAAATTAATTTCATCTCATTAGGATCTTTCTACCAGGTTAATACAGGTAAATCAACATACTTTAAAACAGAAAGTGTATCAGACACACGGACACGCTTTGCCAGTGAGAAGCTCAGATATGTAAAAGGGCCCCGGTGGGACTCCCAAAGAAAAGCAGACAGAGTTTAGCAGTTGACTCCCACTGTTTGCTCAGATTTTTGACGCTGTAGCTCCAAGTCAAGATGAGAAGTTTCCCAAGACCTCGCCCTGCCTGCCCGCCCGCCCGCCCGCCCGCCCGCCTGCTGGCCCTCTGCAGCCTCTGGTCATCCCTCGCCACATGAAAGACCGCAGAAAGGACGACACTTCGTTCTGTAGCAGCTCAGAAACCACAGAGAGATCTCTCACCGGCTGTGCCGTCGGACAAACTTGTTTGGAAGTAGTGAAACTAGAAATTAAATATTCACTTCAGAGAGTTGTGCCTGCTCCTTACTGACTGTTTATTGCCCAACAGTTGTCGTGTGAACATATTTTTTCAGCCTGTGTGACATGTGGAGGAGGAGGAGTGTGTCCGACCATATGTCGAAGTCACATTTTGTTTTCTGCAGTTTTTTAATGTTTTTATTTCTCCAACTTTTGACAAATATCACGTGGGAGTGGAGGTCACATGTGCCGTCTTGTGTGTGTGTGTGTTTTGGTGTGTTTGCAGTTTGCAGACTGCTCTTCGCTGCTGATGCACCAAGAAAGGTTGACTCAATCTTTTGTTTCATACCTGCACCTATTTGTCCTCTTCTTGTTTTTATAATTTCCCACATTCTCTCACTTCTTCTTCTTCCCCTCCTTCTCCTTAAACCCTAACCCTCTCTCCATCCTCTCCCTCCATCTTCTTCCAGCTCCTGTCCTTTTCAGGCCTATTAGCCGTATTTACTCTGTCAATAGCAACACCACGTTTTCCACCCCTCCGCCGCAGCTCCGTGAGTCAATGCGTTCACGCCTCCGTAGCTTTACAAGCAAACACAGTTGCAGTTTTTCTGGTGGCCTCGCGTAACGGCACACGACCGCGGCGACGTCCCAGCAGCTATTAACGTACAGCCAAACTGCTCCCCTGTCTATTTGTGTTCAAAGTGAGTATCTTAAATAAGCATGTCTCGTGTAAATAAACTCGCCAGGGGAACGATGGAGTCGCCGATGTTAAGCTTTAGTGTTTCGGAACCACAGGCCTAATTGGTCAGGGAGAGAAAGAATTACAGGGGCGACTCAGAGCTCGAGCAGTTGGACTGAATGCAAACAAGCCACATTACAGCGCTCAGAGGCAGAAACAAGGAGAAAGAAAATAAAAAGATTTGTATCTGTTTGGGGTGAATGAATTAAAAAAAAAAGGCTGTGGGTGTCCGTACGTGCAGCAGCAGAGTGAAACGAGCTCTACCTGACATCTGTGAGCTATTAAAAGCGACTTCAGGTAGCACATGTTGTCCACATTAGCCTGAACTGAGATTTACATTTCCACATCTCCACAAAGCATAATAAACAATCAGAGGGGGGGTCGAGTGTGTGCAGGCAGGTTACCGTCAGTGACCGCTGCAGAGCACTTCATGTTACTCTGATTGGAGAGAGAGGACAAAGGGCGTGTGTGTGTGTGTGTGTGTTGGTGAAGGTTTCTGAAAACTCAAAATAAACCCAAAGATGCTGCAGAGTTTAAGTTTGAGTGCAGTTTTGAGGTTCTTGTTCTTGACTTTTTTATGTGTTATGCAACTTTCTGCTTCTAATCCACCAAATTTAATCCATTTTACACTTACACATATTCAACAGTAACCATTACACCTACTGCTTCATTTGTACATTACAACATCAAAATGCTTCTCACACGTTAATGCACTTTATGTACTTTTATTTGATGCAGTGTTTTTGACATTGTTGTGCTGCTACTTTTACTTTTAGTAGAGGATCTCAGTTCTTCCTCCACTTGGACACTTGTAGTTTTGTATTTCTGATGTTAAAAATGTGAAGTGTTGTTTTGCAGAATGATATCTGATGATCAGAGAAGCAGTAAAAAATAAAATAAAGTTTTCCTTTCAACGGGACACCAGGTGAACGAACCGGTTGTACAAGTGTGCTGGAAGTTACGTCTCAACTACCTGTATTGTTCCAAAATGGATATTAAGCTATAAAACTGTGTAACACAACTCTTGAAATGTTCTGAACTTTATGAGGAACATTTGGTAAAATAAAAGAAAAGGCCGGTGTGGAAGCTGATCAGGATTCTCCGGATCACCGCTCGGTTGTTGGAAACAAGATGAGCGACACAAATCAGGAGCTGATGTTTGACAGCAACTGTTGCACTGCAGCAGTCTGCTGGACCTTCCTCCTCCTCCTCCTCCTCCTGCAGCTCTCAGCAGGAGGAGGGGAGGCAGCTCAGCAGGTTCCTGTAGACTGCTGTCTCCCCCTATTGACCAGATGATGCAACTGTAAGTTTGAACCAAATGTGGAGAAAGACTCTTGGAAACGCAGGACAATGTTTTTTTAAGTTGGAATATAAGATGATTAGGATGCTGAGTATCATAAATTACGTAACTTTACTGCAGATCTTTAGTGTGGATATGTTACTTCTCTTATGCAATCTTTTTTTTTTCTCTTTAAGGGTTTTCCTTCATATAAAACGATCATTTTAGTCAATTATAGTGTCTATATAAATATTTTATGTAACTGTTGAAATGTTAAAACCCACTCTTTCCCCATACAGCCTCATAGGAAAATCCAGCCAGCATGTATACTACAGGCTGGAGGGCAGTGTGTGTATGTTTGAGAGAAAGTCTGTGTGTGGGTGTGTGTGTGTGCGTGTTAGGGGAGTGGGGGAAACGGGATCAAATTCCTTCACTTGGCGTCACACGCTGCCGCCCAATCAGCTCCAGGCTTTCCTGTGCTGCATGGCAACGCACTTATAAAGCCTGCGCGCAAACCCGTCCGCAGTTCAAAGCACTCGCGCGTTCTGGGGATTGTACTTGGAGACCAGAAGGGAGCACTTTACCGTTTCATCCTGCAGAGTTGAAAGCAAAACTCTCACCAGCTGGCTTGTTCTTTTTTTACTTGGCTTTTTGTGCCCTTTCAAGCGCGGATCCGCTTGCAGAAGAACGCACTCATCCCGCGGAGTCTGTGCGTAAAGGCGCTGCGCTCCAGACCGGTTTTACGCACAGGAGCAAAAGAGCCCCAGCTGCAGTTTTTCTTCTGTTTCTCCTCTCTCCGTTGAAAGACTTTGGTCAGACTCATCCTGGCAAGGTGAAGTCCGTTCAGAGGCTTTTCCTCTCGCGAGAACGCAGAAGTAACCCCGGTTTCACGCGTAATTTGGCACCAAACAGTTTTTCGTATGAATCTCCTCGACCCTTACCTGAAGATGACGGAGGAACAAGACAAGTGTCTCTCTGACGCCCCGAGCCCGAGCATGTCCGAGGACTCCGCGGGCTCCCCGTGCCCGTCCGGGTCGGGCTCCGACACCGAGAACACCCGGCCGTCGGAGAACGGGCTGCTCAGGGCGGACGGGGACTTCAAGAAGGACGAGGAGGATAAGTTTCCCGCTTGCATCCGTGACGCCGTGTCCCAGGTGCTCAAGGGCTACGACTGGACCCTGGTGCCGATGCCGGTGCGCGTAAACGGATCTTCCAAGAACAAGCCTCACGTCAAGAGACCGATGAACGCCTTCATGGTGTGGGCTCAGGCTGCGCGCAGGAAGCTGGCGGATCAGTACCCGCACCTGCACAACGCGGAGCTCAGCAAGACTCTGGGGAAGCTCTGGAGGTGAGTGTGCACGCTTTTCGGCTTCTACGCAGCGATTTGGGGTGAAAATGAGTGATTTTAACTATTTTACCTGGTTTCTTTACGCACGTTTACTCTTCCTCTTTCCTGTAAACCGAATCAAATGCATCATTTTTCTGGTTCACATAGTTCTTATGTTGTGAAAAAGAGCATTTTACAGTTCTCAGCTTTAATGTATCCACGTGCCTTTTCATGCGCAGGCTGCTCAATGAAGGGGAGAAGAGGCCGTTTGTGGAGGAGGCCGAGCGGCTCCGGGTGCAGCACAAGAAGGATCACCCGGACTACAAGTACCAGCCCAGGCGGAGGAAGTCTGTGAAGAACGGCCAGAGCGAGTCAGAGGACGGCAGCGAGCAGACGCACATTTCCCCCAACGCCATCTTCAAAGCTCTGCAGCAGGCGGACTCTCCGGCCTCCAGCATGGGAGAGGTGCACTCTCCGGGTGAGCACTCAGGTGAGCAGAAAGAAAAGTTTATGCCAAAAACTGAAGTCTGGCTTGCTTGTTTGAACAATCCACAATTCTAAAAAGCAAAAGAACTCATTCTGCAGGCCTGCTGGCTCACAAAATCTAATCTGTGCATTGTTATTTTTTAACCTCCAGGCTCCCAGGGGCCTCCTACTCCTCCCACCACCCCAAAGACTGATGTCAGCTCAGGCAAGATGGACCTAAAGCGTGAAGGAGGCCTCCGCTCGCTGCCCGACGGCCCCACCGGGCGCCAGCTCAACATCGACTTCCGCGACGTGGACATCGGCGAGCTGAGCAGCGATGTCATCTCCCACATCGAGACCTTCGACGTCAACGAGTTCGACCAGTACCTCCCGCCCAACGGCCACCCGGGCTCTGCGGGCGGCCCCGGCGGCGCCACGCCGGTCAGCTACACCGGCAGCTACAGCATCAGCAGCGCCGGGCCGGTCAGCCCTCAGGCGGGAGGAGGAGGGGCAGGCGGCGTGGCGGCCTGGATGGCCAAAAGCCAAAGCCAGCAGGGACAGCAGCAGCAGCACACCCTGACCACCCTGGGGAGCGGCGGCGGCTCGGAGGCGGCTCAGGCCCAACACAGGACCCAGATCAAGACGGAGCAGCTGAGTCCGAGCCACTACAGCGAGCAGCAGGGCTCCCCGCAGCACGTCGCCTACAGCCCCTTCAACCTGCAGCACTACAGCCCCCCCTCCTCCTACCCGGCCATCTCCAGGGCGCAGCAGTACGACTACCCCGACCACCAGGGGGGCAGCAGCGCCGCCGCCGCCTCCTACTACAGCCACGCGGGGGCGGGGCAGGGCTCGGGGCTCTACTCGACTTTCAGCTACATGGGCAGCCCCAGCCAGAGGCCCATGTACACGCCCATCGCCGACAACACGGGGGTGCCCTCCATCCCCCAGAGCAGCCCGCAGCACTGGGAGCAGGCTCCGGTCTACACCCAGCTCACCAGACCCTGAGCCAACCCCCCCCCCAACACACACACACACACACCGGCAGACTGAGAGACAACACACATGTACAGCCACACACACATCTAACACACACACCAAAACACTTTACTCCGGGGGGAGCTCTTCCTCCGGAGCTGCTCCCTGAATCAGACACTTGAATTGGAAGAAGAAGAAGAAGAAGAAGAGGAGAGCTGGACTTGTGATTGGCTCACGCCGTGCCTTGCTATTGTACCTTGATAGAAACTATATATATTTTTAGAGATGAAAAGACTTAGAAAAAAAATCCTCTGTGAGGACTTATTGATTGTTGATATTTCAGTAGGTACGGTGTATGTTTCCTTTCTGTTTTATTTCCTCGTACGCTGGCAGTTTGTTAACACACGGGGGAGGGGGGAGGGTTTCTGGGGTAATTATTTCTACCTGTAGATATAAAAGACACAAAAAAAGCTTTATATTTTCAAACAGTCGAGCGACTAACCACTCATTGGTAGTTCAGCATCTGGTTCTCTGTCCGATTCCACACCAGGGTTTTCTGTTTTTGTGTCGCTTCCTCTTTTCGGTGCCGTTCAGCAAGTATGTTTTGTATTTAAACTGTTAATTTTGTTTTTTGTTCCTCGAGTTATGTGTCATGATCATTGGAAAAGCTATTAGGCAATACAGAGGAGGAGGTTTCACAATGCTGTTGCTGTCTTGACGGGGGGAGACTGCAGCCCTTCCCACCAGCCGTGCCTTGGATTTTTACATTTTCTCCAAACTTTTTTTGTATGTGAGTGTGTTTGTGTGTGTGTGTGTGTGTGTGTGTGTGTGCAATGATGGCCACAGCTGAGATTACACTTACCGTCCAACAGCGTGTGTTTGACAGCTACAGGAAGTCACCTTTGACCCCTTTGGGTGCCCCCCCCCCACCCTCCACCGTGCAGTCTCCCACCACGCTGGTGTCCAAACCCCCCCCCCCCCCCCGGTCAAAGTCCAGTTTAAAACTTTATTTATTTATTAGCTTTAATTTTATTTCAAAGTAATTATTTTGCATACTATTCTTATAACTAATGAATTGTCTCTCTTTGCAATGTAGACGGCATATAATTTCCCCGTTTTTTTAAAAAATTAATAAATTTTCAACCCAGGGGGTACTTAGACAAAATGGTACACGCTGTAATCGTCTTTTTTTTTGTTTATTTATCTTATGTAAATGTCTATTTTAAGTATGTATTTGCCTTTTATTGAGGGTGGGGAATAAGGGAGGGGACTATCTAACAAAACGTGTACGGATTATTTGTTATTTGTGAATTTCTCTTTGAGTTGGACTTTAAACTAAGGCTGAACGAACTGGAAAACGTTATCTCAGTTAAAAGGGGTTTTTACAGTTTTTCTTTTTGTTTTTGCGCGATCACCAGAGGGACCGTCCAACCTTTCTGCTCCGCCAGCCGCCTTTCCTTTTCTCTCAATATCAAAGAACTGATATTCCCAATACTCTTTTTTTTTTGTTTCCCCTCTGTGATCTTGCCATGTATTTGTACTGTCTTTAAAGAATCTTTTGTATATGTATTTGCAATAAAAGAGAAAATGCTATTAAAAAAAAAAAAGGAGAGGAGTTTGTGATTTCTCCCTCAGGTTAGCTTCTCGAGTCGGTGAAAGGGTTAACAGAGGAGCGCCAAGAAACAGGACCAGTGTTTGTTTTCCCAGAAGCCTTGTTTTTTTTCCCCCTGCTTTTATTTTCTTCCTCCCTCCTTCCCCGTCAGCTGGTAGCAGCAGGGGGTGAAGCTCTGGGGGACCTGAAGGAGGAGGAGGAAGAGGAGGAAGAAGAGGGGGGGTGCACTCGATATGTCGAGCGCTGTAAAACTACTGAATATAAATCAGGATTTATTTCAGTGGAAGATACTTTGAGGGGGAGAGAAGAGAAAGTGGGGTTAAGATAAAATCCTTGCAGGGGAGGAAGACGTTCAAACAAACTAGTCCACACTGAAAAACTTATGGACAAACTTCATAACTCCTCCTCAGGTTACTTTCATGCCTTAAATTCAGAAAATCTTCAGTGCTCAGGTTATGCTGCTCTCATTAGTTTTTCTTACAGCTGGAAGGTGCACAGTGCGAGCGGATGTGGTTGTAACGCAATCTGATGCAACCCAGTGCAACAGGCAGTCACTAAATATCTTTATCAACCTCTGAATATTTTTTTTTTCATCCCACGTCTCCAGTCTGCCTCTTAAAACAGCAACTTTATTCACCGGCCTGGCGTGTTCTCAAAAACACGCTGAAAGAGAAGAAAATATTCCAGCTTCAGATACGTGAGAATTGGCCAGATTTATTCTGCTTCATGTCATTTTAAATTGAACATCTTTGGCTCTTTAAAAAGGTGAAAGACACATCTGAAAATGCAACCGATAGATTAATACCTGATGAAAATAATCCTTTGTCTTTGCTTATTCAGGGGAGCAGTAAGGCATTTTTCAAAGGGGATTAGACATTAAGTTCTTGGAAAGACGCGCAGAGGTCCTCTAAAATCTAACTGGGTTGTCTGATAAGCGACTCAAACATTCACCGGGCTCTCGTGATATCTTTTATTGATTTGCTGTTTGTGTTTTGTGTCATTTGGAGCGGTGTGTGTTTTCTCGTTTAGCTGAAGCATTTGTGTAAAATCCGGTCTCAAGACAGATGTTTCAAACTAGATCAGACTATAAAAGCTGTGGCATGTAAAACTATGAAACTAAATGAGACATAAATTCTTTCAGGACACTTTGCTGCATCATTCTACGTCTGAAATGGGTTTTCTGTCAGTGCACATGTATACATACATACATATATACAGAGTACAGATACAGAGGGTGTCAAGTTCACTGAGGCAAACTCGAAACAAACTTGGAAAAAACACATGTTAAGTGCTAGAAATGTACAGGTCTTGAACTTGACTCAGTACTTTTTGAGGAGCCGACTGAAGGGAAATTTCTGAACATTGCACGTTTCACCCTTTGCAGAAGTGCGGGTTTGTTCTCCGTCTCCCCTCAAACACAGAAACTGTTATGCAACTACCACAACAAGTAAAAAGCAGAAAAACATTGCACTGAACACCCCGTGTGTTTCTTATTGCTTTAATGAAATATTAGATACTGAACATCTGAGTGGGTTCGGGCCCCTCCCCTCGGGCCTCGAGCGCTGGCATCCGACAAAAAGGTCAAAGAGGGGAAACACTGAGTGATGTCACGCTGCCGGGGGACCAAACACCATTTTCCTATGATGTGGATTATGTGTTAGGCGACGCAGTGTTTTCATACTCATTGGAGGCGGCTTTTGAACGCCGAAACGGAGACGCAGCCAAGACTTTGTGCCGCATGACTGCTGATGGACCGCGGTCGCACAGCTGCATCCCCATGATGACTTATTTGGAATAAAATAAAAGTCCTCGGTTATCGCAGAAGCAGACGTTTGGTAACTAATCAGCTGAGACTTTTTTCACCAGTATGAGTTTGCATTTTCAGTTCCCGTACGCCAACAGGCCGATGCGTCTGCAGGCTTTTGTCACGTAATCCAAAATGCCACCACTGCAACAGAAACAAGATACAGCTCACTCACTGCAAGAACACGGAAAAGAGGTATCAACCTGCGACTAACAACAACAAAATGTGCCAGTCAGAAGGGACAGAGGTCATGTGACACGATCGCGTGCAGCTGGTGACCTTCAGGTAGAACAGAGAGTTGCCAAAGATAAAAAAGAAAAAGTTCCTGGACTAGTTTTTGTCAGTTTGAACAACTTTTCTGTGAGATGCACGACGTAAAACACATAAAACGCTTCTTCAACTCTTTTCTCTCAGTTTCTTTACACTTTTGTAGTTCAAGTTTGCTTTGAAGTCAAGTCTATGAAACTGTGGACTGTGGATGTAAATTTTGTCACAGAATTTAAGATGTCAAATATGTAAGGCTGAATTTAGAGGAGTATGATTTAAAAATTGCATTCACTGCAAACATTAAAGCTGAAACAGAGAGATGCAAAAGGTTCATGCAGAATTAAGAGTTTTTAATTTTCCAACTTTTAAACAAAGTGAAGGGCAATTAAAAGAAAAATAGATGCATTCAGGATGTAATTTGAGCAGGATGCAGGTGTTTATCAGAAAACTGTAATGAACAGAGTCTC
>JBAJHX010000024.1:2527692-2565350 GCA_037176925.1 Amniataba percoides | reverse complement strand
ACAGTCCTGCATGGTTATCTCCCAGAGTATGAAGATTTTAACCAAACGTGAAGACAGTTAAACACCAGATTGAGGGAAGTGACCTTTTATTTTGACAGAAAAAGGTCTCTTCTTGTAGCGCCCATTATCCATCTTTGATTGTCTTCAATGTGCGAGACCTTTCTCTGTCAGAATAAATGTGTTTGATCATTTAAACACACCTGATCATTGTTTTCCCAGCATGTGAGTTGCTGAGAAGAATCTCATGAATATTTTTAACATTTCCGTGGTACATCGCAAAGCAAAAACAAGGTGTGAAATTTACCAATTTAACAACAACAACAACAACAACAAGCTGACAGTAAATTTAAGTTTTATCTTGTTCATGGATGTTATGCTAATGCATCAAAGCAAACATGGTACTGATTCCTTCAAACAGGAGGAGCACCGTAACATCTGATGATCCTTCACATCCCATGATGCAACTGGTCTTTTGTCATACCCTTCCTACCCGAGTGCCCGAGTCTTTTAAACTCCACACCCACATTTGGTTTGCAGGTTTACAATCAAAATCCAAGCTCAAGTCGAGATAATCCCAACAGCATCACCTGGATAACGACTTTAAAAAAGTTACCTCCAGAGAAACAACATATTATGTTTTAAATATCTCAGATGCCTCTTTAAGATCAAGAACAAGTCCTCGTGCAAATTTAATGTAAAGAACTGATAATATCTGAGAGAAGTCGCCGTAAACTTTCCCGGTTATGTTCTTCCATTTTTCTCCCCACCATCTTGTGTCGCAATACCAGACATTGTTTTATTCACAATCCAGAAGGCCGATCACATTTTTATCTGGACGCAGGACCGGGACGAGTACAGTGTGTGACTTCTAAAGTTAGTTCAAAGGACTCTACAGATGCAGTAAAACATATCATCAGAACTTTCCATCATGGTAATAGATAGGCCGTCTGGGGGAAAGGAAGCATTCCTGCAGCCTGACTCCCGCGTCTCATTTTCACTAATAGGACATCGTGCCGGAGAGACGCTGGCTCAGAAAGGAAACAAGGAGCTCGAACCGGAGCGCGGCAGACACAACAACTCGGCGAGGAGGGATGAAACGAGAAGGGGATGAGGAGAATAATGAGAGCGGGGAGGATGTGCCAAAGCAGTAGTCTCTATTTTTTTTTATGTTGTCCTGGAAGCTGTGAAATTCAAGTCACGGAGTGGGAGAGGCGAACGAACGCACTCCGGGAAGTGTTTATGCTAGCAGACATACCTGATCGAAACGCCATCCCGCAGCGGTCTTTCATCAGATTGCATCATCTCATAATATTACAAAGCTCGGTAACGCGAGGCTCCATGATGAAAATAATGGTAATAGCAGCCCGGCCTGGGGGAGTTATGTTTGCAGTCGAAGCAAAATATGACTTGGACTGGACGTTAATCATGATATAACTCTCTGAAAGTCTCGAAACACGTCGCAATCGACCCAAAGACGTGCTCCGCCGCCACTTCAGCCACTAAAACATTTAAACCCAGCCAGTGCAAACATCACCAAGAGGACAAAACTAAATATATTTCTTTGTTAAACAACAAAGCAAAGATGAAAATCAGTCTCACCTGATTGGATGACTTTGAAGAAATCCAAAGTTTAAACTGCTTTGAGGAATCACTTAAAATGGGTTTATTGATGTTAATGAAAGTGGGCCTTCCTGTGCTTTCTGACTTTTTAAATGTTCTTCTTCTGCGATTCTCCCTCTTCTTCTTTGAGGTTTTTGCAGCAGCTGAAACCCTCTCTGTTGCTTTACTGCCCCCTACTGGGTGTGAAAAGTATATGGTTGTGATGGGCCCATTCGCTCAAATAAAAATCAATTATCTTCCTCCTCCTTCCCCTAATATGTATTTTACATTCTTCTCTTTTTATAATTCTGCAAACATTGATTTACCACGTGCTGAAAGGGTTAAAGGTTATCACAAAATGTTCCCTTTCTTTCCAAACTCATCATCCAATTTTGTACGTCGCTCATGTGAAACTTCATTCAATTTCATTTTTCCAGCAGGCCATGCCCGACAGCACGTGATTGCCGGGGAACAAATGGTCCAAAACAAACCGATGCCCCCACTTCCTTCGCTCAATCAGCCCAAACTGCTCTTTCCATTGTTTACTACAGTTTGTCTTACATCTTCCTGTATTTTCTTCGAAGTTATTATGTATTATATTTTGGTTTTGCTGCCAGCTGCAAATTTCCTAAAAGAGACTATGAAGTATTAAAGTCTGTAGTCTAAGCCTTTAAAGAGGCCGTTCTTTACCGTGATTATGGACACAAATGAAAACACAAAAAGATGCCATGTGTGCTGAGTAAGGTGGAATTAGGAAATATAAGCTACCTTATGCATTTTATGGCAAAACAAAGGAGTATTTGTAAGAAACTATATTTATTATGTGTACTTAGTGCTGTCTGGAAATAAAGACATACGAATGCAGCTGAACATTACGACAATTGTTGGTCTCTGTTAAATTTCCACAGAGCCTGAGGGTTCTTTTACACACATCATGTTAGAAATTTCTGACTAATATGTAGTGTTTGATCAGTCACTGCAGCACTTTATCAACAAACGATGCATTGCATCTTGGGAAATGTTTAATCAGATTGCGTTTTGGACGTTTTGGAAAATGTACTGACTCATTTAAACTGTGTTTGTGATAGAAAATGTTGCTTTTCTATGCAGCTTCACAGTAACCCGCCAATCACACATATCACTTTGCTTTCACGTCGTAATTCACTAAAGATTTCATCATAAAAATATAAAGTACGTGCTCTTAAAGTGACGATAAACACACCAACTAGCAGCATAAACAAAAGATGAACATGTTCAGAGTATCTTTGAAAGTTTTAAATAAATTTTTGAGCTGTGACCATCATGCATGCATTTCCAATCAGACAAGGTGCACTGTACTGTGAGGAAGCTTACACACACCAATATCAAAAGAAAAAGAGAAAAAAAACTTTCCCCAACAACTACCCGAGTGTAAATTTGTCGTATTCACCTTCCGGCCTGTGTTTACGCCAGGATGCTCCCAGGTGTGAATGTGTGAAACTGTGAGAGAGTGGATCAGGACATGTGATCGAAAAAAGAACAGCACCAAGAGCGAATCCTCGCTGGATAAATAACATTTATTAAAGTCAAATAACGCTCGGTAGGAAGACCAGCGTGACCAAACAGATCACTCAGCAGGAGCTCGACGTTGCATAAGAAAATTCAACACCAACCTTAAAGTTAACTCTGTCTTTGCCTTTCTCTCTCTCATGTCATCTCTAAACCTTTGTATATAGTTTAAATTATTTGGCTTTATCTGTAATCATTATTACCTTGTGATCTTTTTATTTTTTCATTTTATCTGCAGCAGCACAAACAAAAATCTTCTTCCCACATTTTTAATTCCCGTTTTAGCAGGAAAAAGTAAAAGTTCTTGGAAAAACATTATCAGTTGGACCTGACAGTGCACACCAAAAAGCGAGAGAGGCTGAGAGTTGGAGGAATAATGAAAGCAGTGGCCCCTGAGGAGCACCAACCCCTGTGTGGGAGTTGGGTGGAGGAGGCTCATTGCTCATACAGGAACAATCTTATCTCGCTGTCATTAGTAGCATCCTGCTGTTCAAGGCCTCTGCTGCACCACTGCTCTCCTTCTGCAGCATACATGTCCTTTCATCATGCACACATGAACTAATATATTCATGTAGCAAGTGTAGATAAAATGGGGAAAAACCCAAAACATAAATATAAACATAAAACTTATTAAATACTATTATAGATGATGCAAACAAAGGCAGGTTAGATGATTTCGACTGCAGGGTTTTTTGGAAGAAATCTCTTTATGACTTTACCAGGTTGTTTTTCTGCTGTGACCTTGTTCCAGCTTTGGTGTCTCCAACACATTTCACTTTTAAAAGTCCTGCACTGACAGTACAACCAGACACACTGCCTCACATTTTCTGCTCTAGATCTCACTTTTTTAATGCACTTTGTTCTGTTTTCAACAAGAAAAACATACAAAGATTACATTACATTAAAGGACTGGTGTGAAGGATTTGGAGACGTCTAGCGGTCACACCTCACTTTCTATGTGTATAAAGGAACGAATGAAGCGGCTGCCATTTTAACTTAAAAACACTAAAGAGCCATTATAGAAACATGGCGATACAACATGGAGAGATCTGTAGAAGACAGATCGAGGCTATCAGGCTTTTTTCAGAGGTCTGCAGGATTTATTGTGCTAGTCACCTCTGAAAATCCACTAACATACAAAAAGATCATCACATATTATGGCTTTATTGTCGTGCCGTCACATCACTTCCCCGATCTTTGCAGTTCTCAACACAAACACAGAGAAAAACTTCTGTTCTCTTAGTCTGCCGTGACAGTGTGCTTAAGTCTTTTCCCAGAACTTCTCAGAAAGAGGTTAAATCATTTGTCCTCAAACAGCAGGTGCATCAGAGCTGGATTTGGCCGGATTTAGAGGGAAATCTGCTGGATTTCTGTTTGTCGTGCAGTTCTGAGAGAGCGTGTTGTGAAAGGAGAAATGTTCAAACATCATTATTCCGTTTCTAAAGACAAGCAGAAGAATCGGCTTCATGAAAAATGGGAAACGTCTGCTGTGAGAGGCGAGATTTCGCTCATCCCGACGGCCTCGTTTATTCTTTTCACCTGACATCGTTACCTGCGGTTCCTCGCCGTCCTCGAGTGTGAAGACGACCGCGAGCGTTAACCAGAAACAGATCAGCTGTCAAAACAACACCCACTCATCCAGGGAGCGTTCGGGATGGAGCGGAGATGTGAGGAGGAGGAAGGCAAAGGAATTCTGGGATGCACAACCTCCCTCCCCCCCCCTCCCTCGCTCCTCCGGCCTCCTCTCAGCCCTCCCTTCCTCTGTCAGGAAACCCCCAGCGGTTTGGAGTGGAAACCGGATCTCTCATCTCTCGTCTGCATGTTGCGCTGGGATGTCCCGTCCTCATTATCCCGCTCATTATACTCCCCTTTTATTCCCCAACATAAATACTCTCTCTCCCATGTTTTTGTCTGTCTCTCCCTTCTCCTTCTGCATCTCCATCTCCTACTTTCTAGCTCTGTTTCCATCAATGATTCTGCCTCTCAACCCCCCCACCACCTCCGAGCTCCCCAGTGGACCATTAGAGGACCAATGATGTAATCAACTGCTCGTTAGTCATTATGATTGACAGCTGGCATTGTGGGTTGGCAGGGGGGGCACGTTGGTGGGTCAACCCGTCACTGCTGGGCAACTTCTTGATTCAATTTCAAGACAGAGAGAGAGAGAGAGAGAGAGAGAGAGAGAGGCAGGGGGGAGGATGGGCTTTGTTGAGAAACAGATGCAAACACATGCGAGCGTGGACGGACGCTGGAGAGTCGGAGCTGTCAGAAACACAACTTTCTCCCCTGCTGCGAATCACATGCACGTGATATGATGAGCACACACCTGCCATAAAAGTCAATAACTGTGTCATAAATGTGAAATCACAGCGTGGCACAAAGCAGCTGACGTCCTGATATTTAACAGAGAATTCACATCCTACTACAAAATCCTTAATCCTTAGCTTTTTCTCCAGCTAATTTGTAGACAGAAAATGAATCATAAATGCTTCAAAAAAATTTGTGCATCAACCTTTTAATGTCTCCATCTGTCAACTTCTACAGCCTTTTTTCTACAACAGACATACATCTAAATAAATGAGTATACACTCACATCACAGCTGGCTCATTGTTTTTTAAATCTTACTGGATTTGTTGAATACTTTTTCTGCATGAATGTGACACTAGTAAGATGAATTAATTGTGATTTTTGGTCTTTTCATGGTCATTGAAGACAAAATTATATCAGCAGACTCATCCTTTAGCGATTTTGCAGTATTATAGTGTATTTTTTTAATTAAACTTCGATAGTTGATCACACAAATTGATGCCTGTTGTTCTTACAGCTAATTGAATTAAGTCATAATCAACAGGAGTGAACTCCACCCTGTAAATCACCCCGGCGGGGCGGACAGATGGTGAGTGCAGCGTGCCGGTTAACGTGACCTCGGCCGGGGATCCTGTCAGACTGAGCGACGTCTCGTCTTACTCCTGATTTTCTCCTGAATACAAATATTTCGACGGCAACAAGGAGCGGCTTTAATAACACGTCAGATCGAACAACAGCCATTAATCAAAGCCGCCTGCCTGACGGTGTCTTTCTCACTCAGGCCTCCTTTTTATGCTCTCGCTCTTCCTGCGCTCGTCCTTCGCCTGCCAAACTGCTCTTCCTGGAGCTGTGAGTGGCAGCACAGCAGCTGCTGGGTAAACATCACATCAGAAGTCAGACAAGGAAGCGTCTGTAAAGGTAAAATCAGGCAAAAATCTCACGAGACTGTGCCTGTACGACCATTTATCTTCAACTGAACTTTCTGCACTGCATGAACTCACACAGCCGCACTTTATTTGCAGGTTTTTGCACAAGCACAAACATCACTTCCGCAGTCATATAGTTAATAATACCGTGCTGCTAATGACTTGAAAATAAAGTTGATAATCTGCCGTTTGCCCTTCGGTCGAGAGCGCACAAACAATCAAAGTTTGACGGATGTATAATAAGGCGGCGGCTGAAAGACGGAGCATGAAAGTAATGGACAGAAGAGTGGCAGGGAAAGATGGATGAGGACAGTGAGGGATGGACAGATGAAGGGAGGAGAAGAGGGAGGTCTGACAGTGATTAATGACTTTCTTAGTGTGTGTGTGTGTGTGTGTGTGTGTGTGTGTGTGTGTGTGTGTGATTTGAGGAAGTGTCCCACTGTTGTTGTTTTGGTGTGACAGGCTTGTTGGGGCCTTTATTAAACCTTGTTTCATTTCCACAGTTTAAGGAAGAAAAACAGGGAGCGTTTATGTTTCACAAGCCACATTTCATTTCATTCTGACCTTGAGAGCTTTCTTGTAGAAAAAGAAAAAAACAAGTAAATGAAGATAAAATAGTTTCATAAATGGTGGTTTATGTGTGTTTCTGTATTTTTCCCATCAAAATCAATACAATATATGACTTTAGAGAAACAAACAGATGCACATCTTTACTTTTTTTTAAAGGTTGTCCCTCTAAGGAGTATTATTTTTCACCACAAATATCTTTATTTTATTCTGCATTATAACCCAAGACAGTTTAATTTGCCTCATCTTTAAGGAAAGTTACAAATAAGATTATGCTTCATGTTTGCCTGCAGAGACATCAGGCTTTGGGATAAAATGACCTTGAAAGTGAAGGAACAATAAATCATGATTACAACTAAAAGACTATCTTTGGTGGGGACTAATTGCTGACTGCTGATGTGTTTTTTCTTGGACAGTTTCAAATCTCTGAATGATGAGCCGCTCTCAATCCATTTTCAGTTCTCCCAAACCTTTTCTTTTATCTTTAATAGTGATATTTTTCCAAGTTTTGCAGAAATATTCTTTCAACATATTTACATCCTCCTAATATGAAACTGTCCCTCACGAGGACTCTGTAACATCACTTACACTCCAAAACACCAATTTAGTTAAGACAAACTCTCGAAGGCCGTGACCTCCGCTTTGCAAACTTCCTGTCATTAACCAACCAGATGAAAACATCCTGATGACATCACCGCTCATCCATCATTTGACTGTGGTGATTGCAGGGCCACTGATAGTGATTGGTGATTGTGGAGGGATGCTGATTATGGCAATTGTGTGTCGACTTTGTGTGTGTGTGTGCATGTAAAAAAATGATGCTGCAGAGATGTGTTCACATTAAAACTTGATTAGTGTGCAACCTGCTGACCTCAACCATGAACCCTGACAACTGAACGGCTCCTTCCTCCCTTTCTTTTATCATTCACATCCTCCCTTTTTCTTTCTTTCATGAGTATGTTAGAGTTTGGTCAAATACACCAGTTATGTGTCTTATAACCTTCAAGAAACATCTTTTTAAGCTGAACTGTGATGACCATCAGTTGAAGGACTGTTGTGGTTGGGCCTTGGGTAACAGTATCTGGCCATGCAGACACACAGTGCTCACGAATAGTTGTACTTAATTATAGTGTTTGTTGTGTTGGGAGATTTAAAATAACCCCCTCTGGTCTTGGTTACAAGAAAATATTAGTTTGGCTACGACTTCTTTCCATTTATTACAATGAAACAAAAACGATTTTTCAAGCTGTGGTTGTGCCATCATGGAAATGTGCTAACCACAAAGCCAAAAAAAGATGCTTTAAACTGACCCCGCAAAAACTCCCTCAACCTTTCCCCTAAATCCTCTCTCAAGTGAAAAATGAGTGGAAATGAATACAAATCCCCCACAATCCTCTTTGGCTCGATCCCTCCCGCCCGGCTCGGCTTTTTGCAATCGCGACACACACGTGCGCACACACGCTTCGTGGCTACACGAGTGTATTTAACACCTCCAACCCCCCCACAAGACTCTCCTGTGTGTCTTTTCACCCAGTGTGCTACAAGCCAAATTACTGTAGAAACACCCTGTTAGCAGAGAGAGAGAGAGAAGAGGGGGAACAAAAATCCCCGGTGATACTGAACACTCACTTTTAAAGCCTGTAATAACTTTTCTTTTCAGCCTTGGCATTAACAACATATGTCCATAGATATGAAGAAAACATGGAGGCATGATCTGAGCTCATTAGGATCATTTTCATCTCATTACAGCTCCAGTTATTCCTGTTGCTCTGGATAACGCTGTGCTCGCCAAAGTAACCGCTGAGTTCTGAGGACACGCCGTTTTAAGGTGATCAGACAAAAAGTAATTTAGCCATTTTATTTGGTGCTGAAGCTGAAAGTTGATGTAAGCACAGGTTTGACATGTAATCATAAAGTTGATATGGTGAATATATTAGCAAAAAGCTGCCAATTTACACATCTAACAAACAACTTACTAAATGATCCACTAATCCCAGATAATCACTAACTTTGTTGGAGGTTAGGGTTTATCGCAGCTGCCTGTTAAAATTACAGTCATAAAACTAAAATAATGAGCTAAAAGAGGCTAAAAAAGGTAGGTACAAAGAAATAATTCAAACTGCTGTGATGGGTGATTTTTCTCTGCGCTTTTGGTGCTGTGATCAACGTCACACACAGTCATTTTTATTACAGTCGATCGGAGTAAAACTTTTAGGATTGTAACTGAAACCGGACAAATTCCTGCATCTTTACAAGCAAACAGCAGATCAGCTGATTCCACTAATCAGCTGCCGTCTTTCTCATTCCCATAAAAAAATGCAAAAATCGGAGAAATCAGCCGCTCGCTTGAAACGAAAACCAACTCGCTCTCGGAGCAATTGGCACATAATCGTCGCCATGCGTAATCAATCCCCCTCATACCTTTTATGATCCCCGATTGAACCCGTAGCTTTCTGAGCTTTGTGCAAGACGCTGGCAGAGAGCGGAGAGTCAAACTGAGAGAGCAAAACAAGACTGTGGTCATCCCCCCGAGGCACGAGCGAGCCGAGCAGGAGATGTCAAGGTAGCCTCGGACAATTAAGATTGTATTCCTGATAAAATAAGAAGATCTGGGCGGAGTAAAACAGAAAAGAAAAGCTTACAACGTGCACTCGTGTCCACCAGAGACTCGCTGTGTGTCCAAGAGGTGGATATTATCCGCTTCACTGACTACCTCTCTCTCTCTCTGCTAAAATGTTGTTTCACAGTCCAACGGACGATCAAGTTTCCGAGCTGCAATCTGTGGTGAGCAACGCGTTGCCAATAACAGCGTTCACATGAGTCTTGATACTCGCCCCGGTGAGTGCCAATGCCTAATTTTAATTACGGGAAACCTCTTGGTTCGCCAGCAGCTTTATCACTTCTAATTGCCCCTGTTTCAAAACTATGTTGTCTCCACGTTGAGCAACACTGAGCTTCATTTCTTTTGGTGCAGCGAGAGATGTTTGGGACTTCTTCCCTTCTTATGTCCTGCGTGAACACTCCCCAAAATAATCTGTGTCACTTCCAATGATAACTAAAAGAGAAGAACTACATTTTTCTAAAAATGTCCTCAGAGGAAAGTTGCAAGGGTAGCTCAAAAGGATGAAAAAATAAGCCCTCTCGCAGCGGCTACGTCTGAGATGCTGAGCACAGAGAAGCATCTTATGATCATTAAGCAGATACAGTGGAGGCAGCGTTATGTGGAATATAATGAATAGCTGATACAGTGGAGAAGATGAGACCCCATGGGAGACGGGAAAGGAGAGGAGCCTGGGGATGAGAAGACAGGAAAATAGATTATGGAGAGAGCGTCTGAAGGAGGAAATATAGGAAAATACCAGAGGGTGAAAGGTGGAAAAACAGCAGAGAAGAGCAGCAGAGGAAAAGCAGAGGATACGGTGTCCTCTGGAAGGTCAAGAAAAGAAATGTTGATATGCTTTGCAGAGAGCGTTCCCTGAAATATCATCTTCTCCGAATCCGAGGGCACGCGGGATGTGAAGTCAAGGGAGGAAAAAAAGTGTGTTTCTTCGCCCGCGAGCTGCAGCGTCTTACACGTCCGAAAGTCTACCGAAGCCTCGCCATAACAAGCGGCGAGATGATGAGGTGCCTATGAGGTAGAGGTGGAGAAGGAACGAGGGGAGAGGAAGGGCCGGATAAGACGTCGGGATCAAAGTCAGATCCAAACCGGACGGCTCTCCTTAAACCCTCCCCGTCACGTTAGGTCACCCTGTGAGCTTTGTCACCTTATGAAAAGAGTTTTATGGCTTTTTATGATTTCCACCCTCTGCCGCGGCCACGCCCTGACGCAACGCGCAGCTTCAGACGGGAGGCTTTTAAATTGAAAGTCTCCAAGTTAGAGCACGAGTAACGCCCACACGACCCCTCCTCTCTCTCTCAGTAGTGCTACCTTTAAATGAAATCCCTCATATTTCCCCAGAGGTGTCCGATACTGAGAGACGGCGCACATGATTGAGGGCATGCAAACACACACTTGTATTCACACACACACTCTCTGCCACCCTCTGGGGCTCGTAAAGGATCAGGTCGGTCCACCTTGGAGTGTGTGATTGAGTGTTAAGCCCGCAGGCCGTGAAGCAGAGTGAGTCCCTTTATTGACGCATGCTGAAGCCTTAAAACTAAATATTACACTTAAATAAAGTGTGTGTAGTTTGTACTCCCATAAATATGCGATGACTTCGGGTGTGAACATGAGCTTGTTTTTAGCCATGCTATCAGTGTGAGGGGGAAACATCAGCGTTAAATCCAGGCTGAAATATCTCAGGAAGCGTGGAGTGGATTGCACTACACACATTTAACTCTAGTGCCATCTTCACGTCAAACTATAAATTCTGATTTCAACCACACATCTGCAAAGAAAATGCCAGTAAGATCAGGAACAAGGTAAAACAGCGTACCAACATCTGCACTGTCAAAGCACCAGTGTGCCCAAAAACAACCTCACACAGCCTCGGGCTCTGCTGTGAGTCCTGTTCCAGTTTTGAATTATTGGGTTTGTTGAGGTTCACACTGCCTCAATACAAGTAACCCCGGACTTGTAAACACAAATCTCAAGGAACCACAAGTAGCTCATTTATTAGACACAGTTTTGTCATCATCATCCTGCCAGAATAAATCTTTTGGCAACGAGGGATATCAAAATAAACCACTCCAATTCCTATTAGTTCACTTAAATGTAATCAGTGTTTATTGTTGTTTACCTCATGTCGTCCTCTGAAATTCAAACAGTATTTCCTGTCAAAACAAATCAGACTAACTTTATCGGAACACGCTGTGAAAGCGGCCTGACCTTTTCCCCCCATTGGAAGTGTGCTAACACATGAAGCCATCCGACGTGGACTTGGATGAAGACCCGCAACATCTGGTGGACATTTTGTCAAGAGTCACGGCCCCTCTCCTCCGCCTGATGTTTGTTTGTTTTCTTCCCCTCTACAACCACTCCACCGGCTCCTGTCAAGCTGGGTTGCGTTGGTCCGTGCTTCGCTGTTTGCGCAAGGAACCGAAGGGGAGGAACTGAATTGGTGCGAACCAAACTGCCCAAAGTGTGTGCAGAGGGTCAGATAAATTGTGTGAAAGTGTGAAGCTGTGTGTGTTTGCATATTTTACACAGCGGTTGTCATTTGAACGCCGGTCGTCCATCGCTATCCTTTCGACCTCTGACAGGGGAGGAAAATGATGTCTGACAAACGGTACCCTTGAGGATGGAGCAAAAGTGCAGCGAGCTGTAAAACGAAGGATGTTTAAATGGCTACACATGTTCCTGCGTCATATCTGAGCATTAATAGACACGAGCTTGATACCACTTGGAGCAGAAACGGCGCGTTAACCCAGTCCCCGCTCGTACGAGTTGATCTCATTTTACCTCCGTGACCCTGGCGGTTTTGGATCTGGGCTTCGGGCTCGGCCCAGTTTAACATGGATTCACTTGAGAGGAGTTGGCCTCTTTAATAAGGTCCCATCCAGAGCTGAGCGCCACTGCCACAGAGAGTAATTGGGGTGATATATAAGTGTGTGAATGTGCGACCACATGCTCGGGCCTATACATGATGTGTAGCTATAAACTAGCTTGACTTTGGCACAGACTTCGCCTTTAGCATAAAAACTCAGTCGTATGGAAGACAAAATGTGGGAAGTTTCACAGGATGACACTGCCTGCTCTCTGTCTTTGTTAAAATTACCTTTATCCCAGCTTTCCCTGTACAACACATGCAACCAGTTTGTGATCTGACCTTCACTCGGCCTCAAGAAAGAATATTTCTGTATTCCTATCATGTTGTCACTTTTTTTCTGTTAAACTTTCCAGTCTGATTCAGCAAACCCTCATAAAAGGCCAAAATGTTTCTGCATCATAAAAACACCACCTGATCACAGGTAGCTGTCTGTTTGAGATTTGATCATTAACATAATCACTGCACCCAAAACGCAATGCAAGTTTCCTGCTAAAGAATATAAAGAAGAAGAGCTTCAAGTACTGTTCTTAAAATTCAAAGCAGATGTAAACATAAGAGATGTGCTGTAACGAGCTTCGGCACAGAGAGATGGACTCAAATGCACGACCGACCAGGGACAGGGACAAAAAGGGTATTTTATGACAAAACAAAAGTGCTCACGGGGAGGATCAAAGTACAAACAAAAAAATCACCCACTAAGAGGACAAAAAGGATCCAAACCAGAAAACAAGAAAAAGTCAATAAACAGAAGAAACCCCACTCTTGACTATAACATGCAACCTCAACACGAAACAAGACAAACTGGACCAGGACAAAGGAAGACCAGGACTATTTATACCTGAGGTGAGGGGGAACAGGTTAAATGAATCAGGGGCGGGAAGACAATCACACAGGCGGGAAAACACACAAAAGCAGGAAGTGAGGATCTGAAATGAGAGGGAAGAGGTGAGCACAAAATAAAACAGGAAGTGCAAATCGAGATTAGACATAAGTGACTTCAACTTAAAACATGACGTGAACATGAAAAGACTAAACATGAAACTAACAAACATGAGGAGCCTGGGATTACACTGCAGATTTGAGGCAGGTGTAGAAGAGAAGAAAGAAGAGAGCGAGAAAGGGAGATCCACAGCCACACAGATGGACAGAGGAGCACTGAAAATATAAGAAAAACACTGGGGATCCTATTAGAGTATGATCAGAGTGATTTGAACTTTATCTTTAACAACCTACATCTTATTCAGTAAATTTGAATTTCATCAGCCTGAATGTGCAGCACAAAAACTACTTACTCTAAAAAGCATTCATTTGCTTCGCTTATTTGCAAATAACCACTTTAAAAAACACGACACAAGCAGAGGCTTCTTTCTTGTTCTCCTTTATTTAACCACGGTAGCCATGCACACACACATTAACACACACACACACTGATCAGGCTTTCCAGTGCCTCACACCAGCATCCAGTGTCCCTGCGAAAACAACGATGACCAATCCACAGCGAGCGGCCTCATAAAAAGCATCTTGACGTGTGACTGCTGATGGAAAGTCTCTGTTGTCCTCAAAGGCCTGGAACAGGACGGCGTGTCCCGTCCACTCTGAGAAGAGAGAGCGCTCGCAGAGACCTTTAAAAGGTGAGTTAGAAAGCGGCGCCGCCACGGTTCTTCGACGGCCTGCTTCACAGGCGGTCATGAGTAATCACAGCTTTAATGTGCGAGTCCTCGCTGTGGTGACGGACCTGTGAGGTGTTTATTGGCTTCCCCAACAACACCAGCAAAAACAAATCCTGCCTTAAAGAGTGGACGCCTCAGCCCCGCCCCCTCTATCTTCCGACACAAACATCTCATTTCGGGCGTGGATGGGTGGGTGGGTGTGGCTGAAAGGGCCGAGGGTGGTGAGTGTTGCTTGGCTCCGTGTCACACTTTCCAGCGTGAAGAAAACAAGTCTATTTGTGAAGTCGCCACAGGAGCAGAGTGTACCTTTTAGTGCAGGAGCGTGTTACGTGTGCTGAGTCCCCACGTGTGTGTGTGTGTGTGTGTGTGTGTGATGGAGCCAGGCTGCCGGTCCCAGTGGCATTTGCGCTGTCATTTGGCTGTCGTGCCGTGTTATTACCAAAGCTCAGTCACACACAGACATGACCATAAATGTATTCAAATATATAGAAACTTTTTAAACCTTTTTACCAATTGAGTTGTTTAATTAGACATTTAAACAATCAAATATGTCTGAAATAAGAAATACTCTTCCTCCATCTTCATCTGTACTCTTGCATCACTCATCAGTGTGTGAGAATGAAAAATGAAATGTGTGTGTATGTGTTTGCAGGGGAGCAATAGTGAAGTCGAGAAAGAGCGCAAGGCTGTAATTTAGTAAACCATGAGATTGCAGGGGTATCAGTGTGGCAGAACAAATCAAAAGTCACCCGTCTCCCGCTGCCACTTTTCCACCAGGGGTGTAGTTAGCATCGTGGGTATTAGCCCCTGCCCACATCCCGTAGCAATAACTTTGAGGTCGGCGCTGCTGTTAAAAATGAGCTCTCTGAGGGCTGTCAGCGTGTGATGCTCCCGCATCGGACCAAACGGCACCAGAACGAAACGAGGCCAAGACCTACTGAGCATTTTCCAGCAAAGGTCAATGAAGTCGAGTTAAGCAGGAAAAATAAATGCTCATCGTTTGCTGAGAAAACCACAATGACACAAATTTAACATGTAAGTAAGTTTAATGCATCCATTCGGTCACTTGAGCCGTTGTCTTTCAAGTGTAGGTATTTAACGTTGATTTATTTCGAGGGATCAAGTGTGTTTTTTTCATGATGTGAAATGTACCGAGGTGCATGACGTCAAACTGTCTCGTAATGTAATGTAGTGTGAACGACAGGAGGTAGATCAGGTCGTTTTTCCTCCTGTCCACATGTGGAAGCGTCTTTCCAAAGAGGCTGAACCACAAATTACTTCCCGTGATCTGTCCAGCACCTTGTTAGGTGTTATGTGTGTTTAAGATGAGATGCCAATTGAAAAGCATTCAGGAAAAAGCTCTATATAGAGGCTGAAATACACTTCAGCTTATTTTGGAGGCCATTATCCCCTAAAATGATGCTCGTATTGGACGATTCTGCAACTCAACAATGATTTACTTCCAGTACTATTATCGTACCATAACTCAGATTGTGCAAATGTACAAAGTCAGTATTGCTGCAAATAAAAAAATTAATTGATTCAGCCGGCGCCTAACTTGATTGATTCACATTTTATGTTTTTTTCATTAAAGCTGTTTAGAAGAATACTCTTTTATCGACGTTCTTGACAAGCCAGTTTCCTCGTGTTATAGTGACCAGCATTTGGACGCGTTTGAAAGCTTGCTGGGAGATTAATAATACAACTCCAGAGCCCTCTGAAAGGTTTAGCTTACTTTGAAGGTGCTTCAGATTCAAATGATGTTGACTGATGTTGTTTTGTTTAAACCAGGAAGGTGAAGGAAAATTTCCCCATCGTCCAAGATTTGGCCGAAGTTGAGGAGTATTTGTTCTGGCGGCGCGCTCGATCAGGTTGCTGAGCTCAGGGACTTTAACGCTGATGACATGAGAGGCAAAAGTGACTCAGGAGCTGAGTTTGTGTGCTGGGATGATAAATCTGTGGAACAATTGTGCTTAAATGAGGTCATCAACGTGCTCCTATATTGTCTTTGGTGTGATGGGCTGTGACCAGCGTGGGAGGAAACAAACTGCAGACATTACAACGCATTACAAAGCAAAGTGTAAAGGCGAGTCTTGGACAAAGGAGGTGGATGATTTTTCTCCAGTCTGTCCATTTGTCTGCTCAAAAGTTATTTTCATGAAAACCAAATGCACAAATCTGAAGAAATCCCCAATCCTGCCTTTGAATATGAGAATGAACACTCCCGTTACACCCCTCTAAGTTTACTTTGTTTTAGGGTTTGTCCCAAGTTCAAATCCCAGACGACCCCTCAGTCTGTCATGTTCAAGTTCAAGGCCTCGCTGTAGTTTGGGAAACGCGATGATAATCATCGAGGACGACTGGCCAGTGTGAGTCCAAGGTGTTGGATCGTTTCAAGAGGTCGTGGCCCTAATTTGTGTGTCAAAACGAAGGTTAACCAAACTGATCGAACGAGTTTCTGGCCAGCATAGAAGAAAAAAAGCAGAAGAAGAGACCCACAAAATGCATCCAAAGTGAGAGAGCCTTGTGAAAGGTTAGGAAGTGAGCAGATTGAAATAGAGAAAACAGATCAGATAGTGCTGAATCAGCCATCAAAAACTCCCTCTCACTGCATTTAAAGAAATAATGCCCAAAACAAAACAACATATGTGATCAGTTTAAGTCTTTTATCCATAAATATTTTATGTTTTTATGAGTGCATGCAGGTTTAGTAAAAGGCTCCTGCAGAAACCTCAACTCCGTCAACGTCCTCCTCAACAACAACTTGTAAATGTCAATGCACAAATGCACATGGAGAGAAGTTAAAGCTTCAGAAACCTACTGAACCTTGTCGACGTCGCACGAGGCGTTCGCTGTGTTTTTCCCTCTTCACACAAATAATTTCTGACACTTTTAACGAGAGCAACCTTGGGCAACAAAATTCACACATTATCAGATAATCTCTCCTGGAAGATAATTAGTCTTTCAGGAGAGACTGCCTGAAAATCATCCACATATTTGAATCACATCCTCCCCTCACTGACGGGCGGCCTCCAGTGTCGCCGTTCAGAAACACTTCTGGTTTCTGAGCTGGTCAGTGAACTTTCGAATAAAGTAGCTCTGTTCATCCTTTTACAGTTGTCAAGGCGTGACGTTATAAAATCATGGATGCCTTTTCCAAATCTTTTGGCTTCAAAGATTGACTACCTGGAAAAAGCTGAGATTGACGGTGGTAACTCTCTACTCAGTAACTCCAAACCTTATCAATCATTTGGGTAATGGCACTATGGTTACCGGTTCTGATCTTGCAATGTCGAGACATCGTGATGTATTCGTTTTTACTGGGTTTTGGCTGTGTGGTCTACACTGTTGTGTTTGGGCTTGGCATCCCTCATAGAAACAGATCCAAACCAGCTACTTTAACACAAAAATGACTCTAAAACTGTCACGTAAAGGTGGATAATTGGAGGAAAGTTCTGTGATCTGTGATTTGACTGAAATAGGAAATCCTCTCGGGAGGCCTTTTTCCCACACTGCACTGATCCTGAGGACTTAAAGACTTGGACTGGCAGAGGTGGGTCACGGCTGGCGGTGACTCGATGCCATTGTTCATAGGGTGGGAAAGAGGAACAAGTGAGAGCCACAGTGGAAAACAAACGGAAAGTTTCTTTTTTAAGAGACGCAGTCATTTGTATCCTCGTCCTATTCGTCTTCTTTCTTCAGACTGCTGTTGAGAGACGTCTCATATATCTTTATGATGAATATGCGAGGTTGCAGTGCAGCTACATGGCGCGTTTTGAAGCCAAAGGGTGCGGGACTGACAGCGAGACTGACCCAGACGGACAGCTAGACAGATAGTCATCCCGCCCGCCAATCTCACCTTGTCCTCAGAGAGGCTAATGTTTCTGGGAAAATCCCACTCCGCTTGCTGCCCTGTCAGATGCTCACAGCTGGCACGGGCACATGGAAGCTGACAGGGTGAAGGAAAATGGGATGCAGTGGGCTGGTAAGACAAAGCGGGTGGGAAGGATGTGGGTGAAGGAGTGGATAAGGTTTAGCCTCGGTTTGTCTCTGTGATTGGCCACAATCTTCTCCCACATCTGGTTCTTTCTCACCTCCTGTAATTGCGTCTTGTTCCCCCTCGATGTTTACGACACAGACACAGCAAACCTCTTGAAAAGCTGCTCAGACATTTCTCTGGCAAACAACGGCTGTTAGATGTCACTGTGTTTCAGCAACACTTAAATCATCACAACTCCTATGGTCCAAGGACAAAAAAACTTTAACATATGACAGCGGGATGCAAGCCTGGGGAAATAAGGTGGCTCAAGAGAGAGAGAGAGAGAGAGCTTGTAGATTCTGCTTTACACTGATTTCTTCCGACTTCCGTACAAATTAGGTGCCATTATTGGGCCGACAAACCTGCTCCAAAGGGGAGGGCCGAACTTGGACGGGCTGTCTAAACAAACGCAACAATGGTTTTTATTGTCGTGCTGGCCCGAACTCCCCCACACACCCCTGGCAGGGAGCAGAGCTTTCAGTGGAACAGCCCGTCAGTGAGCATAAAGTTGATTTGGCTGATTATGAACTTGAGCGCCGCTCTTACCGAGACATGGCTTCACTCTCTCTCCCTCTTTTTCTGCCACTTTGACGTTTTCCCAGCTTTGTTGGATGGAGAGATAAAGGGGAAGGAGGCAGACAGAGAAAGAAAGTGGGTGGAAAAAAAAAGGAAAGCTTTTTTTTTGTTGTTTTTTGCTTGTCCTTGAGTATTTTCCAACTGTGTTTTCTTTAATACGGCTCCATAATAGATTTTCTTGGAGCTGTCTGCTCCCTTTTGCCTTTCATATGTGTGAACAATGAATATTGGTGGCTGCCCAGCTAGCTCGGCCCTCCCGGCTGGCACCAAACGTCCATCACTGTGCTGGCAAAGCGAAGTTTAAAACACAGCATGGTCGGCACTGGAACGCCTCTGGTTGTTAGTGGTTAACCCACGGCTCCCCACGGGGCTCGCTGCTCACCAGTCATCTTTCCAACCTCCCAGTGAATTGCATAAAGTTTCCGGTGTCAATGACGTAGGAGAGGTCATTCACAAATATAGGATGGCATATACATTGGATGGTGAGAAATGGCCATATTTTCCATGAAAAAAAAGAGAGATTTTCCTGTAACACATAAAGTTGCCTCATGTGAAGATATCCTTCACTGCTTCTGTATTAGTACAGCAGAAACTGTGCAACCAAATCCTTCCACATTCCCACATCCTCGAAGAAAAACCACTTTTACTTTTGATGCCCAGAAGTACCTCTCTTAATCTCATCTCTTAATCTACCAAAAATACTGTGCGACAGGTGTTTACAGATATATTAAGAACAAGAAAACAAGACTTTCTTTGCAGGAGTTCTGATCACAACAGGAAGTAACACAACTTCATCCATGCATCCAGGATAGTTAAAAGAGGATGGTGAGACAAAGCTAAAAGATGCAATAACTTCCTCTGTTGGTTTGCAGTGTCAGGACAGATTGCTGTTGGTCAGCGGTGCAAATTTGCATGTTAAAAGTCTGAAATGACCTGACCTGATCTGATCTCACCGTTTGAAAGGCTGATGTGGCAAGTGGTAATGAAGGACTGAAGATAAGGACGGTAGACTGGCTAAGATCGCATGCCAAGGTTTAATAACTCGACTAACAGCACCGGTGCTTCCTCTCCTCCCTCTGCCTTTTTGTCCTTGACTCTGTTTGTGTCTCCCTTCCTTCCTGTGCTCCTCGTTTATCAGCGAGCTTCTTTTTCACCTTTATCTGCTGTTCTCCTTTGCAGCTCCTCCATTTTGTCCACTAGCTGTGGGCAGGAGCGTTTGTGATTGACATTTATTACAAAGGGATAAGAGTCATTTGGGAGTGCAGGTTACAAAGTCGACATGCACCCACGCACAACACGGACAAGTGAAGGCAGCTCTGTTAATACACCTGACCAGTGGAAACGCAGCCTTGTGATGGAAAACAGACAGAGCGTTGGGGGGGTTGGAGCTCGTCACCACAATTACCACAAAACACGTCACAGAATACCACAAGTAATCCACAAAGTGCACCACAGAGAACCACAAAGCACTGCTTCATAAAGGACCATGAGGTATTGCACCGCAACAAAACCCCCAAAGAGCCTGAACCACAAACTAACATTAAGTCGTTGTCGCAGTTTGTTGCACTTTATGGTTCTTTGTTTTATGTTGATAAAGGAAACGCCAGGTCCTGTCATGAACCCTGAAGGCTCGTTATCCTCCAAACTTATCGTCGAGATTCGGCACAGCAATGCTGCGCTCAAAAAAAAAAAAAAAGTGCTCACTAAATTTGTTTTCAATGCCTATACCTCAGCCTAACCGCGAGCCCTGGCTGCGACACCACGCTCCAGTTTTATTACTTCTCTCATCTCCTCCAGTTCCCTCTTCTCTCTCCCTCTCCGGTGATTATTTCTCCATGCCGCTCTCCTGCGAGCGTCTGGTCTTGGGTATCAGTCCTGCGCTGAGACTTTCTGGCACGAGTGCAGGTGGAGGCTAAATGTTGCATGGTGTTTTGGTTACTGTGGCGGTGCCATGCAGCGCTCGAGCAGTTATATTTCAAAATGCTGCGCGTCCAGCACGGGGATAGCATCATTACATACGGATCATCCCGCCATATTTCTTGATTATTGATGAATTGGTTTGCATAAGTGTTTGCCATTTTGTCAACTAAGGACTTTCAGTAAGTTACCTAATAAGTCCAATTTTGTGTTTTAATCATGTGCTGTATAAATCATTCTGTAAGAGCACATGTTGCTGTGTTGCCAGTAGTGTGTATCTCGCCCCGTCTCTCTCTCTCTCTCTCTCTCTCTCTCTCTCTCTCTCTCTGTCTCAGATGAGCTGCCATTAAACATCGAAGCAGAGGTAGATTGTCTAAAGGGCACGACTCCCGAAACCGCAGCGCCATCAGAAGAGAAAACCACAGATGCAGCTGTTCAGACTGAACAGAGCGAAAGGATAAGTTTCTCTCACTCTCTTTCTCTGTCTCTCATTTTAAAAGACGGGCCTCATTAAATGGAAGTAAGGCTGCTCGGGTCCAAAACCGAAGAGAGTCGTGCCCCTCGAGTGCGCTCCGCTACTAACCATAGCGCTGGCACGGCGCAGTGTGGAAAACAAGTGAATCAAATGCAACCGCTGAGCTGCAGAGAGCGCACAAAGACATAATATTACATGGTGTTACGTGGGTGCAGTAACAAGGGATCAGCTGTAGCAACAGCGGTCAAACACCACGTGATGGAGGCCGCAGCGACCTGTGGAGGCACACAGGATGGTCCACACTCAGAAACTACTGCATGGATTTCAATTTGAATTGGACTGAATTTTGATGAAGAAGTTTGTGATTCCCAGAGGATAAATCCTGATGTTTCATCCCATCATGAGGTTTCATCAGTTTCTTTAGTTCTCCAGTATTTCATGACCAAATACTTGCAAAACTCTACTTGATAACTGTTTAATTATCAAATGTCAGCATCCCAACACATTAAACTAAGATGGTGAACATTGTAAACATTATACTAATTAAACAGTAGCATGTTAGCATAGGGTGACCATATTTTTTCTCAGAAAAAAATCCAATGAACATGAAGAGTTGGAAGAATTTTTTACTTTGAAGATGACACATTTGTGGCATCTTCTCAAATAAAAGTCTTGGAAATACTTTTTTCAGAGGATGATGTGAAAGAAGTGTGGAAACGTTTTAATGTCAGCTCTTTAAATACAGAAGCTGTTCCTGTTCTCATTCTTGGTGTCAACAGCTTCACAATGACATTTTTATTAATTTCCATTCGTACTTTCTGTATCAGATTCTCAGGAAACCAGAGTTTGCGATGGTTGCCATGACAAAATGTAAACCTTAACTGCATGTCAGTAATTTGAGTTAGTCGCAATAATTGATCTACCATGGCAGCTTTTACTGCATTAACACGAATGACAAGGAGACATAACAGAGAAGCTGGGTATCGACTTGTGCCACATTTAGTCGTGGAACACTTTTCTGTGGTACCTCATGCTTTGGGTTTGTTTTGTGGTTTGTACTGGCACACTTCTCTGCGGTTTTTGTGCTTGTGTGTTTGAAACCAACTAGGAAAAGCAAACAGCCGGGATTTTTTTTTTTTTTTGGTTGTTTTTCTTTAAGTAATTTCAACATCACATCGGTTATGAATATCACATCAGACGTGACTAATCACAGACGCTAAACAGGTTTGTGCATCAGCTCGGAGCGGAGCATGAAGTCCTGCTGCGCGGATGAATCAACTTGGCAGAGAGACGCAGGTCGACCGAGGGAGAAAGGAATGTGGTTAAGAGTCTGTTTGGTCACGCTCCATAACAGACGGCCTTAAACAAACAAACCTTTGCTACCTTCGTCTGCAGTGTGCTGCCGTGATCCTGCAGGCTCGCCGTGCTGCGGAGGGAGACGGACGATCTGTTTGGAAGGTTTTTACCAAAATGACCAACTTTTCTTTATCGTCAAGTGCACAACCTTTTGCATTGTCTTTGAAATAAAACATTAACTAAATGGACGACGATAAACTAATCCAGGCTCAGCAGCTCACTTGTGCTGCACAGTAACTTATACGTGAAGCATTTTTGTGTCCTAACTGCTGTTGCCAAGAAATATTACCCAGGAGTCCTGTGGAGCCAGATGCATTTTTAAAAAGTAGGATAAATAAAGGATATAATCAAAAAAGCATAAACTTTTCAATTTGGAGTTTTAAGAGAAGGGGGAAAAAGTAGAAACGGAAATCCACAAGTTTCTGCAAAATGAAATAAATTTTACTCTGATTGGTTGTTTTTGCATGTAACTCACTCGTCTGCTCGCTGTTACGTGCTATTTGCAAGTTTCCTTATCAAAATTCCACTTGAACAATTGGACATGTTTCCTTTTTTGGCTGTTCAGATTTCAGATAAGTGGTGCATCTTATCTGATCACCGTGCAAAACATTAATGAAGAGCAGGTTTGTTGATTTGTTGTCATACGGGAGCAAGAAATACCAGCTCCAGTTATATAACACATTCATACTGTGTTTGTTCCTCCACAACAAACAGCAACCAACATCAAGCTTCAAGAGTGTGTTTGCATTCACCCACTTTGTAAGTCTTTTCAGTCAGTGTGCAGAAATGACAGAAAAAAATGCTCAAATATTGTTAAGCTGAAATGCAAAAACACACAATCTGACAAATATTGATGCATCAATCAATTATTGCACCTTCTTTTTCTGAGGTGGTTTAATGGCAGGAATGTCATTACCAACTGTTTATCTCGATAATTGCATATTTGTTCATTTTTTGGCAGCTTTTCTAGAGTTTTGGTCAAAATTTGAGCTGCATTTGGAAAGAAACTTGACTTCTGAAAGTTTTAATGTCTTCAGCTTGACTCAGCAGCAGCAGTAATGACAGTATTGCTTGAAACCACAACAAATATATCAGATGGCAGATTAGTCCATTCAGTAGATTACCTCCCTTAAGCTGACCTCATAGTGTGACACAACACCAGTATTAGGACCCTTTTGTCCTTAAAAAGCCAAGATCCCTTTATAATAAGACTGTTGTCAAGATAAAGCCTGTCCACAAAGAAGAATCAGAGAAAATCTGCTGTAGTTCACGTCCCTACATGACAAACGACTGGAGAACGTTTTGACTGATCTTGGCGAGCTTGTGACCCGTTGTCAGTCCAAATGTAGTTTCCCCCTAATTTCCACCAGATCTCAAGCAGCGAATCTCATTTCCACATCGCTGTCCTCGATCCTTTATGTCACCCTTCATTTCACAAAGATGACAGTACAAAGAAAATAATATCCCGTCGCTGGCACCGTCCTTCCAGCGTGTCAGACGTCGGGTCGTCGCCGTGTGTGGTTGGGAGCCGAGCAGCCCCCCCCCCCTCCTTAAAGCCTGAGCCACAGACTCAGATCAGATTCTCTCAGATAACATCAGTGGATGCTTAACACAGCCGGTTTGGCCTCTCCTGCAAACAGAGGATCGGGTTTACATGTGGACGTACGGTCACGCGTCTCCTTCCACAGGTTTGTTTGGTCAGCATGGCGCCCGGCGTTCAGATACCTGGGACCAGATCGCACGTACACACAGCTTAAAAAAAAAAAAAACAAACGCACAGGCACAAACTGAGAGAGAGAGAAAAAAAAGACGATCAACCCGCAATGTTGTCTTTAACGAAAACATTTCCTGGTTGCCATGGGAACAGCCACAGTGGGCCAAACCGCAGATTTCACCATCCGTCCCGTAAATATGACAGCTATTTATCTTGTCCCACGTTCAACGGCGAAATGATACGGTATCAAATGTGCTCCACACGACTACATAAAAGGCTCGGAAACCTCAGAGCTGCTGCGAAACGCATAATCTGATGATGGAAAGTCAGTTTTCTGATGAACCTTTAAATAATTTTCCACAGATAATCACAGAGCGCGAGATTAACTTGATCCACAGGTAGAGCTGGATGTGAGGTCCTCAAACAGCTCATCCTTTTCTATCATTTATTAAAACTGATGGATTTTTGTGATGTAGATTTATCAGCGATGTATTTGATGTTCTCTCTACTTTATCTTCAATGAAAGGGACATTTAAAGTGATTAAGACAGGACTATTCCTGTCTTAATCGCTTTAAATGTCCCTTAAAACAGCGAATTAGACGCAGCATTTGCAGATTAGTTTCTTGGTTGTGGAGGCAGTATTGTTTCTATTCTCTATTCTGACTTTGTACAGGCCTCTTCTTTGAGTACAGATTAGAAGTACCACCACTTGTTTTTGATTCTTGTACTTAATTATGTTCCCATATTTCTGTGTGCAGCCTCAAATTTCACCAAGTCTTCTTCTACAGATGCTCAAGTTTAAAACAGCACACATTTAAGACGTTGGCTCTATTTGTTAAAAGAACTAAAAAAAAAAAGGCTGATGATGATCTGAGTTGAAAGCTCAACACTTTACTGGTCAGCATCATACATTTGCACATAAATCAGTCGACACTGGCAGCTGACACTCGACATTTCTTACATGTGTTAAGAATTTGGGCTTGATGCCGCTATTCATCTCGACACTGAGTAAAATGTGGGGTTTTTTTTTTCCCACCCCAGATATAAAAGAGGCAGCTTGCATCATTGCACAGAAGTAGTGACACCATGGGGACCGAGGGATTATGAAAACAACCGACCGTTCACACCTTCGTGCGCCGAACACAAACACACTTGCGTCATGCGTTCATTAATGAAACGCAGTAGCAGCAGCAGCAGCGGCGTTTGGAAAGCTGACACACTGCTGCGTTCAAGCCCCATGCCATGCAGGTGAAAATTTGCCAGTAAAAGATATGAGCGCTCATTAACTTTAACAGGGCAACAACCCCCTACTCAGGGTCCCGCCCCCGCAGCAGCGAGGGTGGGATTTTACTGGCTCGTTAATGTGACTGACAGCCCGGCGAGGTCGGCCTGTTTGTCCACCGCGATGCAACGGTTTCGATACTTCATAAAGGGGATGACGACAGCCGGCCGGCGGTGCCAGCGGGTTACTGGCTGCAGATATTACAGCATGCAGGTTCGTGCCAGCCGGTTGGCCACGAGCTGCGTGGTCATTAGACACGCAGACTCACTCTCTCCCCTCTATCGTCCGCCATGCTTGTTACCCGCTGACGAAAAAGAAACCGGCCGACCCATCGCAAATTTAAACGGCTAATGGAGTTAATGCACGATGCCAGCTCGAATCTGCTCTCTCATCGGTCACACCACGACAACAAATTCTCAGCTAAATGTTTGTCGGTCTTATTTGCATGGTTGTGGTTCACATGTATAAATTTAATGTGATTTGTTTGCTCATCGTCTACAGATCTGAATAAAAGATGACATACAGTGCACTTTTGGGGGGATGTCCGACCTTCCAGGCAGCTTTATTTTTTTAAGCAACCTTTTTGGTGCATTATAGGAACTAATTTACATAATCCTTTTCATTACGTAAAAGCTTGTTTGTCCTCTGGATTTGATTTTGCGATAACATCGCCTTTAGCTGCAGCTCTTTCTGTTACGTAACAATCCATTACCGGATGTTTGTATGTCCGTGAATGCATCGTCTGAGAGAGTTTTTTTTTTAAATGGGACTGTTTTGCAGCTACACGACAACAATGTTGAGCAGATGAGTATTTTCCTTCTGAGCGAGCCTCAGGTCTCTGCAAGTTAAACGACTAAATAAAACATACTAATGGAAACCAACGTCTGTGTAGAAAGTGGGAGAGGAATATTAACATGGATTGGAAAAAGGGCAACCACTTTATAAAACGCTGAAATGGTAGCAAAGCACTGAGAAAAGTTGGACGTCTTTGCATGTTTTTATGGACGTGTCATGTTTCACATATAACTGGATGTTTATTTCTGCACTTTTCAGTCTAACGCCCGCCCGACAGCAACTACATGAGTGATGCTTTCGTCTTTCTTCCTTTTCTACACGGTGAAAAATATTTGCAGATGTAGAGAAAAAGAAATTAGGTGCAGTTAGTATCAGGGGAGAGTAAACATAATTTCAATGTTCTCAATAATCTGAATTAAACAGACTGATGCCAACACATTTATTTTCCTTACTGTGTGATCCACTTCCACTGATGTGCAAACCATACACCTGAGCTGTGATCCATCAAACGCTGGCAAACATACCTATTCACCATATTTTGTAATAGCGCTGACATTATGGGCTGTTCCTGTGTAATTCCAGGTTTTACTTTTGATAACTGCACAGTTAAATGTGTCTCAGCAGGAAAACACTGGCTTTTATTTTACAGATGAATTGTTTTACTCTGTTATAAAAAAGTTTGTCAGATACCCAAATGTCAGGTGTCATCGTAAATCATGAATTAACTTAATGTGTTCTCTAAAAGCTGCCAAGTTCGAGACACACTTAAAGGTCATTTTACTGACGATTACATGTAAACATTGAAGTATATCCAGTTTATCAAATACATGTAATATAATAATTGTTCATCCAGTTTTGGACAGACGATCCACGAAGAGTGAAGTTAAGAAACACTGGAAACACTTAAAGGTCATACATATAAAAGCATCCGAGCCTATTTGTGCGAGTGCTGCATGATTCAGCAGATCATTTTGTTGAAGGTGAAAGTCGCTGGCAGACACACGTTTTCTCACGGAAGACTTTTTGACATGTGATTAATGACGGCTGAATTCCATTTAGCTCCTTCAGTTTCAGGGTCTCTGTGTTTGTGCACGTCGGCCGACTGTGATTAACTCAAACAGAACAGAGCTATTGTTGATGTTATTGTGCTTTTATTACATGACAAATCAAAATGGAGTGAGTGAGTGGAGGAGTGACATCTCGTCTCGCAGGCTGCTCTTTCCTTATGATATCCTTTCCTGTTGATCTGAACTGTATTTCTACACAAAACAGTGTGCTTATTTTTTTACTTTATTTCCTACATTGTATAAATTGTGGAAATCATTCATCCACAGTAGTTTGAGGATATAAATAGTTCAATAAATGCAGCTTTTTCCATCAGTGTTTCTGATGATGAGTGTTATGTCTTTGTCCTGTACGGCTGCGTGTGTGCAGGAGTGTCATCTGGGCAGACGGTATCCAGAAGAGCATCCAGCCAAAAATACAATAAAGGCTCTGGCTCAGACGGAGCCTGGGGACAGATTTATACAGAGGAGATTTGGATGATTACACACCATGAAAGTTCCCTGTGATTGAGATTGGAAAATGCCCTTCACACCAGCCAATAAATCAACTATAGGCTTCGGTAGCCAGCGCTTAAAGTTTGGAAATCACAATGCAATGTAACATAAAAGTAATCTTTCATTTTACGACGCAAGCAAAGCAGAGAAGATGTGCAGCTGTGCTCGTTGTAAGCTGCAGCCGGATGTTCATGTGCCCTGTATTTTTTCCAGGAATCAAACTTTTCGTGACGTATCTTTGAGTTTTATAACTACTATAATGTTTTTTGACTAAATATAGATGCTTTGATACCTGCAGTGATGGCTGATAGCACAAAATGCTTTATTGAACTTAAGACTTTTGAAGCCTAAAAGAATCCTGGAAATGTTTTACATGTGCAAGGCATTCTGGGAAGTGTAGGAACTGACTGTAAGATATAAATTTGTGAGGGCAAATTAGCAATTGGTTGCAGTATGGTGGGTGATAAAAACTTTAAGTTTTGAAATGGTTTGAAATGAGAACCAAACTCAGACCTCCTGCATGAAACAAAGTCAGACAAAGTGTACTTCAAACATAAACGAAACCTCGGCTGAACAATCTGTTTCTTTTTTTGCTCTGGCACACAAAGACGATGTCCCAATTCTTAACCCGGTCTAAACATCCCTGATTGGTAAGCAGCTTTTCGTTTCTCATCTCAGGTGTGTCCAGGCTGCTGAGGTGAGATGAATCCTCACTCAGGTCGGGGATGGACGGAAAGATATTTGTGCATTTGCATCTCAAAACATGCAGGCATCAACTCGACTGTAGCTAGTTAGTCATATCTAAAAATCTGCTGAAGCAAGCACGAGCAAAAATGACAAAATCTTCCATCCACGATGAGTTGCTGCGAAGCACTGAAGCATCTGTTAGGTTGTATTAATTCAAATGCATTTTTCCATGAGATGATGACTTCTAGATGCCCACTGATTGCAAACAAGCTGTTATTTTACCTGCTTTGCGTGAGCTGCGTTTATCCTTGCATATCTTATGTAAATACTGCCAACATAAACACAGATCTGTATGACTTCATGGTGCTTTCCATCTTTATCTCAGCTTACACCAGTGGAGGTTGGCCTGCCTGAACTAATACATGCTCTCTTTCTCTGATTAAATCACAACTCAAGCTACTATTTCAACTCTTAATATTCACTCAAATGCTCCCCGTTTGTGATTGAGGTGTCAGTGATTTCTTCCCATGCATCTCACAGAGGAGGCTGATTGGTCTCTCTTCGTGCTGGTCCGAGCCCAGCTGGCAAAGAGTTAAACAGCAGCAGAGAGCATTAACTGATCCCAGATGATCTGACAGGCCCACCTGTGTGTGTGTGTGTGTGTGTGTGTGTGTGTGAGTGTGAGTGTGTGTGTGTGTGTGTGTGTGTGTGTGCCGAGCAGCACCGCAGCTTGTTATCTCTCCTCACTGCAGGCAGCCTGCTAGTTTATGAATCTTCCTCTCTGGGGGTGTAACATGCATTCTGTTTGTGTGTGTGATTGCACCCCTCTAAGATTAGCTGCTTTCATCTCTCCATTAACAAATACACACACACAGAAACACACACACACATATACGCCCAAAAAAGAAAATGCATAAAGTGCTGAAAAGCATCCAGCAGCACTGAGCCTCTCGTCACTCATAATGAAAGATGCTGCACTAAAAAGACAACCAGCTCGTTGCCACCACAGCCAAATGAACTCGAGTGTGTGTTCGCCGCCACACACACACAAATTTGGCCTTGAGGAATGCTGTACATAAAGTATACGGGGCAATATGTGTTTAATAGTCCAACACGCTGTATGCCACATTCCATAATGCTTTGGCTCACATCGCAGCATCCCCTGGTCTCTTTACAGGGCACCCTGCGGCCGCTGTCATGCACCGAGGGCAGTTTACGATGCATGGGAAAAACACAGCCTTGGCACCGCACCCAACACACACACACACACACTTCAGCTCAGTGAGAAATGGTGGCACACATTGAGCAAACTGTAGGAGAAGACATATATTTTACTCCTGGCATCCTCAGATCAACGTTTAACGGCTAAAAAAACAAATCATCTAAACATCATGAGTGACTACTATAAGAAGCAAATTGCCAGAAAACAGATTCAAGCATGTTGTGATGGTGCAGTCAGGCATTATTACTGTATATAGACAACACTTAGTGGCATGTGTTGGACACATACACAACCACACACACACACACACATCTGTTATCCCTCCATTATTGTGTTTGGCAATTTTTAAGACTCACTTCGGACCAGGCTATTCGATGGATTGACGTGAAATTTGGCACAAAGTATTAACCAAAATTTCAGTTTCTGCAGTGCGTTATGACCAAATACCTGCTGTGTTGATGTATTTTCATCTGAATTTTCTGTCTCCTCATTGTAATGTGCATGTTTTTAAGCTTCTTTGAGCACTATATGAAATATATATATAAATGCATTAACATTATTTTTATTTCTACATGTTATACCTGCTTGACATCAGCGACATTGACTTACTTTAGGGTGATTATATTTTCAGAACCCCAAACCAGGAGGCTTGGCTGTACATGCACACACGTGTTTGTGTCAAACCAGCAACACAGGTGTTTTCATCAGGATGGGGGACAGTTTGCAAACCTTGTGATCGCACCTTTCAACACCACGGACGCCATGAATGCAGCATTTTCGTCGGCTTGACAGCGACGCGGTGACTGATTGACACGTTGGATTCTGACGCGCTGCTTTGTTTATGTTTTTGCAGTTACGTAATAATGATAACACATGACATGATAAGGATCTATGTAAACCCTGAAAACAAGTATATTATTATTTTAATTGTGTATTAAGCTCAAAGAACTGACACTTTTCCTTGTTTTTAATTAAGCATGTCTTTATTGTCACGTCTGTCTTTTTTGGCAGCATTTCCTTTAATCTGAAGTTATTTTGTCTTATAGAGGACAGTGAAGTAACACTGACCACACATATATTATGTGTGCATATATATTTCAACCTGATTATGCATCGTAAAAATCAAATCCCTGACCTTATATTTAAACTTGTTTTTTAGTTGAGCTGAGTCAGCACAGACACTAAAGTGGAGAGGAAACTTTTAAGTGTGAATTTGCTCTTAATTTTGAAAAAATTATGTGCCTTTGTATGATTCAGTAAATACATTTTCCTCTCTTTGCCCCTTCCATTACTTTTAATATATAGTTTTATTTTATTCAGTCATTTCCACCTTTTTAATACCTTTTTAACTGACTTTTAAACAACTGTGTGGCACTCTGTGAAGAAACGTGTCATATGATGTGCAATGTTCCTATTTTACCAGTCTGATATCATCTACTAAACAAACCAAATCCTCCGTTGACACATTTTTCTGTTTCTTACATCTGCCCATAAAAGCTCGGTGACTCATTCGTCCCCCCGCAGCCTCCCGCAGCCCATCCTCATCACCGGGAACCACGAACACAGCGTGAGGGTTGACTGACCGGGGTTAAATGATGTCATCTTCAAATGAGATGCCGGTGATTATTTACCAAGCTTTGTTACCATGCGGGGCTTTTTATAGTCCTGTCCTGACAAAACCCCTCATGAGAAGCTGTTTCCTGTGTGGACGCTCGCTGGTGATATCATAGTCTGAGAGTTTTAAAGGCTGATAAGCATTTTGAGGTAATGAGAGAGAAAGGAGGGCAGCGTTAGGCGGTCCGAGTAATTGGGTTGGAAACGTGTCGGCCGTGAACTGAGAGAAAGTGTTTGACATAACTTAGAAAAGAAGGTTAATGGGCCACACACACACACACACACATGCTTACATCAACATTTAAAAAGGTGGGAGCGATAAATCTGCAAGGATAAAGGCTCAGCGTATCATCCAGTGGAGGTTGTATGAAGAATCTGCCCTGAAATTAAACTTAATGTTCGAGACAAGACGGTTTCTTTCAAGCTGCTCTGTGTCCAAAACATGTTCTAATCACACCTATAATTTTTATGAAGCGAACAGTGATTTACCCAGCTCGGACCTCCGTGCCAGCTCTCGCGGTTAGCAACCACTCGCTGTTTTTCCTGGCTTTTTCTGTGCTTAACTGCAGATTATGCAAACAGCCACGAAGAAACCTTTACAGTTAGAGCTTATCTGTGAAGCTAAACCACTAACTTTAGTATTTATTGCTGTTTTGCACAGACGGTAACATTTAAATCAAAGCCTTACTTGAAAAATATTTGCACGATCAAACGTGTATTTGCACGTAATGTGTATAAGGTGTGATTATTGGAATTTACATGCATTTTATTGATTGTTTGCTAAACCACCCAGTCCTGAAAAATGATCAAGTATTGGTTAAAAATGAAGAGTTGCTTGATTCTGTGTGAAATCAAGAAACTGTTGTCTCAAAAATGACTCAAAATCTCAACCCATAAGTCCTGCAACTGTTGTAAACTGCAAATGTGAAGGAAAACTTGCAGGTGTATCTAAAGTGAGGGTGGACACCAACCCTCAACAAGCTGACAGGGATCGAGTTTCCAGCGATCTTATTTCTCTTTCCTGCATCGAGGTTTGACATGTTGGCACTGAAAGGACGCAGACGTGCTCCACAACAACGACGTCAGCTGATCGAGGTCAAAACGGATTCAGATGGTTCGTTGGGAGCAAAGCGAGGAAGGAGAATCAAGGGCAGCTCGGAAGGAGCGATGGGTCAGATAACATTCAAACATAATATCATAATATCATTCAAGAGACTTAGACCAAGTTTACTTTTCACCCAAATTCACCCATTAATTGATTCAAATGAGTGCTTTCAGAGTTCACAATAAACTGGATTATGCTCCTTAACCTAAATCACAATACAGGAAATAAACATCCCTTATTGATGATGGAAACGTGGAACCTGCATGTCACAGAAACAAAATATGTTTTTGCAACAGGAAGGAAGAAAACACAGAAAAAACCCTGCTGTGTGTTTGTGAGTCACTCAAGCAGAGCGTTACCCGTCTGCAGGAGCTGCACAGGTTTCTACTGCAAACATTAACCAGCGACGTCATTTACTGTATTTCTATTCTGAGGGGAGAAGCAGAGAATGATTAGCCTCTCTAACGTGTTAAAACATTGGCGTGCACGGGTCTGCAGACTGCAGTGGCAGAAGCTGACCTATCAGCAGAGGACATGTTGACTCGTCGCAGTGGGAAAAACAGACGTGACTGATAACACGAGGAGCGGCTGCATTCCTCTCGGGTGTAACAGCTCTGCCGTCACGCCACCGTGACGCGGCGCGGCTCGCCGGGAGATTTCCACGTAAGTCATCGATTACATCTGAGCTTCAGCTGCTTTGGCAAACTATTTAAAATCCGTTTCGGGCTTTCTCGCAGACGATAAGAGAAGATTTATATTCAGTAATATTTCACCAAGCGCGTAGTAAAGAACCTCAGTAACAAGCAGGAGACTTTTTCAACCCCGTCAGACAGCTCCCATCACTCTTCCCCACAGCTGGACGACCTCCGGGTGACCTCGGGGTGAAAGGTCACCCTCCCGGGGTCATGTCGTACATTAATGTTCCTCTTTACATACAGAAATACTCCCTAACGCGCTGTGGAGGGTCCAGGTGAACTGTGATCCCAAAACATTACCCTCACTCGCCCTCCCCCCGACGTATTTACCCCACACATCTTTGTTTTCGTTCTTTTTTCTGAAATCTGCCTCTTGTTCCTGTTGACTCGACGTCTGAAACGTGATATTCCTCCACAGGGTTGTGTGCATGTTTACTTCTTTTTCCATTTATGCCCTTTTGTGACCTCTTCACTTTAATTTTCTACATAAACAGTGTGTGTGTGTGTGTGTGTGTGTGTGTGTGTGTGTGTGTGTGTGTGTTTTAACCCTCAGTGTGCACTTGAAAGACGCTGGGGATGTTTACCTTTTCATTAGCCATACTTCTCTGTTTTAAGCTGAAAATAAGAGTTAAATTTGACTTTTTAAAGCTTAAAACAAGAGAAAACACACTGAAATCACTTAAAAACTGGCTTAAAGGTGCAGACAGATAAAAAAAAATGCACATTTGTTTCGCACTGGAACATCTAGGTTGCTTTCGTAACAGCGAGCTGTATCACTATTTTTACCATGACATGACCGGGGTGCAGGGGAGTTCATTTTCTCAAACCCCGGTGCCAGCTCCCTTACTGTATATTTGATTATTCAACAAGAGAAAGCCGCAGGCCAAACGTCTGTGGTTGGCCGGATTTAAAACTTACAACACTGAGGTTTCGGGAATAATAAAGACGATTTAAAAAATCAACATGGAGATGAATTAAATTAGAGGGAAGAGGAGACTAAAGTGAAAAATTGGGAAGCAGGGAGGTAGAAGTAAAAATAAAACAGGCCCAGTGTTGCGATCCTGTTTCGTGCTAGCCGTCCCCGACAAAGACGCATCATTGATTTCATCCGGCCCGAGACAAAATAATAATGTGCTCCGGCTTCGAGAGAAAGCTGAGGCCGAGGTGGAAACCGGTCGGAGGAGGATGTGACATGTTCTCCTTTTTTAATAATCCTGTTGCTCTTTATCTCCTGTTTCTAATGAGCTCCTCCCAGCTCCGGTTTCTGCTTTCAGGACTCTGCGAGCGACGTTGGCTTTGTTTCAGCTCGGTTCAGTTCAGTTTTTTTCTTTATTACAAACAGGGTCTCTGTCCGGGGATGAGGTGTGTGTGCATGTGTGTTTGTGCAAAACATGCATACAAAGCATCGTCACATCTCGACTGGTGTTGCAGGTTTCTGTTGTTTTTGGTTCAGCTACAGATTCACATACCAGGAATACCAAGAATATTCCTGGAGGATGCACGAGCCATGACTTTGAAAAAAATGTTTCCCCAGACACTGCAATGACAACAAAGCTGAACCTTCAACCTCATATATTACATTATTATATTTATACTTTATCAGTGTTTAAACAGCCCTGAAAACTAAGGAGAGCTGAGAATTATGAATGAGAGGATCTCTGCTCTGTGACAGTGTTTGCACTTATACATCCTTCACTTTCACTCAAAAGCAAGCTAAGTGCAAGTGTGCAGAGTTTAGCAGAAATTATTGCAGTCTCCCAGAGACGTGATCAGACCCAGAGGAGGGTTTGGAGGGATGAAGATTGGGGGGTTGTGGAAAAGGAAGACATGAAGGACAGATAGAAAGAATAAATGAAGGAATAAAAGAGAGAAAAAAAGATTTTGTGTGGTTGCGAGGCTCTGGTCTGATTGCTGTGGAGGGATGAATCTGAAGCAGGACGCACACAGGCTGGACGATGTGGTTTAATCGTCTATTACACTTTTTAATTAGAGGCTTTTTTAAAAAAGAAAACTGGGCTGAGTCACTGAGAGTTTGGCCCGGACGCTGGAAGACGGACGGCACCTCCCATCGCGGAGTTTGAATCAGACCCATAATGCCTTTGGGGAATAAACATTAACTGCTGGATTCCCACAACGCGGTGGGTCGTCACTCAGTGGACACACACAGTTTTCACTGCTGCTCATTTTTAATCTACTTGGAAATTTTCAATAAACTTCATTGAGAACTGAGATAGCAGGGTTTTTATAGGACGTGGAGTTTCAGCTTTTAGGCAAACTCATCAACAATCCTGCTCTTCAGCTCGTGTTTTTTATTTTAATGACTTTAATGAACTTGTCCTTCTGACGCCATCCACCACACCAGACACTTCCCTACCCTGCATGAATAATAAATGCATTTGATTTCAGCATTTATCTCTGTATAGAGAGTTCCTGATGAAATAAATGTTTTATAACAACATAGACTTCTACAGCTTGAAATGTCATTTAACTGTGACCTTTTTCTGTTTGCTGCTGAATCGTTTGCAGTGGAAGGAAAAACTGCAAATGACAGAAGAAGAAAAGCAAAAGATGCCACGGTGTTGATCACAGTTTGAAACACGTGAAGTCTGGAAAAGAGCAGCAAACACTACATCATGTCTGCATCAAAGATTGGGATTTATTAAAAAAACTGTATATTTTAAAGCTTCATTGTGGATATTTTGAAGAGCTCTGCAGCCCGGCAACATCTGACATCACCGAGGAAGAGTCGCTGCCAAAACAGTCAGAGGTGTGAAACCCAATAACTCAAGGTCTCTGCTGTTTACATCCACTCGCTGTTTTCAGTGCGAGAGCTTTCCCACTGGATGGACGCCGCGGCCCGACTCTAATCTATGTGTGGGAAGTCACAACGGGTCAATATTTGCCAGTCGGGTCGGTCGGTGATCAATACGGACGGCTGTTTTCACACAGATGATAAGAAGCTCGGGTCACTCAGAGAGCCAGCAGAGATGTTAACTAGTACCTGAGAAATAATAAATAAAGAACCATTTTTATGTTGTTGTTACTCTGCACTTAGAAATTAGACTTTTAATCACTGCTTGCACAATAGGGAAAAGCTATTCAAATCAAATGACTCATTGATTTTTTTAATGTCTTCATGACTCCGGTCACGAGGTGAAAGGGACACAATGATCTTTAACTTATTTAGGTTCATTTAGGTGCAAGAAACTCTTCAGTCAACACATTTTGAGATTTTTAGATCATTTTCTCTGAATAATCTCTGAGAATTTGCTTAATTAAAGTTTTATTCAGTATATTTTATTCAGTGATAGTGCTAATGGCTAATTCTTTATATGTTTAACGCTGTTTAATTTAAAAAACAACAACAAATACGGGCACAAATGAAAATGTAAGCATGTAATGTAATGAAAGCAGAGCTGGGATGGATTTGAGCTTCACGCTGGACACACACTTGACAGGTTCAATCACACACAAACAATGTAAACACACTCTCATACATATTTTCTACATTCAGTCTCAAAGCGTCGCAGTGTTGGAGTGTGTGAGGAAACCGGAGGAACACTGCGAGAACAAACACATCCAGAGAAACAGCCGGGACCTTTTTTCTGTGAGGTGACGGCGCTAACCGCGAGCTTTCCTGCCAGCTTTGACTGATGTCACCTTCCAGGACGAGCGGGCGCAACGGCCGAACTCTTTCCTCCAACTGCCATTTGGTTTGTCGCGTTTTGCCCTCCGTAGGACGGAGAACTGAACGAACAGCAGCTCGTAACCAGGAGACAGAAACATTTACCAAGCCCGCTGGACTCCCATCCTCCTTCTGTTCATCCTCTGCACGCACACACAGTCACGTGGGCGTGTGTGTTTGGAGGCTACGCACACACACACATATTCCAATTTATACGCCCATACTGTACACATTCATACGCATGCACACCTCGTAAAAGGTCAAACCACGCAACGCTGCGCTGCGTTGAGTCATCACCAAAAATGGAAAGTTTTCATCTATTCTGTCTTTTTTTTATGATTTTTTTTTCAAAGAACAAACTGAGAAATAGGAAGAAAAAACAGCCGTAAAAAAAAAAAAAAAAAAGGTAATTTGTCATAATTTCCCGCCGCCGGTAGCTGTGGACAGAATGAGAAAGTGGCAGTCGAAGCATGGTGCATCTCAAACGGTGGCGGTGGTGGTGGAGGGGGGGGGGGGTTCTCCACCCGAATGGGAGGTGTGGCACCAAGGAGCCCCACCACCCAAAAAAAAACAGAGTTCATCGGGACTGGAGGGACGGAGTGGCCCCTGATATGAAGCGTAGCGTGGACATGGAGGTGATAGATGGAGGTGGAAGCAGGATATCTGGGTAGTGTTGAGCTGTGTGTGTGTGTGTGTGTGTGTGTCTGGTCAGTGTAGAGGGACTCGTAATGCCGTTGGTCTGGCTGGTCCCTGTGACTGCAGGACACAAGCCATTCGTTACACACAGACAGTTACACACCAGGCTAAATGAGCCTTATCCAGCAGTCTG
>JBAJHX010000024.1:2493762-2510682 GCA_037176925.1 Amniataba percoides | reverse complement strand
GAAAGAAAGAAAGAAAGAAAGAAAGAAAGAAAGAATGAAAGAAAGAAGTCTGGTCCATTTTCTCTGTTTCATAAAGTGTGTTAAGAGTTATTCTGACAAAACTGCTCAGTGTTATTTCAAAGGATTGGTTCTGAAAACACAACACATTCCAGCTAAATACACATTGAACCATTAATCCTATTGGACTTATAATGTGGTATAACACGTCATTTACAGCACCATATGTATTTTTAGCGGAGATTGTCCCCATGGGAATTGAGCCCTTAAAATGTTAGAGCTTTTCTGTGTGTTGACTCCTCTCAACTCAGGTATATGAAGTTTTCATGCATCTGAATATACATCAGCTTATGAGGATCACAACTGCTTTAGTACCGCTAACAAAGAAAACATAAACTTATGAATGACAATAAAGAGAAACAAACTGGCATGAGTCTTGTCTGTGCAGATCATGGAGCCAAGGCCTTGCATTTGCAGAATTAGAGGGTATTTGAGAGCAGCTAAGATTAAGCCAAGAGTACTGGGCATACTGCTGAAGATTATAACCCGGCCTGCAGTCCTGTTTCCAGCCCATTTCTGCAAAAGATCATAGTCTACTGGCTGAATACTTCTGCGTTAAGTGCCACGGAGAGAGAGAGTCCTTCTTCGCCAAGTCCACTGGTCCACTGGCAACCGAGGCTGGCAGTAGAAAGTCCCAGCTCCATAGTTTAAACAGCCAACAGTAGATGATTGGCCTGGCAAAACAGGCCCTCTCTGCCTAGCAAAACACATGGCAGTGCTTATGTTCTTAACCCTTCCTCAGGTCCTACACTATAGGGTTGTTGAACATATAGCAGCAAAGAAACGTGGATGGCTCTGAGCGTTGTTCTTCATGTCAGTACGATCGACTTCTGATGGGTTGTTGAGGGTAGCCAGCAGGCCAAAGATCTTTAATGAAACAGATGGTTTAAATCTGATATGAGGAAAAAAAAAATCAGAAAAGAGGATCAGAAATGTGCTGCCAGCTCGCAGCTACTTGTTGTTCTTGAGCAAAGCACAAACTCTGGTGGCTCTCTGGATGTTCTGATCAGTTTGAAGGCATGGATGCAACTGTTAGCATTAACAGAATCACTGATTAAATCAAAATAATCTCTCATTTAAAACACGGCATGTAACTCAATGCATCCATCGAGCTGGAGGGCATGGCATGTGATCTAATGGCAGCAGGAGTGGAGGTCGATGTGAAACTCGCACTTGAGATTTGCTGAACTAATGTGGTTTTGCGCCAATCTCGAAGGGAAATTAAGTAAGGAAATCAAGATTTACTGCCTTTTTAGCTGCTGGAATTTGCAAGTAATGGTAAATTACAGACAGTGAAATTTTCTAATGGAACATGAAAATTTACAATTATTATGCTTCTAACTTTAAACAAAGGGCCACATGCAGAATCAGTGAGAACATAGTTTTTCTGTAATATTTCATCTGCATGTCCAAAACTTGGATATCAAATCAGTTAAACTGTGCTGTATGTACTGTGTACTCTAAACAATCATTAAATTAGCATTAAATTTGTGATGTCACATAAGTTTCTGAATGGAAGTATCAAATATTTCATCCAGGTGCACTTCGAGAAACTGAAGATCCAGTGTTTACAAAAGAGTGAAACTCAGGATGTCTCGGCCTCTGCTTCTAATAAAGGAGCATTTATTGGCCTTTATTTTGACAGTTGGCAGGTGGAGAATGAAAGGACAACAAAGAAATGGTGCAACATGCAAAAAGGCCCCCAGATGGAAACAAACTGTGGATGTTGTGGTTATTTGGTGTGCATCTTTACCACCAGAGCACCTCAACAATTGTGTTTTTAAATCCTTTTCTCTTGTGTGGGTCCCAAACTTTGCTAAATCACCCGAGTACCTCTTCAAGTAATCAATCTTTCTCATCGCAGCCCAGACAAATTAGAGGTTGTAACACCTTGTAGAGGAAAAATTACATATAATACAATATTTGGGAGGAAATGTGTGACCTAGTGAACGAAATACGTTTCTGAGTCCAGCATCTTGCAGCCATCAGACAGAGTGCGACGTTGAACACTAACACATTGGCTCAGGTCTGATTTCTGTCAGTGTAGCTGCAGTTTCTGCTGTTTACCAAAAGAGGTTAACTCTGGTCAGGCATTACTTTGCACCCATCAGTTTTTTTCTTCAATAGCAGCATGTTAACATTGCAAGACGTAATTCTAAACAACATTTCTGCTGCTAGAAACTCTGTTTGCTCCTCACATGTACAGACATCATGTATGTTTACTTATTGTTCTGTTTTAACTTACATTTTCACGGGTTCTTTGACTCATTGATGAAATGCTTTTGTGATGACAACATCCCGCAGGAAGGGGGGTAAATCAGTCAGTTTAGTTGATGGAAACACAATCAATAGTAGAATAAACCAAACGCATGAATGCAATGCATCTGCCGCACAATTGATCTGTCATCTGAAAGGAATGGACTTCCATCCGAGAGCAACACATTCAACAAATTAAATGTGATGCGAGGGTGGAAGTGACAGGTTCGTGAGGCACAAAATGTTCCCGTGTTTATTCAACAGCGGAGGCCAACCTCTTCCAGCAACCCTCAACGAGGAACACGACTCTGCACCTCGACACCGATGGTAAGTCTTTACATCCACAAAAAAGTTTGAAGACACAAGCACACACTTTCAGACACACAAACAGTAAACACAGAGCCGAGTCTGCAGTCCAAACCTCAGACCTTTAGGCCTGCACATGGCCTGCACATCTCCTAACACGCCGTCCTGAGACAGAAGCAGAGTGAGCGACAGAGCGCCAGACGGTACGAGACAGCGAGACTGACAGGAAGGCAAATTGGCCCAAAGAAATCCCCTAAAGCTCATTGTTACACACAAGGAAGGGAAAGGCACACGGAGAGGTATAAGAATAGATAGAGCCGAGGCCCACGCAGCCTGCCTCTGTGTGCTTTTCGCCGCTGTGCGTTGGATCGAGGGGATCAGATTGCAGAGCTCAGCCCAACCAGCCAGATTTCTTGGAGCGCCCGGCGTTACGTTCTGCCAGAATTGTGTCAATAATCTGAGGCGGTGGACTCCTTCCACCTCCCAACCCACTGCCTGTTTATCAGCCCTGCCAACCAAACACACACACACACACAATACAGCAGCGCACAAACATATGGAGACAGGGCTCATACATAAGCTTGTTCATACTGTGTGTAAACACACTCAGTGGCATGTTTTCAGTGTAGTTTATACATTTATTATATACATATATATATAACTAACACGTATGGCGCACATATGGCCCATAATTCAACACTACACGTTTGGTGTTGAAGATTTGCTGTAAATTAAATTGCGCTGATGTAGTCATTGTAAATTATGTGTGTTTACATAACCCCCATTTACTCTGTTCATATTTATATCCTATTTTTCTTTGATGTATCCTGTTACTTCTTGCCATTGCGATAACCATATTTCTCAAAGGAGATCATTAAAGTTTCATCTAATCTAATCGCGTCAAATCTAAAAGCCTCATTTTTTATCCCACGCGGCACCTCGGCTCGCCGTCCAAGAGGAATGGTTTGGAAAAAAGAAAAGTTGGAGATTTGCTCTGTTCGTGCTGCCAGAAGTTACAAGAAACGGTCTGGCCGGTCGAGATACAGCAAAGTTTTATGTAACAATATACTAATCTGCTCAGCTGTATAACATTGAGAAAATAACCTCCTGCAGAAGTTATGAAAGAGCAACGCTAAGTAAACGCATGAATAGGGACTTATTCAATAACACACATTTGGTGTTTTAGATTTAACTGAGATTACAGAGGAGATATATTCATGCAATCGGTGCAGCTGGACACTCGAAAAAAAAGGCACACAGTAGAAGCTGTGAATTTCTAGATAATGTTGGGTTATATTACATAAGATCCGCAGAGAGGCTAATTCGAGATCCTGCAAAATTCTCTCACACCCTGTTTCTCTCAGATCGCTGAGGACCGACAGAGGCCACCGCAGGCCAAGTCTGGTCAAAGGCAAGCGTCCAGCACGAAGCAGTGGGAGAGGAAACGCCAAATAACTCTAATGATAATAATAAGACTTCTTTTTTCTCACTCGGTCACTTTCCCTCCCTCACTCAGTCTGTCTCTTTTCTCTCCCTTTACTGTCTCATTTCAGTTTAACTTTTTCGTTCCTCTTTGAATCTTTCCAAAGTATCAAAAAGCACCTACAGAGAGTTTATAGCAATTGATAGAAAAGACAAGAAAAGATACCATGAACAAGCAAACTTTCTAACTTCCCAAAGTTTAACTACACAGTTTATGATGATAATGAAGAAAGATTTACAGAAAATAATCCCTGTCCTGTTGAAATGTTAAACTAGTCGTCATTTTTTATAAAGTATGCTGAAGATCAGACTGTTATTTCATTCATTTCACACCGAATTTTCTGATTTTAAACTTAATGTTGTATCGGGTTACTTTGGCTGGGAAATGCAGCTTTTTTCAACATAACACGCCATCGTACTGACAAATTTAATCAGTTCATGATGACCTTGGAAGAAATAATGGGTTGGGTTTTGCTGTAGATGTTAAGATAGTTATCTGGATATGTTAGAGTTGATAATCAAACTTTTGAATCCATTCCTGACGTTTGATCTTCTGTCCCTCTCAGACTCCCTTTAAATTCAGAGTAACGCTTTTATTGCAGCGGGATTCAACATGTGCAGAAATCTAATGTTTGACAGGCCTTTCATGCTAAACTATGATTGGACGGTTGCTGCCTTGGGCTGTTTTTTGGCAAAAAGTCGATTAGCTGCAAAGACAAAGACGAAATCAACCATCTAATCTTAAAAAAATCTGATCTCTTTCGTTTGCAGAATCCAGTTTTTTAACTCTCTTTTTTTTCTCTCTCTCTCTCTCTGTTTCTTCGCTGTCTAAACTGTGAAAGGATATAATGCTGGGAAAAATATAAACACAGAATCTAATGGTAACAAGCTGAAGTAGTTATGATTCATCCTTGCCGAGACATCTGGATCAAGGCGGCAGATGGGATGGCGGGTGGGGACGCAGACCCCTGGACCGGAGCCTGCTGTCAGGTCCTCACGCAGGCGAATGGGGGGAGTCACTTTCAGCCCCGGGCCCTCTGGACGGCTTTGGTCCCCTCTGAGCTCTATTATCTTCACTATATTAGAAAATTTACTCACTTAGGGATGCGGTGATTTCATACAACTGGGAAAACAAGGAGGGGCGAGAAGGCGGCGTCACAGTAGTAAAAGTCAACAATAGAAGAAGTACAAGGGAGAGACCGATGTTCTAATAGAGTGTTAATTTAGTATGACGCTGTGTATTAACAAGTCAAAATATGCTCCAGATCAAACAAGAGGCAAGTAAGGGCAGGTGAAATGAGATAACAAGAAGTTTACAAAGATTTTTTTATGTATTTCGAGAATTTTTGAGTAAGTCATGTCAGAGCAAGAGAGTAAACTGACTTACATACATTGGCAAGAAAAGATGTTATCTCACCCCTCCTGCAGTTTTGTTTCGCTCGTTAAAAGGAAAATGAGGTGTTTTTGTTGTTCTAAGAAAAATAAGATGGGAAGGCCGTGACCTCGGAGGCCGGTTTGAGCTGTACGAGCGCCCACACTCGAACAGCTCGAGAGACCCCCGAGCAGATGTGAGAGCAGAAACGCTCGTCCAAACCTCAATCCCCAAGACCTCGACTCGCTCTCAGCCTGAAGTTTCTCTTAACACACTGTCCTGAGAGAGGAAAGGCAGGAGAAGATGTGAAGAGTTATCAAGCCTTCAAAGAAAATAAAGGGTCAGCGCAACGTGTGAGGCAAGATCTCAAGCCAGAACCGGGCTAATATCTGGAAATGCAAAGGTCACATCTTAAATATTACGCTTCACACTGACTCCCATGAGCCCTCTTATGTCTCTGAAAGAAAACTCTAAAAGGTGATCACGAAACAGGCAACTCAATCTGTGTTTGACCATCCAGATTAGCAGGTGTTTCATGTAATTCTTTTGGATTTATTTCCATATTACAGGACTGATATACTTCATAGAGATAGAAAGTCATTCACATTGACCTGACAGTTAACATAACCTGCATGGTTTTGGACAATGAGGCAGTAAATACCCAGGATTTTTGCATGTTTGTATTTAAGTAACAAAGCCATCCAAATTCAGAGGAATTTTGAGTCTGAGGCATCAGAGACAGCAAACATCAGACTTCCTGTTACATGCAGAGAGTCAACGTTGATTTCTTTTTGAGGCCAAACTTAACTAAATATAAACCGCAAAGGTGATTTCTTCCTGAGGCCGACTACATATGATGTGTTTTTAATGTGAAGGACTCACATAACACAAAAATGTTCAGAGATACAAAAACAAAAAGTATTAAGTACCAACATCAACTTTACTATCCTTAGAAAAAGCAGCGCAACGTGAGAATAAGCCATGTGTGTCCCAGCACTGTTAAACCTGCAGTGTCATCGGGCTGAACTTGATGTTGCTCGTTTCTCATCTCTGAAAACTGTTGACATCCCGGTTCCAGTCTTAGTTCCAGTTGAAGACCCAGTTTTAACCAAACTGCCGGCTCAGTTTCCACCCTCCCTCCCAAAGGGCAGCAGTTTCAGTTCTCCGCCTTCACTTCTACCAAAAGTACCACTTCCACCCACTAGTCCAAACTGGAGCACCGTCCTCATCTCCACTCCCAGTTCCAGCCTTAATCCGGGTCTCGGTTCCAGCTCCTGCGCCGAGCTCCAAAGTATCCAAACCCTCGGCACAGACGAGGGCCCGGGGTGGGCCCGCTGGCTGCCGGCATCTGGATCCAATCAGGGGTGTTTGTCGTCGGGAATTGAATCAAATTAAAAAGTTTAATATTTAATGCGACACCAGATGGAAGCGGAGAGGGGAAAGAGGCCCTGCGGTCAGCACTAATATCCCCTTCTGAAGAGCCATGCTGCATTCCTGGAGGGAGAGCCGCTGGAAATATGTACGAACACACACACACATGCACGCACAAAAGTCCACACACAGACACAATTAGCACATCGACATTGGCGAGTGCATCTAAACGTGCAGAAGAAGAAATGCACTAAAGGGTGAACACAGTACAGTGCATACGTCTCATCAGACACGAGAACAAGCGCAACCCGTCAGTCGAAATGACAGAGCGTGACGTAGGTGATGATGAGCGCCAAACACACACACACACAGACACACACACCTCAAAAACAACTCCAGCTGAGTCATTTAGCTCAGCAACTCTTCAGTTCAATCACCCACTTAGTCATACAAAAAGCTCAACTAAAGTGCAAAAGTACGAGCTCATATATGATTATCTAACATTTCCTTCAGATCTCTCTTTAGTTTGACTCTTTAGGCAGCAGTAGATTCTAGTTTTATGAAATTCGGACGTAAATCTTCCTGACATCGGTTCAGAAAGTCTCCAAAACGTCTTTTATTGTGAATTTTTACCACGCCATTATATATCGGGTGTGTGCAATTTCATGCTTATTTAGGTTGATGTTAAATGCTCCGAGGACAGCGTGGCTCCAGCCTGCAAGGAGAAAAGTCACGGTAGATTTGATTTCCCTCATTTGTTACCGATGCATTATATTATTTATTGGGTTTTGATGTCATTAGTGTCAATATGTGGTACACTATATCGTTCTGATGTCTCGCCGTGAGGGGTTTTTATGACACCCTCTGGGCGTCTATAAAATATAAAACCAACTAGACTTGACCTAAACGTGATCGAATTAGGCTAAACTAGTTTATTAGTTTTAAACCTAGAAAGACTCGAGGCCTGGAGCTGCCTGTTGTAATCTTGTGGTCTCCCACCATCGTAAAATAACTCGCGGGGTACTTTAGGTCTCCGCCACTGATTAGGAATGGTTGGATTTAACATCCACTGCAGATCTAAAACAGTTCAGATTAAGAAAGGAATTTAAAAAAACAACATTTTCAAAATAAGAGCACCATGTGAGGTGGTACAAACTTTGCAAGGGACCAGAGCCGCTGTTTCTATCCAGACTCCCATCTGAGGTTATGTTTTGGCAATAAGAGCACTCAGATTAAAGTTTAGGTTAGTGAAGATCCTGGTTTCACTTAAATGTTGACATAAATATCCTTCTTTAATCTCAAGGAAGTGGTGAAACAAATATTGTATTACAAGATCGGATATTTACTTTAGTTGCATATGAGCGTGTCTGTAATTACAGCTGAACAGATACACACACTTAAATTGTTCCAGGGGTTAAAAGGCATTTTGAGCTACGTTAGGTTATTCCTTAGATATGTTTTTATGATTTATTATGCACTACATGTTTCATTACTCTTTACTTGGCTTTATTTATTGGTGATTGATGATTTTATTTCCTTTTAATGTTTAAAAAAACAGCAAAGGAACTGAACATTCAAGCAACTTTAGTGAAAGTCTTTTTAAACATTTGTCCTTTTAAAAGTTTGGGGACTTGCACACTTATTCACCTATTTATAGACATAGACAATGACTCACAGTACAGCTGGTTAATGAGTAATTCACTTTCTCTAAGCATTAAAAGTTTGCAAACAGCAGCGGTCGACACTAACTGAGGACAAAGTTAAAGTAATATGGTGATTAGATGACTGTTGCTCTCAAAAAAAATGTCTGTTTAGTCACTACACTTCTGCACAAATACGTTAAAAGTATTTTTCTACCCAAGAAGATGTGAAAAAGTGAGTTTTTTTGTATATATGTCTGAAATACTGCAAGGTGGTTTTGCTGAATTGAAGACCTTTTTACAAAAACATTTAAGTGATGTGTCTTCAATTACACCCAGGCATGTGCAATGCAACACACTTGCTTTGTAGCTAAGTTAGCTCATTGTGCATGTGTGTGTGTGTATGTGTGTGTGTGAGCCTGATTAATGCACTGTAATGAGGATTAATTTCAGCCTGTCTCAGAGGACCACCCCTGAGTGAGAAACAAGACTGGGCACCACCTGGTTAGCTTCCTCTCTCTCTCTCACACACACACATGCAGCAACACTTGGTTCATGATGCAGGAATCTGCATAGCAAATCACTGTTACCATTACATCTTATTTGGTGTGTATGCGTCTGTGTGTGTGTGTTCCCGAGCTTGTACGTAACAGCCCAGCTCATCCCCACTAACAACCCAAAACTCTGTCAACACCTGCTAATACATGCACAAAAAACACACACACATGCAAATTCCTCTGTTGCATTGTGAGGATATATGTTGTGTTCAGCCCACAAACACACACACACACACACACACTGGGAAACTCCATCAAGCAACGAGGAATCTATAGGAGTGTCGTGGAAAAGAGAGAGGCCGGGCTGCGGCGGAGAAATCCAGCAGAAGTGATTTCCATCCGGAAACGGTCCACTGCTGCCCGACTGCTCTCTGATCCCCCGGCGGTAACAATATTCAGCTGACATTTCATGGGAGAAACTTAATCCCGCCCTCCCCCTTGCCAGCGATACCTTATTGCAGAGCTGGCACACACGGCTCAGCGTAAACCAGCCGCATGTACACAACTGGAAAAACACACCCACCTCTAAAACCACCAATATTTTCCTTCTCATATATGTGATATATGTTCCTAAGCTCTCATTGCGGGTTTGATTGATGCACAGGCAAAACACGAGCCTACCGTGTTACAGATGCAGGGAAACCGCTCTCTGGAGAATTGAAATGTGTGGCAATAAGAACATAAAGAGGTGGTAGAAACTACATATGGTTTACAAACAGTAAAGACAGTGAAGCGACCCCACGGAGATGATCGTGTATCACTATTTATTCTTCCTCATCTTGGTTTGACCCATCCAATCATTGTTTTTTGACATCCAGTCATGGTTTCAACTATCAATGGTTATATTCGATTAAGCAGTCTAACTTCTTGAGGAGCTCTTTGTCATGTCAGAGTATAAATAAACTGATAAGACCTTATGACTGATGATGCAGGATGACACCTGCCCGGTGTTTGTGTTCACCTGGTGAATGTAAGTCCAATATTCACTCTTTTAACTCAGTTTTTGGTCTCTATAATCTCATAAAGGACAGATCTGGCTGTGATTAGCTGATAAATGCTCAAATGTGTCTGTCTATTGTTTGGTGCTGAGCAGGTTTTGTGGACTACACTTGGTTTTTAGAGCTTTTTTTTCAACATGCAGCAGCTGAAAATGACACTGAGAGCTGTGACAGTGAACCAAAACAGGACAAACCACCTCTTTCATATTGTCATTTAACACACAGTAAAACAGTAGACTCAAAAATAATGCCGAATAATGCAGCGATACCCAGATTAGCGACGCGGGCCTGAGACTGGACATGAATGTGTGTGACTGAATCAGAAAACCAGGGCATGTCAGGAAAAAAAAAGCTCCAGCTTGCACAGTCAACTTTCCCCAGATAAATAAAGGTTATAGGAAAACTCGAACAGGCAGGCAGATTTTCATTGCTGAAATTTTAGGTGCGTGATTTGGGTCTGGCATCTCACTATTTTCCAGCATTGTCCACAGTGGGAAATACTGATGAATAAGTTCCAATGTGAGGAATTGGGAATATTTAACAAGTCGAGCGGTAAAAGCAGCTACTACTGTTGGAAACAGTAATCTTCTAATTTTTTGGGGGCGGGGGTGGCTGCTGTGTGATTCACCACCTGGTCTTCTGATTCGGACTGGACTCGCAGGCCTGGAGCTGGGTGTCACATTCGAGTCCTTCTGTTTACGTTGGAGTGTGTGTTCGGCTGTGTGGGCTTCGCTGCCACTGTTATAGAAGAAGCAGTAAAATAATGGAAAAGGTTTAGCGCAAGCGTGTGGAAAGGGAGAGGCGTGTGTGTGTGTTTTATATATATATTTAAATACGCATGTGCTCGTGGTCAAGTGTGCATATGTGCAGCTCACATGTGCGTGTACGCATGTGTGTGTGTGTGTGTGTGTGTGTGTGTGCGTAGGCGTTCGGTATGCCTGCCAGTCTGGGGTTCTCCTGGCAACGAAGGCTTCCCGCTGCAGCATCAGAGGTGACGAGGTGCGAGGGCGTACACACACACACACACACACTCACACACACACAGAGGGTTTTCCTCAGTCTCATGCCAAAAAGCAGAGAGAGGAAAAGACCAGTGTGAGGTGCTGGGAAAGCAGCATTAAAATAGTGAGGGCTTTTTCCACTGGCACATTCCCACGTTCAACGAATACACAGAAGTGACAGGTGACTGGGCCTGGCGTGACTTCTGTCTACACACTAAAAACACACAAACACACGTGATCCTCATGCACATGCATACCGTACAAAAACACAAAAAAAAAGTGTGCCCTGCAAAAGCACAACATGTCACACGTGACCCTTAAAAATGTAAAACCGAGGTCATGCACATGCCTTTAAATTCATTAATGCAGTTAAATCCACTATTAAGCAGTGCAAAAAGTGATGTTCTTCCTTGCCATGTGCTTTGAGGTTTTGGCCTGTGTTTCAGTGTGAAGTGTTCCACGGCGCGAACTTGATTTATTGATTTGTTCGGAGAGACTCTGGATCTTTTCTGCTTCCATTTGGTATTCTGTCGGGTTCCGGTAAGCAATAACAGGCCATCGCGCACTTATTGCTCTCCAGTGCATAACCAGGTCCCTTAGCTTGGCAGTTGTGAGGGAACTAGTTACACACTCCAACGCTAAACTGTGCACATACGCGCTTACAGGCACATTAATCAAAAACTGCATGAAAACAGATGCAGATTCACTAACTAAGCTGCTTTTTTACTGTCTGATTATAACAGAAAATGATCTTTACCATCATTAGTTAGCAGAGATGCCTTTCTAAATGTAATCCCCCAGTAAAATGTGATTTACAGAGAATAAAATACTACTCATTCAGCATACTACAGGACACTTCCCTCATACCTGCCAGTTAAAACCAAAGCATTATTTGATTAACTGATTGATATGACTATCAGACTGGACAGCCATGTTTCCACGACTTTTTCATGTGTTGAGCAAACACACAAACTCCAACAGATTTCCTTGGACCACTTCGAGCAACACCAGTACACCACATCAGTATCACACCTGTCCAACACCTGAGATCACAGCAAGTTGCGTGGCTTATAAATAATATAACACAATAATGCCAACAATTATCTTGTTTATAAGAGAAGACAAATCATGCAAGAGCAGTGTAGGACTCAGAAAGCAGTTTTTACAGCCCACCTGAGCTGGAATAGACTTGGAGGGTGCCAGTCTATGATTATCACACAGCACATCTGAATGCAAGTTATCAAATAAAGCTCATTAAGTACACTAAGCCAACACATCATGAATTTGACAAACTAACCCAAACACACACAACAGCATCCTCCCACAGTGATGCAACACACAGTATCCAAACATCATATCAAATAAACTAAAGAACAATGCAGCAATCACAATAAACACTGCTCAGCGCACACACAGCATTATTAAAAGATGCTTACCTTTAGAAGTACTGTTCATCCTTTCTTTCTCCCTCTGTGTTGTCATTTTCCTCTTTTTGTTCACCAAGATGAGGCAGCTAGCTCGATGCTACATAAACATAGCAATATAAATAATGTTATCCTGACTAGCTAGCTGAAGCTAACACTAGCCAGCAACATCTTCCATTTCTTCTTCATTTAGCTGAAATGTTTTGAAAAAGCTACTTATAGGCGGTAAGTTTTTTATTGTGGCCGCTTCTTTCTCTCCCTTTTCCCTTTTCTGTCTTTATTTTCGCGTTTTTCTCACAAGTTAACTTACAGAAGACAGACAAACTGACACAGGAAGTGCGCCATGTAAACCGCCTGTTCTCTAGTCCCGCCCACCCTGACCATTAGCCAATCAACGCAGAGCATTGCCGCAGGCTTGTAAATCGCATCATATGATTGGCTGGGTTGTTTTACTGTAGTTGCCTGTTGTCACCTGAGTTGCATTGCAAAATGGTACAGAATAAAATATGTGTTTATTTACATACAGTTCAAGTTGGATTTTATTTTATGCACTGCACAGATTAGTGTGCAGCTTAGAGGGAGCATTGCTGGACAGGTGGTGCATTTGTAGAGCAGTTGCAGATGAAAATGACACCAGTAAAAGTGAACCAGAACAGTTAAGTTGCAGACTGTAAAACCAAAGCAAAGATGCTAAAATGCTCTGCAGAGCTGAGAGAAACTGCAAATTCAGTGTATTAATGTCATCCATTTTCCAAGAAGCAAAGAAAGAGAAGCTTAAAGTATTATAAAATTTGCCCTTTATATTATGAGTTACAGTATCATTTCAAGACTACAATGACTCCTTGGTTAATTGATCAACAGAAAATTCAACAGCTCCTTTAATAATCAAATAACAGTTTTTTTTAAGCACACTGGCGTACAGTACACAGAGTCCCTGCACGGTTGTATATTTTGAGTCCTTCCCGTCCCATTACCTTACCCAATTAGCTTGTTAAGAGCCGCAGCAAAACACTGCGGCTCTTGTGGCATCGGCCCACTGAGGATTGACTCAAGCAGTGACTTAATTTGTTCCTCCGGAGAAATGTTTTCTATATAAATCCAATGTATTTGACACGTTACGGGAACATTTGGTACCAATGTCACATAAAAAGCATCAGCCAGCAGCGGCAGACGGGTCACCATCCATCCAAGCGCGTAAAGCAATCAGCACCACGGAGACGTGATTCAGTGGTACTGACACAGTGTGTGTTAATGTACGCTCCCATTTCATACCCTGCTGCTCTGACAAAGAGACAATAAGACTACAACGGGTACGGTGATGTAATATATACCAGCTTCACTTTACCATGAAAGACGCAACAACCTGCCATGAGTTTCCATACATTAAAGGGAGGGGGAGGAAAAAAAGAGGGACAGGGAGAACCGTGAGAGCGAGACAAGGAAAAGTTCTGCTGATGGTTTCTGATAAAAAACAGATACAACACAGAGGTCCATCAATAATAAGTTTTGTGTAGGCAGAGCAACATCCAAGTGTCTGTTATGGAATAAAAGAAAGGAAGAATCTTTAATCATCTTCATATTCATATGGGTTTAATGCTGTGATCTTCAAAAACCAACTAATTTGATGTTAAAGAGCCAAGACAGTGCAATATGATTCGGTCTTTTGTCATCAAAGCTTTGAGCCTCACAATTTTTTAAAACAATTTTACATGTAAGCAGGATGATTTATAGACTGCAAAAATGCTTCTCAGACAGTTTATCATTTGCAAATTAACTTTTAAAGACATTTCCTCTTGCGGTGGACTCGCTGACTCAGCTGCAGCAGGCCGTGCTTTCCCAAAAAATCACCTGAATGCGTGTCACAGCTACGCTACATTTAACCTCAGCTGCGTGTTCGTATCTCGAATTTTCATCTCGTTGCCAGATGAGATAAGTGCGGGTTAACTGCGACATGTGGCCAAAAGTATGCAAACAGAGAGAGAAGGCGCACATGACCCGGTTGGTGATTAATCAGCAGGGACTTCCCACACATTACCAGTTAACTAGAAAGGCAGAAATGAAGAGGTGATACTGCAGGAAAAGACTTTTAATCACAGCAGACATGGTCAAAAAGCGCACGTAGCTTAAATTCACACCAACAGGAGGGAAATACGTCATCTGCCAACTACAAAGTTGTCTCATTTCCGTGAACACCTAAAAGCAACAGAGCCATCATTGAGTTCATTAATTACACTGTAAAATGTCTGCTGTGAAAAAGGCCTCTGGACTGAAAAATTACAAGGAGAGAAATGATACAGCGTCACTGGATACTGTCAGAAATAAAAATGTTAAAAAAGACTTTTTCCCATGTACTTCAACAAGCCTTATTTGCTAAAAAGAGACTTTTCTATCATTGGATCTCCATCTAAATCCTATTTGTTTATCTGTTTTTACATCAAGTCAGTCCAACAGTTCTTTTAGCTCTGATTTTGGTCTCTACCAACTCTTTAGAAAGAATATGTGACTCTTAAGCTACTAAATGATCCACTATGTTTACCAGCTGTTTTTAGAGCTTTTTCTCAACATGCAATGACTGAAAAAGTGAGTGAAATTGAACTGAAATATTCAAATTGTGAGTCAGAGAGCTAAACATTCAGTAAATTCTTGAATAAAGAAGAGGGTTGATGATAGTTTCATCACTATCAGAGATTTTCGGTTTGTCATTTCATACATTATTATCAGAAAAATCTATTAGAGCCACTTTAACGTAAACTACTTATTTTACTGTCAACACTTTGTAATGGGCCTGTAATCCTTACGAAATGTAGCAGCTTTGTATGCACCTAATAAGCCCATAAAAGCTTCATTGGTGGTTTGTGCCGGGCACACTAGTGGCCCGTGAGATCCTTCAGAAGTAAAGAGAATAATTGCTGTGTGATGCAGAGCGGCGAGGGCGATAGAGCGGTGAATATGAGTCACGCTGGTTTCCCCCTTGGTCATTATACTGTCATTGAAATTTCACTCGAAACCCGTGCGCGGGCCCGAAACAATCCAGACACTCATTCACATGCAAGTTAATACATCACTAATTACGGTGCACGCCCACCGCGCGGACGGCACAGTTCACAGACGGGCCCTGAATGCAACGTCTCGTCCAGCGGCGGCCATTGTGGTCCTCCTCTGCACATTCATCCTGCATCTGTGAAATTTCAAACCATATGAGCTTGTGAAGACAAGACTGACAACCTTATTATTGAATTAAAGCTGCCAATGAACAGTATTTCTTGCCGATATTCAATATATTTTTTTTTAAATAAAAACATTTTTATGCCAAACTATCATTATTTTCCATGTTTCTGACGACTCAGTTTCTTGGCAGGACAGAAAAGCCTCTGAAATTGCATTTATATCATTACACACCAAAATCCCCACTGATATGAAAATAATAATACTCTATCATATCATATAATAACAGTCTTATAGGCTTGTGAGGAGTTAAGTGGAAAATGTCATAATATGATCAGTTTAACGTGCTTCCCATGAGCTAGATAAACTCTTCACACAGTCTGCAAAGAAGCAAAAATATATGCTTAAGTGGACATGTCAGAGCGTTCAGGTTTATTCTGCAGTCCAAAGTCTCCGTCACGACTGCAAACAAAAAGACGTGTTGTTTGACGTTTGATTGTTTTTTTTCTGTTCCTCTATAGGAAGCGCACGTCCAGATCACTCAACATGATATTACAAAGCCAAACATCCGATATTTCTCTGCAGGAATTTTAGGAATCAAATGCCCCCCTCCTACATACTTTTTGCAGGAAGCTGTGGCCTCGTCTCTCGGGGCCACAACGGAGGAGAGTTTGCGGCTTCGACTTTGACCTTTTTCGCTTTTTCGTCTGACAACCTGTCAGTCTGTCACTGAGGCGTACAGACGAGTGTTGAGGTGCTTATTCAGTCTTTTCCCTGCATTACATGGACAGCATATTTCACAACCGACTGTAACTTCAGATTAAATATCCTGAACTGAAAACAAAGAGAAAAGAGATACTGAAGACAGAGAGGTTGAAAAGAGGATAATGTAAAGTCAGTGTGAGGAAAGTGTGTAAGACAGAAACAGAAAGAGACATCAGTGGGGCTTTTTTTTCTGCAGCTTGATTGAGGAGACTTTTCTTGGAGGACCCTCAGAAAAGCTCTCAGTCTTTTTCCTCTGAGAACTTCTCACTAACTCCCAGTTGTTTTCTTAAAGAAGTGATCCGCCGAAATACTTCATCGCAGCAATAACAGAATTACGGCTGACGTCAACAGGAATTTCACTTGAAGTGTAGCTGGTGTTGAATTATTCGGGGTGTCGAAAGATTTGATTCTTCGGGTGCAGTTTCCATTTGAGATTTTTTTTTTTTTTCATGCTTGACGTTAATGAAGGACATAAAACCGGCTGGAAATGCAAAGAGGGTGGCAGTTATTTCCGAGCAAATCCATT
>JBAJHX010000024.1:2480408-2493662 GCA_037176925.1 Amniataba percoides | reverse complement strand
ATTTTTTCATACTCTGTGAGTTTTACGGCCTCTGTGTCTCACTTAATTTTGAGGTAAATCTTCATGCGCTGTGAATTCAGATCATCTTTGTTGCAGCGGCGCCTTCACCGACCGAGCCAAATATGCAAATGTTTTGGCCTGCAGCTTCACGCCTTTCAGTGTTAGACACAAACGGGACAGAAATGTGATCTATGGGACGATGTGAACATGCTGCTGAAGCTAATTTACAGCTGAGGTTTTTATATTTAGACTGTGAGGATTTACTTAAGTATGAATTTATCGTGTGCATTAGAGGAAAAAAGAGAAGTCTGGGACTTTCTTCACTCTCTCTTCACCTCAGTTTGCATCGACTGAAGCAGATCAGCATCGCTCTGCCTCCTTTTGTGTTTCACCACCGTTGCAGCGTGCAGGATGACGAGGTCCCACGCTTTGAACTCTGCTGCTCCTCTGAAGCAGCAGCAGATTACAGCACGTCCTTGGTATGCCCTTCATGTCACACAGTGATAAAAACACCAGGCGTCTTACTAACGAAGCAGGCCGGCACCAAAGCAGCCATATCAGAGAGAGAAAGAGAGAGTAAGAAAGAAAGCAAATGTGATCACTTATCTTTCTTTCACTCCAGCTGTGCTAATGGTGTAGCTGTATGGTTGCAGCGTCCACCATTTTGGCTCACTGTTACTGCCTTAGCTGTAAATGTTAGCATGGAGACCTGCTAAACTAAGATCACAAACATGTAAACGTCAAACATGCTAAACTTATCGATCAAAGCCTCTGACAGCCTCACAGAGCTGCTTGAATGGCTGCAGACTCTTAATCTTTCCAGCCATCCTCCTCCTCTCTGTGGTCATACATCCCTCTATCTTTTTTCCTCCACTCCTTCTCTTCTCCTCCTCTCCGTCTCTCCATCTGCATTGTCCCAATTAGTATTCCCAGTCAAGCATTAGTTCATCTCAGCGGTAAGCCAAGCAGACCCGGAGCGCGTAACTTTACGAGCTGTGACTGCGTCCGTCTCCATCTCCAGGCCTGTTTAAACTGTGATCAATGAGGAGTCGCAAGTGATGCTGCAAAGGCGGCTAAACAAACTGTTCGTGTTGGCGAGCAGCAGACGGAACAACGACGGGGAGGGGGAACTTTGACTTGGTTGTTTATTGAACAATTTGATGGCCTTCCATGACAGAAGAAGTTTGATTTCTCTGACTGGCTCCAAAGTCTAAGACAACACAAATCTAAACTTTATTTATTCAGGGACGACTCATTCGCACATCCACACCTGAAAGTTGGTCCTTCAGTGGAGATTAAGAGGCCCCAAGTTAAATTGATCTTCAGTTTTTCCTCCTGTTGTATAAAGTCAACGACGTCAAATCAGCAGCCTGTTGAAAGTGACTCCACCGAGCATGACAGGTGTGCAGTGATGCAACAGCGAACAGGGTGACAGGTCGCTGCAAAGAGACACCTACTGAAGTACTTTGCTGCAGGCACCTGTCAACGACGAGCAGAGCGGCGATAAAGTGGGGAAAAAAAAGGACGAGGAGCAGGAGGAGGGGGGGGGGTGCAGGTCTTGTGGGTGAAAACCTGACAAGCTTTCATCGAGACGTCGGCGACAGAGAGGCCTCGCGTTGACAGCTCAGACGCAGGGCCTCCTCCGAACTGTCGGCGGCGTGAAGTGATGAACAAAACAAACACACACAGTTAAAGACACAAGAACAAAAAAAAAACATGATGCATTTGAAGCAGCAGAAAATGGACAAATTTCTCATAATGCAACTATTATATGATCTGATCAGTAAGGAGGCAGACTTCTGTGGTGGCTTACAGCACAGTGATCAGGTCAGATCAGCTGTTTCCTGCAGTAATCAGAAGAACTGGGACTCTTTTTCTTGTATTTTCATAGAAGGGGTCTGTTTTTCCATTAAGATTCTTGCCAAGTGCAGCTTTAACATGTTGAGGCCTCATTTAAAGAAAAAAAAAGATTTTCAAAATAAAGTCATGTAAAGGGCATGCAGACTTCTTTCATGTTTAGCATGTGTGAGCACATGGCAGTGGGGCGCTGACCGTGTTTGCATTTGCATCTCCAGATGCAGCTGAGTTGATGGTAATAACACTCATTAATGTGTGTGTGTGTGTGTGTGTGTGTGTTTCCATTTGCATCCAGATGCAGCTGAGCGAACAGGAAATGTGGTGTTAACCGGAGTCTCGCTGCAGCGGCCCACAGGTTAAATGGTGTCACACTCAAAGGAAAGGGTTAAACGGAACCACATGGACACACACACACACACACACAAACAGATGCACATATGGATATAGTGTACACAAGAAAGAAAATGCACAACTGCTTTCTCCCACTTTTTAGAACATGCTGTGTGCACAAACTTGTGCATGTACGTGTGCAGAAATGCAGATGTTTCCCCCCGTCTAACACACACACACACACACACTCATACACAGCATCGTTAAATTCAGTCTCTCTCTATTGTATGTTTAACAGGCTGGCTTGAAAAGACTGTGCGAGTCAAAGCGTGTGTGTGTGTGTGTCTGTGTGTGTGCGCCTCAGCACCGGCAGCTGAGTAGCCTCCTCCTGCTGTATATTAGCAGTTTTGTCAGGGCTGTGTGTTTGGCCCTGTAGCCATGGCGACAGACCCTGCAGGCGAGCCTCTGAGCTACTCTGTTAGCATTAACGCTGTTTATGATGGCAGCGAGCAGAGAGAGCGAGGGAAGGAGGGAAAAACAGAGAGAGCAAGATACTGAGAGATAGAGAGAAAGTGCCAGACATGTTTTTTTGTTTTTCTTTTGTCTATTAGCTCCCTGTTCTTTTCTTTCTTCTCTCTGCATTAACTGTACTTTATTAACTATTAACTTTTTATTTGCTTACCCTCCTCCACCACCTTTTTTTTCACCTGTTTGCTCTCTGAGGTGTTGCATGTTGTCATAAAGCAACATAATTTCAAAGTATACCAAGTAAAACTATTAAAAACTACACAACTGCAAGCTAAGATTTTTTTCCAGTCTCTTTGCCACTTTTCTCATGTGCTCCTCGAAGCCTATTAGTGATATTTCCAACAACAAATGAAGGACTCAACTCAGATTTAGCTTGGACTCGATTTGTGTTTTTTAAGGACGTTTTTCATCCCCCGAGGGAAAAAAATATTTTCCTCTATTTATGAGGATTCAGCATCGCCAGGATGGTGCAGTTCTGGAGCAGGTGGACCCTTAAATCACACTTAATCTAGTTTGGTAGCTGTTTGCCCAGCTCGTTTTGAGTCGCATGCCACAGCCAATTACAGCTGATGAAGCAACTTGTAGGCAAGAAAAAGAGAAATCCAAAACATGGATATTCATCAAATATGTTTTTTAAAAAGGCGGCTTTAATACGACACACTGCTCAGCAGGAGGAATAAAGTTGTTTCTCTGGAAACTGGGTGCGTAAAGTTTGAAAGAGATGAGTGTTTAACATGCAGGAAGAGAAGCTGTCGAGTTGCATTATGGGAAATGTAGTATGTAGTGTTTTTGGAGCTTTAAAGTCAGGGTATCGAGCCCCAGTTTTACTGAAATGCACCACGAAATCACAGCTGTACCTTATCAATCATGTTTATTTACAGTACCTATAGAGTCCATCCTCTTCCAAAATCCAAGATTGTGGTCACCTCTGGGCACAAGTGGGAAAAAAAGTTTTGAAAAAGGCGATTGAAGAAAACAAGGGAAAACATATAATCACAGCTTCAAAGATGATCATTTTTTAAAGATTTTCTGTTAGATGCAAACATTATTCACAGGCAACGATGAGCATATGACAATGTTGTTTCAGCTGGTTAAGACAAGCTAAAAACATGAATATGAATGAAAGTCATACATTTTGTGAGATTATTTTTCACCTTTCTCTCTGTGGGTGTCACTGACAGGAGTTGAGGTGTGATATAAAGCAGTTTTGCACAAAGAGGCATAATGAGGCCCGATCGCTGCGCCGACTGTGTCACGACTCAGGCAGGGAAATGAGTAAACTCTTCTCTTCACCTCCCGTCTGTTTTTTGGTTGCTTCACTTGTCACGTCGTAGTGCTAAACAACACATTTCTGCATGTTTATTTCTATTTGTAGAGTGTGTCAAGTAGAGATAAATCTCCCTGCAGACTCCACCGAGGAGTGTGTGTTTGATTTGGCCGCTGGTTTCCATTCATTTCACAACAGGTATAAAAATAATGTCAACATGCAGAGATTTTAAAAACTCGCTCTCCAAGTCATCCATCACAGTAAAGACTTAGCAGCCTTTAGCTTTTTGTCAAACTTCCATTTAATGCAGTTGCACGCTGGGGCTCCTCGCTGGTGCATTCAAGGACGAGCTGGCTGCTAGAAAACATACGGCATTCATGAGCTGCTGGAAAAACAAAAGCCAACGGTAGGGAAATATAGATGTTGTGAAATGCATCATGTGAATCTGACAGCTGACTCAAATCTCCAATGTCAGAATGGCAAAACATCCCAGCGGCATCTCTGCGTGCAGCTAACCACACGATGTGAAAATGTAAGTGATGTAAAAAGTAATGGTATCGTAGGTTTTGGACATTTCGCACACATTTTGTAGAAAGTGGTATAAAATGAATTTGTTTTATTTGGCTTAAAACTGAGATGAATCACCATGAATTGAAGTATCCAAGAGTAAACTCTGTAATCAGGCTCAGTACAACATGCAGCTAAATCAAAATGTTACGTACACATCAGCATGAATAATTCAACATTTTAAAGGGACAGTGAAACTTTAACACCCACACAGGTGTTTTCTCTGCATTACCTGATTTGACATCTTTTGTTTTGATTGTCATCTTCTTTAGTCTTCAAGTTGCTTCAACGAATACTCGTTCTAATTTTATAAATAAGAGCACTTTCAATCAGTCCACTGGCACTTTAAGGATTGATGACTTTCATCATTCTTATTAGTCTATTGATTTTAATTTCAACCTGAGCAGAATCTATTGGGTTAATAAAAAAAAACAGGAGTGGGTGTTCAGAGCCTTTTAGTTTCAGAGTCACTGTGCAAATGACTGAGTCATCATTAACCAGCCAAATGAACAGTGACAAAGTCATCAATATTTTGCTTTTTGTGAATCAATAACATTTGCAAAGCAATATATTTGCTTTTTCTTATAAACTTTATCAACTTTATGAACTGCAGTCATGTTATAAACAGACACATTTTTCTCATACACTACACAGCTTGTGGCACAAGTTTGGTTAGGAGAGCGATGCCACAGTTGCAGCTGCTTTTTAATGATTTCCCAAAGGAAACGTTAGTTATGAATCATTGCTGCGTGCAAAATGCATCCAAAACTGTAATTGGCTCTGCAGATTTTACATTTGTGCCTCGGTATAACAAGTTTTGCAAGTCATGTTGCAACTGAAAAATCCACGTTTTCATAAGAGTGCAACTTCTTTTGGTTTATTGACATGTAAAGAGGTGAAATGTTCTTTGCTCCAGTTTCATGAAGATAAATGAGATTCCTGAGGAGCTGGGAAGTTGTGGGAAAAAAATGTTATCTGACAAGAACTGGAGGGTCTGTGAGGAGATGAAAACCAGGGAGCACACACACACACATTTCATGCAAACACATACATAGACATTACACAAACATACACAGTTGCACACACATGCTGGTGAAATGCACAAATATACTTCTTTGCATCCACTCAATACAAACAAATTAACTGCAAACACACACATGTTCGTGCACACACACACATACCGTGGGATCCTTGTCACACACATCCAAAACACCAACCACACTGTTTACCCACCTACGCTCAACTGTAGCTTGTTACCACGACAACGCCAGCAGCCATAACTCCCCGTATTGACTGAAACGATCATTAATCTTTTCAAGTCGCTCCCAGCGGACCAGTAATGATACGTTAGTATTCCAACCTCCCCGTACCACAGCGTTGGTGGACTATCACCCACCAGAATGAAAATATGAGGCAAACATGAGGTATGTTGGAGACGTGGGGAGAGGTTTGCAAACCAGGAGGTTGCCAGTTTGAATCCCGGAAAAGCGTGGAAACTGTGAGTGCGGGTTAAACCTGTAAAATGCTCTCGGCTCCCTCAAAGACTCCCACCGGGACGGAGCAGAAAATGCACAGCGAGTCCGGGTCGGCGGTCACTTTATTCACCGTCGGCGAGGAGAGACGGGCCCTGATCAATCATCGTGTGGGTCTCTGTCTGCACTCACACCAGATTCATACACCAAACTGTGCTCTCAGCTTCATCCAGACATGGTCATTCACGAACCCCCTTCTCAGTACAGCAATTAATCCACGTCAAGTCGGCTGTATTTATTTATTTGGGATTATTTATAACCTCATATTAGGGCAGCCTTTAATTTGAAAAGAGGTGGAGACATCCCTCCTTCACACAGTCATGCAAATATACGTTGTGTGTGGCAAAAATAACTACGAAATATTTGGTAGATAGTCTGCAAAATACATAAAAAAATATGAACCCAAGTTGATATTGTAGTACAGGACAGGACACACATGCTAAAGATCCGTGTGTCTTGCACGGACGTCCTTATGGGGAAAAAATGGCATCAAATCTTAATCTTAATTGAGCCCCACTTTTCATGGTAACCAGTGTTACGCTACATTACAGATTTTGGGATCTAGTCACGTTCTATAATTGAGCCGTCTGATCGTGCTTTGCGTGTTATCTGAGGCCGTCACAGTTTTTCAATCAAGTACGTGCATTTTGTCACCCATTCTCAAGCATTTCTTTGGTGAAATAACTGTGGCGTGTTGGTCATCCGCAGCTATTTCCACCCACTTGACAAGATTTCGAAACAAGGGTGATGTCATGGCTTGCTCAAAAAGTACAAATTGTGTTAAAGTGGAGCTGAGAAATTACCTGATGCTCAGCCTGATCGCAGAAAATCAACTAAAATACCTCAAAATGATCCATCAGAACGTTTCTTTCTGAAGCTCGTCGTCCAGTTATCCACATTTTGCTGAGCTTGGCATCACTGACAGTCGCTCTCCTTATTCCTGCCTCTTGAAATGTCGCCCTAAATCAAAACGGTGCCTCTTTTCAAGAAGCTGAAAACAGCTTCACTTCATAAATAATATCTGAGGGAATGAATCCAGTTTCCCTTTTTTGACCCACGAAAGCCGGCTAACCCCGCCGGTAATGAATCAGTCGAGTCACCCTGGCAGACTTTTATTCCAGTGCCTCACTTCGCCGCTCCAATCTTGCAAACTCGAAACAAACCGCCCGTGGCATATCGAACATACCCGAGGCCGCATTCTCCGTTCTCTCGCGCCGCCCGATCGAACCGCAGTGGCGTGTTTGTTTTGCTTGCACGCTAGGCGAAGGCTAAGATAAATATACGGCGTTTGGGAAGCTACGTGTGATGGGTTATTAATGCGGCATTTTAAGATGGACAAATATGTCTCGTTGCAGGGCGGGGGTGACGGGGGTTGGAGCGGGTTGTGTAATAAGCACATTTTCATCTAACCATAATGGCTTTGGGCTGAGAGGAGAGGGCAGAGAGAGACGACGAAGGGCAGGCGATGTGAGTAAATTGAAAAAAAAAAAAAAAAACATCTGAGCTCCAGGTCTTGGTAAAAATGTTCACGTTTATCTAAGATCTTTGTGTTGGAAGCACTCGACCGCTTTGGCCGACATGATGAAGGTTTTTTTTATTTTTCATACACTCCCTATAAGCAGCACTCCCTCTACGCTTTTCTTGTCCGGCCCTCCAGCACACAAAAGCGTTTAAAAAAAGATTGTGGAAGTCAAATCCTCGACTCAAACTGTGTGTGATATTAACTATCAGTGAGCCTATGGGGGCCTGTAATCTCAGCGTCCATATGACTTCACAGGCGAGGAACTCGCTGCTTCTGCAGCTCAGGCGGTCTTCACACAGCCTATGTAAATAAAGAAAGGATAAGCAGGGCGAGTCCGCGCCCGGGTGTTTATGGACTCTTACGTATCCCTGCACCGGTATTTGGCGTATGCACACACACACACACACGGAGGCAAGTGAGGTCCACTGAGGTCAAGTGAGATTAGAATAAGATGTGTGTTTGTAATGGCGTCAAAGATTTCAGTGCTTTTGATTTTTTCCACTGTCCATGCTGTTTTTCATTATTTACTATAAGTATTTAACTCATCGGCATGTCCGGCTGCCACCTTATTAACACAAACTACGATCATCTGTGCAGCCAGAAGATACAATTTTGGTCAGAAATATTTAAAAATGTTGTTAAAGCACCTCCAAGCTAACGCAAGAAGAAAAATATTTAAAATCTGCAGGATGGTTGTAATAAGCTGATGTGACATTTTACTGATGCACATTTTCTGTCAATGACTTCTATTTTAGAGTTTTGAAAAAAGTTCATCACTACAATATTTTGGCTCATTTATTTTCATTTCATTCACTAACATTGTAACACAAGATCAATAAAAAATGTAATGTTAGTCAGTAAAGTAGACAGGAAAGGTCGATTAAACCTGCAGAAGTCACGACTCATCTGGGCCTCCGCGATCAAAAAACAATCTTCTCTCTTCTTCTTTCATTATTTGAGCATTGTTTCACTTTCTCTGCTTTGCTTTGATGTTTTTACTGTACAGCACTTTGCTAACTTGTTCTAAGAAAAGCGCCGCATTAATAAAGTTCATTGTTATGTGCAGACATCGGGCCGCTGTCTCGCAACAATACGGGCCTTTGTACCGCCGTAGACGCTGCTGTGCACCATCAGAGGAATAGCTGTCGGGCTTTAGCTACTGTCCCTGACAACTGTCTGTAGGAGGGGATCTAATACCGCGGGCTGAATATGAATGTGTGTGACAAGCATCAAGAACTTAAAGGCTAAAATACATATTTAACTGAACTGTGAGGCGTTGCAGAGGAGCCCAGGTAACCTGCTTTATCTCTGTTATTTATCAAAGATCATAAATATTATCACTTGAGAGTTTTTATGGCATGTTTTTGGGTGTTTTTGGACACCAGACGAATTTGACTTATCTGGCTCTGATAAATGAAAAATGTAATCTCGTGTGTCTGTTGTTGGTACGGTGTAGATAAGAACATTAAAGCTTCATTCATCCAAAACAATGAGCTGAAAGATGCTAAAATGCTGCGTATAATTGAAGAAAACTACAGGTTCAGGTGATGATTCTCTGTCTAATGAAATAATGCAGCTCAATATCAGTAGCGATGCTTTTTTTTTCTTGCATTAGACAATTTCTGGAAACCGTACAGAGGAGAATATGTGAGACACACACACACTCAAACAGATGCATATAAAAGCACACACACACACACTATGGCACATACGCACACACTGTCCATTAGCTCATACAAAGACGGGACAAAGACAGAGAGAGTGACAGAAAGGAAGAGAGGGAAATAAAACGAGGCAGGATCTCGTTCCATCCTGTTATTAGTTTTCTCTTCTGGGACTGAATCTCAGTGAAATATGAGGTCTTTTTTTTTTTCCCTCCTGACGTCAAACTCGACTGCAGCACAAACACGCAGCTGGATGTGGCGGCCGTACAAAACTTAATAACACATGTCAAAGAGTCCCCTACCCATAAGGCAGTTGTGTAACACCGGTGGATCACATTATGTTTCTATTTTTGCACCGCTTTGGCCGCGGCCACTCTATTACACAACAAAACCCGCCTTTATTTTCATTTCACTGAAGTCTCACCTCTACATACACTCCCTGAACAAAGACGTATGCTGCCCCTGTTTGTTCCTGTCGAGTACAGCTGATTGAACAAATTAAGTTACATTTTGTACATTAAGTTGTCAAATGAATGCAAGTTAAAGTACATCAGTATTTCAGATGTTTCATGTGGGATTATACCATCGTTAACTCATCACCAAAATTTCAATTAGTCGACCTTGAGTTTCCAATTGGCTGCTAAAACTGAAATAATCGTATATGTTGGCCTTTTGTGTCGCAGGTTTTCACCTTTGCTTGTGCTTTTGATCAATTTTGTGAATAAAAGATGTCCAACTATGTGAAATTTGGTTGGAAAAGTCTAATTTCTCTGGACTGTTTCTCTGTTTTTGCCATGAATGATAGACGTTGGCTCATCCTTTCGGTCGAAGAATCTCCTCCTTTCTGTGTCTTTATATTCTAATAAACTGAATGAAAGAGCCCATTGACCAACACTTTTACATTGTCTTATATAATTTATGCGCCTCTTCCACCTGCATCACACCGCGGACAGGAAGCGAGCGCTTCAAAGACGAGAGGCGAGACGTGGAGCGTTTCCAGAGATTTCCAGGATGCTCGCTGGGTGAGAGTTTTTTTTTTTTTTTCCTTTTCATCCCAAGAATAGAGCAGATAGCAGCGATGTGCCAGGGGGAAGCTTTGAGGATGGAGCCAAACGGAGATCAGAGGGAGATGAGAAAGGAACCTCCATGGTGGGATATGACCTGAAGCTCCTCGCTGACTCCTGTTACGTCTTGCGAAACGAAAAGGCCGCTGAAGGAGACGGTTTCCTTCAAAGCTCATAAAGTTCACTTTTCATTTCCTCCAACCAAACCATGACCCCTGTCTGCGCTCATGGTCATCACTGGATGCTGCTGTAATTGAAATAAACTGTGTATCTTACATTAGGAGGTATCTGAGAGCAGCATACACACATCTGCGAAACCAAAAGCCCCAAACTATTAATACTTAAATAGACAAATGATTCCAATAAAGTTATTCATGAGGCCGTCTCTTAAGATCTCGCACGTTTTTATGAGGCATAATTTACCAGAGTACCACTGCTCCGGGGACGCAGCTGGCTCTCTGAGAGGACGACGGAAAGCTTCACGTTGATTCAGATCTCAGCAGCAAACCGAGAGGACGCATGAAGCTGTTTCATTTCCTTTGTTTTTGTGAACTTATGGGCTATTTGGAGATGTGAGCAAAAGGAGATGTTTGTGTTTGCACCTCTTCATCATGAACTGAGTGATTAAATGTGGAACTGAGAAAACAGAAAACAGGTCAATAAAAAATCTGAATATTAAAGCAAAGATTTGCACATATCATCGACGTATCATCATGAATACAGAGCCACCAATTTACATATAAGTTAATATTTACTCTGTTCAAGAGATCTGTATGGACATTTTTTAAATGAGATCAGAAAACGTGTGTCAAAAATGGACTTTTCTTTTGATGTAGTGTCTAAAAGATCAAGTTTTAAAATTTGAAAGCACTTTTATTGGCTGAGACCAATTTATTTATTTATTTTTACTTCATTTGATGAGTGAATTGTCAGATGGACTTTTACTATTTTAAGATGTGAACTCCTGATAAAAAGTTCTGAAATGACAAAAGTAAAGCTTGATTAAATATAATTCAGTATATTATGAAGTAAAGTGAAACTCTAAGTTTGCATTTTTACAGTGAAAGTTGTTGGTTTTAAAGTTTGCATATGAAGTTGTAGCTTCATTTTGTGCATCCTGAAATACTCATTAAACATGAAACATTATCATCTCAGTTTACTGTCTTTGTCTGTGTGTGTGTGTGTGTGTGTGTGTGTGTGTGTGTGTGTAATGCGGTAGCTTGGATAAGGATGTGATTTGTACAGACAAGCTCGGCTCATCCCCTCTCGTCACCTTGTGTTTATACAAGCTCTCCTTGTGCTACCAGCTTATTACAAACCGCACCGAGCAGACAGCAGCCTGCGCACACACACACACACACACACACACACACACTCATTATGGTTGTTGAGCAATGCACACACTGGCGGTCTAACACACTTCACAAGTAAAACTAAGTTTGGGTGTTTATATTTGGAAATAAACTGCTATTCCTGAATCCTTTACACATTTAGTCCCACAGTTTCTGCAGACGTTCTCAGAGCCAGCTGAGGACGCATTAAAATAGCAGAATATGAGATGAGCATCAGTCCAGACTGCGGTTTGCCCTCAGTTCACTTCGTTACGCTCGGCTCTCCAGGCATGAGGAACTGCTGGCGATCGTCTGTCTCCGTCTACCTAGAAACCGAATCTCCGGGTTGTTTCCTGCAGGTGGTTCAGGTTATGCTGCGACTCTGCAGAGGCCTGCAGCATGAAGCAGGTCCTGCATGCCCAGGGTGTCCTTTCATTATCTGGCCTCACTAAGCCTAACAACCAGGCTAAAAGCAACACAGGTGCAACGCTGAAGTCTGAAGGTTTATATTCATTTATTCCATTAACCTGAAGTGTTGTTTAGATGTACTCTTACTGCACGTTTGCCCATTTTAGCCTCATTCTTTCACATAAAAACAAAAATTCAAAGCAAGACATGGGCTTACTTTTACACACCATAAAGACAAAAAGTACAGGACAGAACTTAGGATGATATCGGAGCAGCACAGTGAACGAAATAGCTTTGACATTTGACAGACAACAAGGAAAAAAACAAAGGCAGACAGAGCATACAGTCTGCAGGACTGTAGGTACTGGCAGCGGCTCAAGAAGCTGCCACAGTTTAAGTCATTCGCTCCAATGTGAACCTGTATCTCTCTCTGAAACATCATCCATGCACCAAGCTGGATCTTCTATGATCGGCTACAACATTTTCCAACAAAACTGGAAAAGTAGGCGGTGCTTTTACACACATTGATGTCTTATCTTGAACATAATCTTTTGCAGAGCAGCTTAAGTTTCCAGTGTACCCTGGTGAACCATCATCATAGCTGAAGTTACCTCGCTAACCCCAAATCCTGCCTGCCTGCTCTTTCCTTGCAGTTTCATGTAATTTGTACGTTTGCACGTCCACCTCGGCTGACTGGGAGCCAACAGTCGTCATTAAATCTGCCACCTGTGTCTGCTCAGTTAGTTACTTCATCATGACTCACATATATTTCAACTAAAACTCAGCCTTATTTTACCTGCGACTTCCCTAAAGCTCTTTTATTTCTGCAGATATTACCCACAGTGAGGTCGGTGAAGAATAAACCCAGTAAACATGGCTTCCTCTGAAGCTCCAGATATTAAATTGCCCCAAAATTTGGGCCTAATTCCTGGTTCCTTCCCCCTCCTGGAGTCAGAGCAGCGGTGTTGGGTTTCGAGCTCAGGTGGCAGGAGAGAGTTAATCCGCGACCGAGCGAATGAAACAGCCGAGGACCGTCCCACTCGGAGCGGTCCAACTCTGACTTATCACACTCCAACGTCTAACAATGCAGGAAACGAGCCCAAGCCGGATCCAACTGCCTCTGTTGCATTAGCCACTCATGGCATGGACTCTAATCCAGTGTGTGTGTGTGTGTGTGTGTGTGT
>JBAJHX010000024.1:2421268-2478228 GCA_037176925.1 Amniataba percoides | reverse complement strand
TGTGTGTGTGTGTGGGCGGATGTTAGACTGTTGAATCAGGGCTTTACATATGACAAACAACTGTACTAATGTGCGTACAAAATGAATTCAAATGAGGACAAAGTCTCGTGTACGTAAACACACGTATGGATGCCTGTACTAAACACACACACACACACACACACACACATAAAACCCCCAAATCAATCGCACACACACACACGCTGCAGGAGAGTGTTTTTGTTTTGAGAGGAAGAGGGGTTAATTACTTACATTCTTCAATCGGAAACATCTTTCCACCTTCCCCCTCTCCGACTCCTTCACTCCTGTTTCTCTCCGCACTCTAAAACCACGAACTCCAGCTCAGAAAACATCAGAAATATCAAACAAATGGCCGATAAACACTTTAAAATCTGCACACAAAACCCCTCAAATGTAACGGAGGATCACGAGGAGACGTTCCCTTTTGAAGTGAAGATGAAATGAAGCCTTTACGTCGTGGACTCGTCTCAACCTCGACACTTTTTAGAGTGTAAGCTAATGGTGGGGAGGAAAAAACACACACAAAAAAAGGGGGATGAAGAGGAGATGAGGGGGTTAAAATCCCAGGGAGGGAGGCTGAATGGGGAACAGCTGCAGGGTACTGGGCAAAGGCCAGGAACGTTTCGGATGGATAGAAAGAGGACGAGAGACCCCCAGGAGAGGAGAGGAGAAGACGAACGATTGGAGATCAGATAAAAAAGAAAAGTAACACAAACAGGGAAGAAATGACAGGGTGGGAATGAAAAAAATAGAGAGTGAATGAATAACCATCAGCAGGAGGAGAAGAAGTGAAAGCTGCAAAAATATGACTGGACTTTAAGTTTACACATTATGAGGAAACAGTGGACAGTCCAAAGACTTCCTGAAGAGAAAGGCATAAAAATATCTCTTCTTTTCTTTTCGGGTGACTGATGATGTTCGGTTTGAGTATCAGCAGGATGATGATGTTTGAATCTGAGGCTCTTTCTGTGCAGACCACATCTATAGAGCGTTATGAGGGTGCTCATAGTGACTCATAATGCAGTCATATTGTTTTCTAGTGAAGCCATAAAACACTAAAAATGAGACTTATGATGAATTAAAAGTCTTGTGGATGCTCTTGATTTGTGATGAACCAGAAGTCGATTGATGGGGCTTAAAACACAACACGACTTCCTATATTCACCTCAACCAATCAGTAAGGACTCATAGTGTGCTGTAATAGTCCAGCCAGCATTAAAAGCATTCATTGCATGTATTAATAAGTGAAGCAGGAATATCTTCACACATTTACACATGATCGGTCAACACAGTGCCTCAGTTTAAGTTGAGCCTGGTTCACTTTTTTTTGTTTCCATGCAGCTTTACTGGGAAAATCTGCAAGATACTGAAAAAGAAAACTGTAGAAATGTAGTTTGGCCAAAGACATCAACATGTGGATCATTTACGAAGCCGTCATCTCTCATACGTTCATCAGAAACACGTTGCTGTGACAGCAGGTTTGAATAAAAGGATTGTGGGAATCTAAACAAACACCTATCGTGTTCACCAGACAGATTTACACTGAGGAGAACTTAATTTGTGGCTCATTTGACTGTCGGTCGTGACAGACGAGAGGAAACTTTCATCCACAGCCGCATCTTCACCGAGAGAAAAGACGTCGTTACCTGTCAAAGCTTCACTGAATTAAAAGCCTGATCAGAAACACGATGGAGTTTCCTGCATAATCAAGGGAGACAAGTCAAGTCGAGTTTCCGTCAGACGGACGGAGGGAAAAAGAGCTGTCACCGCTTTGTCTCGAGCTCTTACGCTCCACATTAAGCAGCCACGCTCGTATTTCGTGGGTAGATGAACTCTCTCGTGGGCGTTCGATGGCCAAAGGTATCGATGAACTCTGACGGCGTGGTGGAGCGCTGCTGCCACCAAGTGCTGAGAATATGAGAAACAATCTGAGAAAGGTTGGTGCTGACTGATATATGCTGACTTTATAATGAAGGATCACCGCAAAGGTAATTTAATGCAAGATAATAAAGAAAGTTTTCACAGCAGGTCCTATATTTTCTCTTCTATTTTCTATCATATTAGTGCTGTATTAAACGTGTAAGGACCACAGTTTTGGTAAAAGCGGCACCTAAAAGCACATCTAATCGTACAAAACAAACAAACAATATGGTGTGTGAGGCTGATGTGTTGCTGTTATTGTGGACTGTGTGTGTGTGAGTTCAATTTCCACCCTCCTTTTAGTTTTCAGCCTCTATGAACTCCTGAGGGAAACATATAAATGAAAAATATTGATTACAGCCGCTTTTAAAATTCACTACATTCATGTGGAGACACGTTCTCAGAAACCGGTGAGATAAACAAGCATCCGACAGTAAAACAGCTTTTCATTAACACTGGAAATAACAACTCAACTTGTCATTTCCTGGCACATAAATGACACATAAATGAAGGCAGGCTGGAAGATTTGACTTATTCTACACGTCTGCATGTTGTGATGGAAACATCAACACAAATACTACAAAACTACTGATCTGCACACTTGATGTTGCAGAATATCTCAATAATATCTTCTCTGATTCTGATATGTGTTGTAAAGATCAAGCTAATCATTGTTAAAAATGTGTCTGCTGCCATCTACTGAGTAATTTTTGCATCACACCTGTAGAAACAAGATAACTCGTGTTTACAAAGTGGTGTCATTTATCGATATGTGTTCTTATAAGAAAAGCTGAAAAGTGAAATATTAAAGCTATAAAGTACTTTATAATAAAAAGCCAATATAATAGGTGACAAAAAACAAAAAAGTATTATTTATGTGGGTGATGGCTGAACGCTTTTCTCAATCTGTGTCTCAAAAACAACCCACTTCTTCTTTACACCTCACTTTCTTTGTCTTTTACCATTTCAGCAAGTGGGAAATCTACTTACGCCCCCACCTGAGGCGAGACTCAATTTCTGGGAGTCCACAGGGAGCCGATGAAGGATGAACGCCAAGAGAGACGATTTCAGAGACAGAGGGAGCTTTGAGAAGACTGAGAGAGAGAGAGATTGATGAAAGGAGGGAGAGAAATTCACACAAAGCTGATCAATAACTCAAATATTGAGTCTAATTTCACACCAAGGATGCAAACACAGTAATTGCAGCTTTCTAATAGCTTATTTTTCACAAGCTAACAATGTGTAATTTTGTCATCTTAATGGTTTTTTTGCATCTCAGCTGCACAGGGCTTTTTGTTTTAATGTTTTTTGACCTTGTCGGTTCACTATCAGGGCTCTCAGCAACATGTTTTTTTCCAAACAGAGAGACAAAGTGGAGGATTTACCTCCAAGAGAGTCAGACAGACGAAAAACAAGAGTTAAAAAAGAAGCAAATATTAGACTTTACTTCTCAAAGTGTGCAACAAGTCACTGAAAAAGACAGAAATGGAGAATATCAGTAGCATGCAGACCCTTTGCTCTCCTTTACGAAGACGCCCTCAGTAAACGGAGACTAACGTTGAGTGTGATTCAGGAAACACAGCAACACTCGACATAATCACCTCTGAGTGATGGAGGCTTGTTGAGATGAGATGGATTATGTTTCTATGGGATTATTTTTTCACACTGTGCAGGAATTAACAGCAGCTCCTTCAAAACAGAGAAACATCAAAAACAACGTGCAAGAAAACGAACCCGTCACGCCGGGAACTTCTGTCCTAAATCATCGCTGATGCGACGCAGGCACGCAGCCTCAGTGCTAACGGGCTGATTTCACACACTTCTCGCCTTGTAATTGAAGATGACCTGGAAAAAACATCACTAATCACTCATCTCTAAGTGCTAATCATCCCTGCACGACGCCCAGCATGCTCATCAGCTAGAGGACGTTGTGAGGGATGATGAGGACTGTTTCAAGCTAATCTGAGGAGAGGTGCTTGTGTCGGAGTAAAGTCTGTTATTAAGGAAGGTAAACGCCACGGGAAGTCATTTTTACAATTTAGAGTTGAAGTTGGAGGAAATGACGGATCCTAGATTGTGTAAAGATGCTTTGTTGAATGTTTCTGCAACAATGGAGGGAAGTCAATCGATTACCAGCAAACTTAATGTCATTTCCAAGATGACAGAGCGTACAAAAGAAATAAAACCATCATCAGCTTTTTTTAAAGTAGATCTTTGGACACACCATGCATGAAATCTGAAACATAAGATAATTTAAAATAAGTGTGAGGAAATTTAGATGCAGTTAATAAACTCAAACTAAATAAATTAATCCTGTATGTTACACTAAGGAAAAATTTAAATGGATATACAGAATTCAGAAAAGCTTTGGCTCTGACGTGGCCTGTTGACCTTGAATAAAAATAAAGCAGATGAGCAGATTTCTGGATATTTTAGTGCTTTTTTAGGGCAGACGAGGACATTAGAAATGGACCAGGTGAGTCTGAGGTTGCAGGGAATTAATGGAGAAGACTTCAAATGCAGATCTTTTCACAGACGCAGTGGCATTATCGGCGTAATGGGTCCTTTTACAAAAATGGACCACTTCATTTTTATAACTACTGTGAATCTAATTTTTTTTTGCCCAAAATAGTAGTGATGGCTTTATTTATGCAGCAGAGCCCCTCAGGGACACATAATTAGGTTTGTAGCTGTTAAGTAAATGTGAACGTGTTGCAGAGAGTCGAGTTGCTCGGCCTTCACTGGGATCTTACAGCCATTTTCACTGTTGATAATAAAACATCTGACTGACAGCTCGGTGCTTTTTCCTTTTACGAGCGGAGTGGGCGGCCTGTTTGGAAACCATCCCTTCACGCTGTATTGTGATTTTCCTTTTCTTTCTTTTTAATGCATGTTTTGTATTCTAGTAATAGCGCAGATAAAGAAAGCTGGACACAAATGGAGCTCTTCACGCTCTGTAATAGACTTGCTCTCGGAGAGCGTGACTCATCGGCCCCCTTTCGCTCTCTGCCGCTTCATCAGATGATGATCAGTGAAGGAGGTTTCATTTGTCCGGGCGGAGCAGTCGGCTCACCTTCCAGCAGCTCAAAGGAAAGAGCAGGCGTGTTTGGAGATAACACACATTTACAGTTAAAGAAATGATGCACCTGAGATTTTACAAAGCAGGATGAGCAGAACACGTTTCTCTCACCGATCTCCTTCTTCTTCTTCTGTTTGCTGAAATATTCAGCGAGGAAACAACAAAGAGCCTCAGACGACGAGAAGAGAAGGAAAGACAACTCTGTCTCCATGCACAGTCTTTTCTTTTCTGAATGAAACCTCATCATCATAAATGAGTGTTGGTTAATTGTTTTCAAGCCCGGTGAAGTGCTTTCTGATCTGAAAGCTGTTTTTTAGTTCGATATTCATGACAAACAGGAACATGTTTCTGATGAAAGAAGCTCCTCGCACCACGTTTAAACAGACAGCTCAAGATTTTTTAAGCACAATTACGAAATTGAAATTGAGTCCATCAAACAATAAAAAAACATTACTAAACATTCAACATACAGAAATATGATGCAGTATAAAATATGACATAAAAATAATTGAATAAAATGTAAACAAAAAATACAACATTTGAATAAAAATATAAAAATAGATTATATATAAATAAAATATAGATGGTTTAAAAATGCAGGTGCAGAGCTTTTTTGCTAAACGGCACCTTGGCTCTAAAAGTTTATTCCTCGCTGACCACACACACACACACACACACACACACACACAGTCAAACCCAAACTTATCATCATTTTTCCTCCAGACACCAGCAAGTGGTGCTGTTCTCTTTTCATTTCCCCTCTCAACACGCTGTGATTACATCCTTATCATCTATAATCTCATTACACGTCTCCTCCCCTGCAGAGTTTCATGACGGTCGTCACGTCACACGGTGCCAAACATCAGAGATCAGCGGTACAAACACTTCATACACAACACGACTTTGACACGCGGTTCATGTGTTTGAGAAATAATCTATGAAAAAGCTCTGTTTTATTTCACTGCCTGTCACTAAAGTCAGCAAATAAAACCAGAAAATTGCGTCTTTAGCTTCGTTGTAGTAAGAAATTAATTAATTTAAAGTTGTTGTCTGTTGCTCTTCTTTAAGGTCCTTAAGGGGGAATGAATGGGAGGATCCATCTTAAATTTGTAATATTGGCCCATAAATAAATAAATAATACACAATCTGAACTTTTTATATGAACAATGGATTAAACGTCACATAAAAAGTGTCCCTCCAAAGCACATTTAACATCTTTTCATTGTTTTGGTCACTGTCCTGTCACCCAGCACCTAAATTAGCTGTTCAAGTTTGAACTTGAATAATTGTGGTTAATTGGGTTTAATTGGCTTGATAATCAGAGGAAGGTCGTGCAGCTCTTTTACTTTGAGTGTAAGTGGCACTTTGTGAAAAAAGGTTTTATTTATATGTGTGGAAATGATGAAAAACGTAAACAGTGAAAGAATATTTCAACCACTTGACTGAGCTTTTGTGTTTCACAGAGAAACGTTTCCACAGTAACTCAGAAGGTCTAATGAGGCAGACGAGCAGGGATAAGCACCCCTCGACCGTTCGCCTTCGTGACGCGTTGTTGTGATGTTTTTTTTTATTTAGTTAATAACGACCACTGTGCAGCCTGATAATGTCAGCTAAAGGCCCAAAATAACATAAAAAAAAAAAAAAGACAGAAAGACCCAGCCAATTAGTCCAAAACACAAGCGGCAGCATCCAGGCGCCGAGCATCACTTACTCACAGGCTGTGTGTGACCCCTGAGTGTGTGTGTGTGTGCGCGTGTGTGCGCCTGCTGCAGACTTGCACTTAGACGCCCACATCGTCTCCACAAACTAAATTGTGACCATTTGTCTGCTTAAAATTTTAGTATTAAGTGAGTCACAGTGTGTGTGTGTAAAAGACTAATTTAAATGGATGGATATCATTTGAAAAACACAGCTTTGTGAGTGTGTATAATATGTGTGTTCACTCTGCTTAAGCTGCTGATTTTTTTTCATTTCCAGGTCCAGATAACACACAATGAAACAATGAGCGTGTCTTTAATTATATGACGGCAGCTGAACTAATCCATACTGGCCTCGCGGCTTTGACATCTAATAGCGATCCGCCCCGGCTGTGCAAAGACGACTGACCTTTGAGAGGAAGAGGGAGGTAACACTAACTTGACCGGGGTCCACGAGGGGCCTGTAGATTCAGACATTTAAAAATGTCACCACTGCAACCTGGTGCAGCTGATAAAACCAGTTTTTTTCTATTTTTGTCCTCTGCAATCGAGGAATGAAATCCCTGCTAAATGTCAGTTTATATCTGACTTTCCCGGCGTATGAAACAGTCAGAGAGAAGAATCCTCCGACGTCTTTCCAGCGACTTAATTGTGATTTCTTATCATCACTTTGTGAAACCCTCAACCCTGAAAGCACACCCACACACAAGGCGAAGTAAAGTTTGGACCCAGGAAGCAGGTGAGGTGGACAGAGTAGAATGAATGACTTATTTTGGGGAACACGAGGAGCAGAAAGAGACGAAGCACAAGAGCACAGGACGGGTAGTAACACACACCACCTGACAGGAAACAGAGGAAAGAGGCCGGTATATGTGCACTGTGAGGGAAGTGGAAACAGGTGAGGAGACTAACAGCAGACAGGTGAAACTAATGTGGGCGGAGCAGAATAATCAGAGGAGGGAAACACACAAGGACAGGAAGTCAAGTGGCAGACAAGCGAGGAGAGGACGGATTTCAAAATAAAAGAGGAAGTGAGCATAACTGGAGAAGATAAACTCAAAGACAGGAGACCAGAAACAAGTAAACACAGGAGATGACAGACAAGTAACACGAAAAAACACCCTGAACACAAAAACCAGACGACAGGATAACACAAGGAAGCCAGACTGAGAGGACAGAAAGGGCACAAGAGACACGAGGAACATGAAACAATGCAAAGCATCACGCCCACGTCATGCAGCAGCCGTCCACGTGGGCAGGAGGTGACAAAGTCTGCTGGATTTCTCTCTTTCTTATGAAGCTTTTGTTCCCCGTTTGCACGTTTTTTGTCCCTCTCGATGACGACGAGCTTCTCACCTTGACTTTCACTGTGCGACTATGAAAGAGCAAACAGTTCGCTTCACGCTGTCGCTGTGAAGTTTAAGGTGAAGGCAAGAACAAAACCCGGCACAGTTTATTTGTCAGGAATCAAAGGAAAACAAGCAGAGCAAAATAAAATCAGTGATGTGGACAAACTCAGGTCAGCAGAGGCTGGATGGTCCCAAACCAGCAAACAGATAAAAGAAATTAAACTCTATTGACTCAAAGAAAATACAGGAAAACAAATACCTGCCAATATAAGAACGAAAGAAGCAACTACAGTGCAAAAATACAAAAGACAAATATCAAACCAAACTCCCAAAACCACAAAGACGAACTTTATTGATCCTCGGAGGGAAATTTAGTTGCTATAGCAGTGAGGTGCATAAAAATACCCAGAGTGGGGTCATTTTAAGTGTTATTAAAGGATTCGGACTGAGCAGCATCCTCGTCCGTGTGGCTCGGGGGCGTGTGGATCTGCAGGTCGTGGCCTCGGCGCTCCCGTAGGGGGGATCACGCTCTTTTCCCTCGATCGATACGGGCCGGTGACAGCGAGAGCACGGCGCCTTCATCCCTCTGCTGCTTCCTCTGTTTACGCTGGTGAAAACGATTAAATGTCCTCACAGCGAAGGTGAAGCTCGGTGGAGAAAACAAAGATAATTTTAGGTGTGTTTTCTTTTTTTTTTCTATTTACTTCAGTTAAGATACAAAGGTTACAAATGGATGTTTTAGATCTTTGTCCTCGTCAACAAATCCAATAAAAACAGCAAATCCAAGGACGAACTGACATGAACAAACCCTGCCTGCCTAACTGAAAACTGACAGAGCTTATTATTGTCGTCTAAAATCTATTAAACACACCCACTGCCCCTTTATTTTGCAGGTCAAGATGACCATTTTTAAGGTTTAAAATGTGGGACGATGGATGAAACCTTCCTCGGGGGTGTCGGACACAAACGTGTCACACCTGATGACTTTCAGAGCAGCTGCGAGTCCCTTCTTGATTGTCGCAGGTGAAGCTTGTGGGTGTTTTTGTGGCTCAGCTCTTCATGTTACGGGCGACTTCTCGCTCTGAAGAAACACGTGGGAGTGTCGAACGTGGACTTATACACGGATCTAATTGAAACGTCTTCTTTCCTCGGTACGCCCACGCACGGTTGTCACTCTCATCTTCTTCTCTCCTGACAGCTGAGCGCGCTCTTACAACGCCAGCCTCCATCTCGATACTCTCCTCTGCACCGGGGTTATTACATGTCAAGTCTTTTCTAATTTATTCCTTCTTTTTGCTTTTTTTCTGTGTGATCATCGTCACTGGGCCGAGCGTTGCAATTTTCTCTCCCGGCCAACTTCATTTATGTCTAATTATTTGTTATAGCGATGAGTCTTTTTTATAAGCCCCCTCGGGTTTCTGCGCCTCCTCCTGACAGTTTGAATTTCTTATTATGTCTTCCTCTTCTGCTTTACTCGGTTGTATCTTTGCAAGTAAAGCGTTATTGATGTGGAGTGTGGAGGTGGAGGGAATCTCAAACTTACAAACGGAGGGACGGTAACTTCGCTCCATTGTTCCTCCTGTTGTGCACGACGGGAGGAGGCGGGTTCAGACAAAGTTTAAAGAGGTAATCTGCACACGTTATGTTTTCCTCCATCATCTTTAGTGCCGCTGTGTTCCCGCACTTCTTTCTCTTTGTCTTTTGATTTACAGTTAAAGTTTCTGTAGCTGCCGTTTGCTCCATCAACGAGCGTTTTGTGTATAATTATGTAGATTTTTGTGTTTTCATGTGCAGGGTTGATGTCACCAGTTACATTACAGTGCAGCCAAATTACTTCTCACGTACCTTCAGTGGTGTCTTATGAAGTTTTGTCATATTTATTATGTCGTTATCTCGAGGTAACACAGCTGGAGATCTTTCTGGAGACCTCAAAATGAGTGTGTGGTTCATTTCACCGCAGCTGTTCAAGATCACTGATCCATAACTGAACAATAATTAAGGCCTAAATGTGGAATTTGCTTTATGAGAGGTCGACCATCTCTCTGCTTCAGCCAGCAGCTGCTCAAATAAAGCCGTTATATAGATTATATAGAAATAATGAGACATTATGTAGCTCGTCCACTGAACATAATGACCCCACAGCATCTCCACAGAGCGACACACACCTGCTGATAAACACACAAACATCACGAGGAACAAGAGGAAAACACACTCTGATTTCTCCTGGGTCAATTATTTCATTTTCTTAAGATTGCAAAATAATCAAATCATGATCTCAAGATGACGCCATTTCAAATTAAATTGCAATCACGGCCTCCTCAGTATCAAACCTTTGAGACAGTCTGGGTTTTATTTGCCAATAAATTTATATGAATTATATGTAGAAATTCACTTTTAATCTCCTTCAAAAAAGTTAATTGAAAGAATATTGGATTAAAATTCATTATGTTAACAACCTGTTGCTTTTACATGGTGATAAAATGTCAGCATTGTATTTTGAGCCTTGTCTGCTGTTCTGAAATGGCCAAATATCAGTATATTAATTCTATTTTAAGTATAATCACAGGTTAGTTTGAGCAGGAAAATACCAAGGACGTGTCCTTAACTGCAGCTCAGTGGAGATAATAAGTGTTGAGAAAAAATGTTTGAAAGTTTCAGTCGACTAAAAAATGTCCAAAGACAAAAATGTTCCCTTCATTTCTAATCTGATATTAAGACACTTTTAAAGCCATTTGAGTGTCCCACAGGAGCAGGAGAGGACCGTATGAACTGAGGAAGAGGAGAAGTTGCGTCGTCAGAGCGTTGGTGTGGATGTGGGTGGGCGGCGGCGTGAGAGAGGCCGATGAGCGCGATTTGGCCCCGGTCGATGCCAGATGGGCCTGACAGCGTGAACCTGAAGGCGATCGCCAACCTGCCAAGGCCCGTTTCAGCAGCCCCGCCGCCACGCCAATTTCCTGCCCGTTTGTTTGTCCAGGTCCCCGTTAGCTATTGTTAGCCGCTCTTCCTGCGTCGATATCAAATCTTTAGGGAGAAAACTAATTCCTGCTTCCTCTTTGCTGCCTGTCCAGCCTCTGTCCTCCATTTCCTACATTTTATCTGCCTTTTATGTCAGCTGAGGATTAAAAACACCAAACACAGAGCAGCCAACGTTTCCCCGAAGCAACAGACAGGCCATTTATTAATATTTGAAGTTTAGTGTTGAGTGATGCTGTTGATTTTAACAAACACTCACAGGCAATAATGAACAGATGATGAGTCAAACAAGAGAGGAGGAGATGTGCCTGATAAGAGTCTCTACTGTCTGATATTGGGTTTAAAATAACACAATGAATGGATGTAATGTGTAAAAAAATAATGGCATCATATGAGGCGTTGGACCATTACAGTCACACTTCAAGAGCTGAAGAAAAGGCTGATGCTGCAGTGACAAAAGAAATCAGGAGAATCATCAGCACATCGGAGATCAGTGATGCAAAAAGAGAGAAAGATGACATGAGAACAACAACGACCTGCAAAGTGGAAATCTTTGAATGAAATGAACGAGGAAACCAACGCGTTAAAAGGAAAAAAGGAACTCCAGAGTCTCCACAAAGAGCATGGAGGAAGATTTTTCCTGTAGCACCACCATGAGCTTTGTGGTTTGGATTTAAATGTAAAAAAAAAAAGTTTTTCTCATCTGTCAGTGTTTTATACCAGTTATTGTGACACTCTGGCTAATTAATGTGAATGCTTTTCCAGCAAGAAACCAAACTACTGACTCAAAGGAACGACTTTACTTAAAAATATCAGAAGACAGATCATTAAAACTTCCGTTGCCCGTCTTCGATGATTAACGCTGCCAAATCCTCATTCTGGCACACGTTTCAAACGAGCACGTACGTTCTCACGAGCTTCGCCGCAGGTAAAAAACGATCTGATGTCGTGACGGCCGGTCCGGCGGTTTGGACAGACGGTGTGCCGGCGTGTTCCCGACTGCTGGTCCGAGGCGTGACCAGACCACACACAGTGCACACGCATCAACGCATATGTCTGCTTCACCCTCTGATGCACTTTATTAAAGATGCAAGGTGTTCAATGCAGTAACATTAACGTCACTTTAAAGGGGATGAAGCTCACAAAAACATCCTAAAAAGTCCCATTTTGAACGTTATTGTCAGACCGGACGGGTAACTGTGAAGCACACGATTGGTTTGTAATCAAATTGATGTTCTTAATTACAAATGAAGGCAGATCAGTTTGGTTGCGTCTGCACAGCCAGCGGAAAGGTCACAGGTGAACACGGCGAGCCGCGGGAGAGGAGCCAAATTGTTTTTTGTTGGAGGAGCTTAATGGCTCTACTGTTAACAACAAGTCCTGCTAATTTCCTCTCAAACTGGCCTGCAGGCTGCCTCCAACCCTCCCAGACGGTCGAAATCAGGTAAATCAACTTTGTGCGTCACGCAAACGCCTTAATGTGCAGCACAAACACCTCATTTGAAATATTACCTTAATCTGTGTATTTGGAGAAACTGAGTTTACATTGTGCAGGGAAACATACTGATTACGCAGCGCTGTCGTTTCTGTCACAGGCTGTTCAACGTGGAAAACAAGAATTTTCTCTCCAAATATCATTTCAGCTACTTTGTACTATGCAGCCTCTGCTCTCCAAAAAAATGTTGCTCAGTCTGTTTTAGTTCAGTAAAATATGTGTGAATGGAATAAAAATGACTGAAAAAAAGGAAACATCACACATAACTTCCTGCGCCGAGATACTCTCCCTTTGTTCACTTCCCCTCCTGAAGTGAAACAACCAGCAGCTCCACTGACCCACGAGGAATCTGCGTTTACGTGTGTGTGTGCACAGTGTGTGTTTTTCTGCCTGTGTGTGTGTGTGATTTTGTGTTTTTGTTCATGCCTATCTTCAGCACAAAGCTCCTCATTGTTGCCGAGCGTGAACGGGTGACGGCAGCGCAGCGGGCAGTGGCGTGTAAGATCTTTCTATAGCTCGCATCCATTCCTCCTCCACCTCCTCCTCCTCCTCCTCCTCCTTTTTATTTCCCACCGTACGTTTTCAAACACTCACACCATCCATTACTGAAGGCTGCTGTTCTGTTATTAGAATGACCTTCCTCCACAAACTGAGACACACACACACACACACACACACGACAACCTGCGCCATGCAAAAATGCCTTTATGCTTTGCCAAGGTGAAAGCACAATATCACTTACAAAGCTTTCACAAGTGACTGTGTCGCCGGATTTTCTTTTGCTTTTCTACACAAACGCTCCAGTGAGAACGACAAACATCTCGTCTCCAGGCGGCGTTCAGCACAGCTACTGTCTGGAAAAGGAGGCATTTTACTCGTAAATATAAAAAAAAAAAAATGGTCTGCAGCTCCTTCAGTACCTCAGCATCAGGTCAGATGACAGAAAAAAGCATCAACATACTCCTCATGTCCGGGAAACAGCTGGCTGCTGACGTGCAAAGTCAACAATCTTTATTTTCTCTATGTGACACACCCATTTTAAAAGCCAGCGTCGATAATTAGATTACATCCACATGAAACCATAATGGCTCAAAGAGCAGCAGGATTTCCGGTCAAAGTGCAAAAGAATCAAAGATGAGCAATCCAGACTGTAATAATGACACTGCAGACTGCTAATGCTTTAATTATCGCAACCAAACCCTGAATGAAAAAATAAAATGAGTCACGGCTCTAAAATTAATCTTTCGCAGCTTCAAGTTATGACGCACGAGACATAAGATGATAATACTGAGAATACTTTGTCAGATCAAATTTTTAAACACGTCCACAGAAAAGACAAAGCACAAGACGAGACGCAGAGATATTTACATTTAACAGAACATCAGCTGTACTCACAGTTTACTGCAGCGTGTTTTCTTCTTCAGTGGCCACATATCACTAATTAACACCGAGGAAATGAGCCAAAAACAGCTGAGAGCACCATCGTTTGGTCGAGAGGAAACTGTAAAACCAGGCTACTTCTGACTTGTTGTTGCAGGAGCAGCACAGGTACGGTGGCCCTTAAGGTCAAAACACAGCAACATCACAGAAAACATGAAGAATGTGTGTGACTGGTCAACAAGAATAATCCACCACATGGAGGTCCCTTTGGCTAACTGGACAGTTTTTCTTATTTAGGATGTTAAGTTTTGAAACTTTCAACCCTTTTCATAATCTGTAATGTTATTGAGTTTTGTTAAATTGCTTTGTGTTTTGACCTTCAGGGCCACCGTAGCACAGGTGTGGCTGATAGCATTAACAATGGTTTGAATAAACTCAACAAATCCAGCTGTTATTAATGTCCACTGTGAGACCGATGCATTTTCTAACCAGGTAAATTCAGGCTGTTTTAAGCTCATTTTGTGGGAACACAAAACTATAACAATGTGATGCATCTGGTGTGTTCTCAACATCAGAGTTTTCTTCTATTCATGCAACCTAAAACTGTAGTATTCACATTATTCATTGTTGGCAAAGCTGCACTGAAACTGAGGCATACATGCACTAATTGTGGAGTAATTTAATACAAAAAGGAAGACAAAAATTGGTATTAATAACAATTATTATCATACAGTTGCAGATATTACAATACAGGATGTGTTTCTATAATGGAGATTGGGTGATTTCTATGTGCAGGTCAATGATTTTAACCCCATTAGTCCTCCAACAATTAAAATCCTGTCCCCAGAGACAGCGACTGCACCTTTGTTATTTATGAGCCTGTCTGTGAATGGTAATTATTTGATCAGATTATAATTACTTGATGAACGTTCCTGGAGTTCATGGCGGCTCACTGACTCGACCTACTGGGACATTTCAACGGGGATTTAACCATCATTGATGCGATTTATCACATCTGTGTCGGTAAAAAAAAAGAGTATTTCAGCTGCATCGACAGAAAACAGTTGTCTCCGTCTCAATCTAGCATTTTGTTTCATTTGAGGAACCACGGCTCTCGTTAAAGACCAGCAAACAAATGTCATTTGTACCTGTTTGCTGAGGCCACGGTCGGTGAGTGGCTGGAAAAATACCGACAGTGTGAGGTATTTCTGAGTGACAAAAAACTGTTGAGGCTTGCAGTCGACAAGCGATGCAATCAAACGATGTTTTCAACACGAAAGCGATGCCGTTGACCTCTTTCGGATAAAAACAAAGCCAATGTGCGCTAACTCAAAGATATGAATTACAGCCCTTTGTGCAGTAGTTTATAGTCAAAAGAGAAGCATAAAAATCTATACTGTGCCATGTTTTCACCTTTTGCCATTTTTCCTGAGCTTTAGTAATAGAAAACTGTGGCTCCACCGTTGGAGGTTTGATTACCGCTGCCTCCAGAGCAGCTGTGCCCCGCGAGATAACAGCCAAAATCGGACTTGAAATAATTACAGAGGATTGGAAAACGTCATCATTGCCTCAAGGAAGGAAAAAAAAACACACACGATCACATGTGCACGCTCGGCTGCAGGCTCGCGATGCCCCGCGCGCTCCATCAGCGGTGATACGAGCCGTCCCCAGGGAAGCGTGGCGTTGGCTCATGTGTCACGTCCTCATTGTGAGAGGAGAAAAAGGGGGGTGTGTGAAAGACAAGGGGAAATATACGGGGGTGCAACTGCCGTGACAAGCCGAACTGTCATGCCTTTGTGCAGGGGAACACGGGTGACACACGTGACGAGGAGCAATGTGAAGACTAGACAGTGTTTCAATTAACGTGGCATGGAGGTTTTAAATCCTGAACTGCACATCACTGCTGCCTCTTTTTTCCTCTCCTCACTAATTATATGTCATGCTTCTCTGTGAGCTTAGAAAACTGGTTAACCCTCAGGCTGATGAAACCTAGAAAGAATCACATTGAATAAACTGAGGATTTTAGCATTCTTGCTTTGGATTAGTCTGGTTTTCACATCAGTATGGTGATATTTTGGAGGCTTTCCTTGAACTGTGATGATATTTTGTTATCGCCCAGGGGTGGAAATCTTGCACAGCCTTGTAAAAAAACAAACAAACAGGAAGTATTGAAGATATATGTGACAGCAGCTGTGAAAAATGGAGCCAGACATGGTGCATTGTGCATGTCCAGTCAAACCAGGGCTGACAGCAGATCGATGCTGATAGTACTCTAAGATAAATAACTGCGGTGATGTGAGTGATGTCTGATGAGGCAGAGCTGTCACCGTCACATCGAGGCTTTTCCCGCTTTTATGCCAGACGCAGCAGCCGGTCCTGATCCTGCAGCCTGAACGAGGCGCTACCTTCGGGACATCTCAAATTCCTCGTCACACTAAATAATGAATTAATATCACTGAATGAGACCGCTGAACGGTTAACCTCACACCCACCCCTCCTCCTCGAAATCACTCTGCTGAGGGAGCCAATCAGAGCCTCCCATCCTGTCTACCACTTCCCGCAGGCCCCTCCTCCTCCCCTCTGTGATTATATAGTCTGTGGGCATCAGCATCACAACACACACATCGCTGCTGCTGCTGCGAGCAGCTCAGGAGACGAGGCTGCTCTGAAAGATTTCACCCATTGATGGACACGGAAACTACAGGTTGAGTGCGTCCTCTTTGTGTGTGTGTGTGTGTGTGTGAGGCTAAAAATAAATCTTGTGTTCTTCTCTTTTTTTTCCCTTTTGAATGCTTTCATCTGAAATGTTTCTTCAGTTGTTGTGTTACCTTCTCGGTCTTGCAGCTATTTTTCCTCCCATCTCCCACTCTCTATTTTCAGCTCTTCTCTCTCCGTCTCTCTCTCCAACTGCAGGCGAGTGCTGGAAAGTGTTGAGAGCAGCAGCAACGACGGCAGCAACCTCACGGTCACTGACAGCAGGAGAAGCAGCATCAGAAGCTGTGAAGCATCACGAGAGACCGCCGGCCGCACGCTGAGAGGATCGCCGCAGACAGGAAGCCTTTCTCACATCGATACCTGCAGACGGCAGCTCCAAAATGGGCTGCTCGTCGGGCCGCCAGCCCCCGGCCTCGGTCCTGCACCAGGACCTGGACTGTGGCAACAGCAGCGAGGCCAACACCTTACCACAGGACTCTGAGAACCAGAACCAGGGTTTGAACGGCTGTGGGGAGGGAGGGGAAGGGGAGGGGAGCGTTGGAAGAGATCCGACCAAACCCCCAGAGTCTCTCCCCACGCTTGAAAGACTTGCTCAGGCCACAGGAGGGACAGAAAAGTCCTGGTACCGCTGCGTGTTCCCCTTCGGCGTGATTTCTCTGGTGATCGGCATGGCGGGCACCGGGGTGACTTTCACCTTCAACACGCTGTTCCAGACCAAAGTGGTGTCCGTGGCGCTGCTGTGTGCCGGCGTGGTGATGCTGCTGGTGGCCGCCGTGTGCTGGAGGGCCCACAGACTGAGGAGGCGGAAAAAGAAAGAAGGTGGATTCTTCGCCGCCGATCAGGGCACTTTGTGATGGAGAGCGGACTCAAAGTCAGTTAGTTAGTCGGGACAGAGCACTTCAGGTCAAGAACACTGAGACGTAGGGACATCCACGGTTTTCCTCTATGCACCAGGACAGAGTGATAAAAGGGTAGAAGAGATGAATGAAAGTTTGTGACTCAGATAGATGTATTCAGATGAACAAAGGCTTCACCGCCATCCTGAGCAGACACACAGGGTAAAACACACTAAAGACCCTCTGTCCTTTCCTGTTATGGATTTACTTTGGGGATCCAGTGGTGCACAGAGACCTGATCACACTATAGGTCATTGATCCAAGGCTGGTCTCTCGTGTCGGGGAAACAAGGAGACATAGGCGCCTCACTAATACTTATTTAACACTTGCTTGACCGTGCACAGTCCCCTTAAAGAGGCGTGTCCGTGTGCATGCCTGTCGGAAGCATCTGGATATCATCAGCATATGTCGGTGCCGATTAGAGTAAGAGTCTCAATGTGAGGATGATAAAAGTGATAAGAGCTCAGGACCAAAAGTTTGCTGCTGTAAAAACCTGGCCAGCCTTGTAGAGCTGAATGAAACACGATTTATCCTCCTTATAAAACCACTGCTGAGGTGCTCTTTTGCACGTAGGCCACTTAATCTCCGACTGCTCCAGCGCGGTCGCTCATTAGGCCAAAGTACCAGGCCGCAGCGAGGGGTCGTATCTGAAATGAGTCACACGAAATCATGCAAAAGGAGCGGGCATGCTCAGCAAATTTTCCCAGGGGGAAAGACTCTTCACATGTACTCTCTCTTTCACGCCTCACATGTTTCTGTCTGAAGAGCAATTTTGCGTTATCAGGCACAAACGTCAACACTTTATCCTCCCCACCACCAAGCGCTGTGGTGGATAACCATGATCCCGCTGTGCCGGATCAATAGAAATCACCAATCTGTGAGCTGTTAAGCGTGGGAGGGAGGTAATGGGCTGTTTTTTCAGTCCCCACAGATGAAATTGCTTTCCCCGGTGCTCTCGGACCTGTCGCAGACGACTTGTTCGACGTATGACGTTATTATAGATGCACTTCAGTGCACACACGAAGACGAAGCGTCGACCTTATTCCTCTGATCCTTCCCTCCTGCTGAGCCAAACACAGGCGGCATCAGTGGAGATTTAGGTGTGAGCGTTGAGGGGAAATCAATTTCTTTATTCGGTGTACACTCTATTGTCCTCCAGGTCTCTGAGGAGGGGTTTACGCTGTTGTTTATGTAGGCGACCAGAACATCAAATGGACATTCAGTGAATCTTCCCCAGGCGCAGGCTTAACCAAGTTTAACTTGTCATTCCACTGGATCAGGTTAGCTTCGTAACAGAGCAGTAGCTATTGTGAAGACCCGTCTTAATGCATTTTTCTGGGCTATTATTGCTTCTCGGACACCACACCACACAGTAGAATCAGATTACTAGCTATCAGGCTCTTTGTAAATTGTTCGTTGAGGCAAAGAGCGAGATTTTAGTCGTGGAGCCAAAATGTAGCAGTGTGTTAGCCACAATAAGTGTGATGGCGTTCGGTCTTTCGTAGTAGGCGACGTGCTTTTGAGGAAGACCCAGCAGCTTCTCGTCAGCTGTAGCGATGTTACTGTGTTCGATGGATATTTCATTTCTGTATCTTTGATAAAACGTTGACTGGTCATCACATGTCGTCCAGTTTTTCTTTTGCATGGAGTTGCGACTGCATTTACCGAGCGGAGCAGCAGCTGTAGAAATGTGTACTGTACGTTTGTGGGCACCAAAGTCACACTTAATCTCATTCCCTCGGTCTCCCTCCAGCTTTCCTCCCACAACTCGATTAGCCAGTTTCACGGGGTGCTTTCATAGTCTGCTCTTAAAATACAGGATGATCTACGGTAATCCTTCGCAGTATCGACGAGTTCATTCGCGTGCACACACATTCGTCCTGAAATACTGTGTATTCTTCTGAACGACATATATTTGATACTATGTCGAACCGAGAGTGTAGCCACATTTCTGAGTGTACCTCCAACAGCGAGTGTCTTACGAACATCTCTGTACAGACTGTAAAGATTATTTATGCATCTTCTATTTTGAGTAGACGGAGTAAATTTAGACATACGGTTCAGTATGTGAAGCAGCTGCCCACACTGTTGTTTTTATTTCTGTTTCAGCTGTCACAATGGTTGTCATGATCTCAACTGTGTTTGCTGTGAGTATTAATCGTGATTGTTTCATTCCAAAATGAGACGTCTGCCATTTGAATAAACTGCCACAAACAGCAAAAGTGACCACAAAAGTGAAAATTCCCATTAAAATGAAGCATATTATGGGTTATATATGTTAAGAGAAGAAACATGTTTTGTTTTTTTAAACATTCACATGTAAATTTGTATTTTTTTAAGACAAACTTAAACTATTGACAGTTTTGGAATGAAACTATAGTCGCTTAAGTGGTTGTGGTCAGTTTGCTTTGAGTTTATTGGCATGGCCCAGCTTTTCTCTGAGTGCCTTTTACTTGCAACATCAGTATTTTCCTGTAAGGTGCAGTTATAATGTAAGCTGTGCAGGCCTGCTGGTGCCGGTCATAGAGTAGCCCAACAGAAGCAGAAATGTTTCCCTTTATTCAGTCAGTCTGTGTGAGTGTTGGTGTGCATGAAAGTCACACTTTGATACGGTTTCTTTTAGTAAATAACCAAAAATACCAAATATATTTATCAAGAAGTTTATTTTTTGTCTCTTTAAAGTGTTTGTAAGATTGTACTCTTTTTTTTTTTTTCTTTTTTTTTTTGTCGCTTACTGTAAGCTGCTGATGCGCCGCATTAAATGCAAAAGTCGGTTTTGGAAATGAGCTCTGTTGTTATTGTGTTTTTTTCCCGTCATGCTGGGAGTGCTGCTGAAATGCCATTTGGTGTCATTAGTGAAGACATTCATAGAAAGCTTTTAGAGAGTGGTTAGCAGCATTTCTGAGTAACCACTATCCCCCCAATGACCTTTACACTCATTCTGTAGTAAACATTACAAGCAGCTGCTGCCATCATCTTTTCATACATTAGATAGTGAACATATTTGTTGATGTGTCAAGGGATTTTTTCTGCATATCGCAGATCAGCAGCAAGGATCTACTGGAATAAGATTACAGAAATACACATCTTTGAACAATGTACTGTGCAACAACTTAAAAAAAGATGAGAAAATCCAAGTTCTTAATCAGTAATTATATCATTTGGTACTGTAGGTATATTTAAAAATACCATTTAAATATACTTCACACTGGGCCTCCCCACTGAATGTCTATTTTCATTAATATATTAAGTGCATTGGCCTCTTTTATTACGTTAATATGCCTTTTAGCATTTGGAAACATTTTAAAACTGCAATCCAGGTTGGTCTAAGCTCATTTTACCTGCATTATTAAGTTTGTATGTAATTGTAGGCTAACATTTGGCTAACACAGTACATTGGTACAGCTGAGGAAAATGGGAATGTCATTAGTTTTGCTGGTATTTGGCAAAAAAAAAAAGCAAAGTAAAAGGAGACGTTAGAACAAGATGAAAAGTCAGTGGGTTACCAAAGTGACTGCAGTTCATCCTGAGGGAGGCATTTTACTCAAAACCACAAATGTTAAGTTCATAGTGGCACTACAGGAAAAGTCAGAGGATCACTGAAGTCATTAGGACGCGTTTTCTGGGTCCCGTGAATGTTCATCTAAATCCATCCAATCAAAAATCTGACAGGCATTGGCAGCACTAAAGAAAGAAAGACGAGGGGATCACCAAAGTCAGAGGGCATCATCCTCTGAGGGGCTGCAAATGTCTGTGCCAAATTTCATGACAACCAATACAAACATTATTTCAGTCTCAAGTGGTGGAGTCTGACATTACCATCTGTCAGAGACAAGAGCCTCCGGTGGCCGTTAACAGACAGTCGAGCTGTAGAAAATCTTGAAAATCCCAGGATGTGTCAGGATTTTTGAAGATTTTATGCACAATCAATCCACTGAGCTTGTAATAAACAACAATAAAGGAGAGAGAGATTACTGTAGACACAGAGGTGAGACACTTCCATGTGTTCGTCCACATAAAATGTGCTTTTCTGCAGGAACAAATCATGGTTTTGCCTTTATTGTCATCGCCCCATCGCATTAGCATGTCCCACATAACTTCAAATTAGTGTGCTCCACTTATTAGTCAAGCCTATCATCCAAAACTCTCAGCAGTGGAGGGGCGAGGGGGGGTTTGAGGGGAGGGTCTCTATTGATTTCCCACCGATGCATCCGTGCTCAGCGCCTTCTCAGCACCTTTGTGAGCACAGCTGTTTCTATGAATATTCAAATGAGCAGCCATCCCGAATGCGCCCACGCTTCCTCCTCCTCCGCCTCCTCCTCCTCTTCTTCCTCCTCCTCCTCATCCACCAGTTTATAAGGGATTGTGTCATTCTCTCTCCATCTCCCTCTCCCCCCGGACCGGAGCTAAAAATAACCCGGGCTGATGTCGAAAGCAAAGGAAGCAGCGAGAGGGGTGGGCCGCTGGTCGGGAGGAGAATGTGTAAGAGTGCGAGCGTTTCGGTTGCACCTCACGATTCTCATTTTCATTTTAATTGCCAGTAGATGGACACAGATCATATTCAGACCTGAGCTGGTTGTTGTTACGGAGCCGCATCGATCTGTATGTTACGATTACACGCCTGTTTATTTATAGACTTTACAGCTTGAACCTTAATAATTAAAGGAGATTAGTATTTCTTTATTAATATTAAAGGTTTTGACTCACCTCTTCAGATCTCTGCAGCTCCAAAGAGGTTTTTAAAGAGTTGTTTTTGATGTTCCACCCCATGTTTTTACCCAGTCGGTCCAATCAGCATCATTATGAGCTGCAGCAGGTGATGAGAAAAAAAAAAAAAAAAGACTCCCTCATGTGTCGCCTCTCGAGAGCCAAACGAAAGACAAAATTAGTGACCAGCTGATGGACACCGCTGAGCGTTCAGCAGCTACACGAGCCTGATATTTTCCTCAGGAGTCGAACTTCTGTTCATCTGGTTGAAAAAGAACACGACTCCAAATGCTGATGTGGCTGCGTAGCTGCTAAACGTGTAAACAGAAGATTGATATTAACGCTGTGTCTGCTGCCTGTATATTTTAATCCTTGTTTTTTAACAGTAGACAACAGCCAAAGCTAAATAATTAACACACATCACCTGTTTGTGTAAGCTAACAACAAAAATATAAAAAACTAATTGAGGTTTCAGGAAGTTTTCAGCTGAGAGTGTTTGTAACCCAACAACAACATCATCATCAGAAATGAATCATTTCCACATTATTGTTCAGATAAAACAAGAGAGATTCACCTTGTAAATAAGATTTTAAGTTTTATCAGGGTGGAGGACGATTAGCTCATCTACATCCACATTTCAACACTGACATGTGGTGTGTTTTTCATGTTTTTATATCAGGTGAAATAACAATGAGACATGATCAACATCAATATAAGCACTAAAGACATGAATAAAACAACAAGCATTGTTTTTATTGTGGTGAAAATCAGCACATTTTAGTGTTTTAGAGACATCTGTGAGCACTCAGGACATCCAGTTTGAAACCTGGATCACACTTTTTCATCCTTATTTATACTTTTATGTCAATCAAATGGCTAAAACTAATTAACTTAACAGACGCACATGAGACTGAAATTCTAATCTCTCTCTTTGACAGAAAACAAACAAGAACTTTTCCCAAACTGCCTTTAAAACAAACTATATCTGTTGTTATTAACCAGTGAATTAAAACGGGATTTAGAGATTAAACGTTGAAGGATTTGTGGATTGTCGTTTGGAAACATTCAAAGCTCACATTCAGTATTAAACGTTCACGATCTGGTAAACGGTTGTTTTGTCTTTAAAGACACACACCTTGTCACTGGTCATAATAACCAGGTGTGAAAGTCACAGACGGTGATTGATTGATGATTGATTACCTTTAATAACAGAGTACTTGTGGTAAACATCAGTGAAGTATCTGTGTGAACTTTTCTGATTGTTCAGTTCCTTAAATCATTTCAGCACTTTGACATTATCTCCACCTGCGTTCGAGCAGATCACCGGGGTGAAGCTTCAGTAAATTAGCTCTAATCACCTTTAAACACCGCTCTCGGTGTTCCCACGCTGATTGCTGTCCTCTCCTCCTCCATCACTCCCTCCCTCCCTCTCTCTTATCGTTTTCACTCGTGTGGTTACAGTCAGTGTCACGGACAAATCATCTCATTAGCATGTTCTGTTAATTAGCCTGCCACAGATTCCTTCTGCTTGCTACACACTTCGGGTCCGGTGTCAAAGGTTTCTCATTATCGCCGAACTGTTTCTGTCTGCACCGTCCTCTCTGCCTTCTCAGTCCTCAGCTTCTTCTGCGGCCGCCTGTTCACTCTATTTAAAACAAAAATAGCAGGTGTCACAACAATAAATGGCCGCCCCTCATTTTCACAGTAAGAGAAGAAATCATAATTACACAAGTGAGGATAAAAGAAGTACTCGGCTCATGCACATGCACGCAGGTTTGTGTAATTATGTGCATCACCTGGTAAAAGAGGTGTAAGATTATAGAGGCAAATCTCACATCCATACCTAGCAAAGAAAGAGAGCTCAAAGCAATAAAAAGATGATGCACAGTCTGAAAAAGTCATTTTCTAAAGTGTTGTTCTTATGTGAGTGGGCTGAAGTGCAAAAGAAAGATTAAAGCAGCTTCTCGGTCGACGAAGCGTCTCATTTATTTCCTCCTCATTAGCATCATGTCTGATAATTACGGGTGAAATTACCCTTTGTTGTTTCCTCCTGTACGTCAGTCTGTTTTTATTTGCCTTCTAATAACCTGCTTCTTTTTTGGACCTCCTGCCGACTGAACAGCTGGGATGAACATGAAGCATAAACTTACATCAGTCAAATACAGAAAAATAATATTTTTTTAATGATAATCTGTGAATTTAATTATTTATCTCTCTATTGCAGGTGAAATATGTGTTAAAAATAGTTTTTTTTAATATAATTTCATAAAAAAGTCCAATCAAATTAGTGATTTATGACTCATCGAGCCCAACTAGCATAAAAAAAAATGACTTTACCATCTTATTTGACAAGCAATGTCCACATTTTGAGCGTTCACACCATCATACAGGTTCATGCTTTGAATGTCACTGTGAAATCCTAAAGGTCACCTCCTGCAAACATCCTGTCACAAGCTACAAGAGCTTTTTTGTAGGTTTTCCACCGCAAATCGACTTAAAAATAAAAGTTACGTAACAAAGTTCACGGGTCTGTGTGCGTACGGTCATCTGATTACAGTGAAAAGGAGATAATGAGAGCATTTATTAATAGCAGCCGTAAACGTAAAGGTCGGCGGATCAAATGCAGATTATCCAGATAATTATTAATATTTGGATTCAGATGAAATGTTGGTATCAGGTGTAAATAGGGCAAGTACACGTCCCCCCATAAAACAGCTCGACTCGACAGACGCTGGTGAGTAAAGGCAGTTTTTTATCTTGAGTCTTGCACTTTGTACTCGTACTTCCCCCCCCTTAACTCCCCGACGCTTTCACACCTGAGCTGACTGAAGCTGAACCTATCAGAGTCGTAAGGTCAGTTCCTCCACACGACTCCGCTTTAATGGGCCGCGAAAGCAAAAGTCGTCTCTCGGATCCTCTCGCGCTGTTAGATCTCATCAACCGGGAACGCTCGCTGTGCTCCAGGTGTTACTTTCTGATGAAGAGCTGTAGATTACCTCTCCCCGTACCCACTCGTCCTGCCTCATCATCCTCACTTCAGCTGGTAATTTTTCAACATTTCACAAAATACTTTTTTTAAAACTCAGATTGGAGGATGGATTTGCTTCCAGTCAAAGTGCTCTCCCTCCTCGCTTGACAGCTGACATGTCAGGGTTTGATATGTCACGCAAGATAAGCATAAAGAGTGCTTTTAATTTGGCGAGCAGGCCTTCACACTCCTCTTCTCCTCTTCAAACAAAGACACACAAGAGGAGGAGATTCAGTTTGATTCACAGCATCTCACCTTATAATGTGTTGGAATATAAACTGCGCCTTTCCTCGCCTCCTCACAGACCCATTCGAGGACCATTTCTGATGCTGGATGACTCAATGGAGGATTGAATTAAGGGTCGCACGCTGGAGGAAAGAAGGAAGCACAATTAGGTGAAGGTCTTTGGTTCACTGTGAAAGATCAACAGGGAGCAGTCACTGGAGACTTGACCACCACTTCAAGTTCAGATGGTAATCAAATGCATTCACGCAGCAGCCTTGGAAAGAAATTAGCTTCTTCAACAGTCTTTAACTGAGCACTTTGGAAAAAAAGAGCTTTATGTTGTATTTTACTGCTCAGAATGGCTACAAAACCCTTTTAATTATATCGCAGCATCAGAAAATACTCGTCGGTGGAGATGCTCAGTCCACATATAGCAATGAACTCAAAATGATGATGACTTTAGAGATTTCCAGTGTTAAATTCCCCAAAATATTTCAAAATAATAACTTTATTTATCTCATGAACGTGTTCCTCTGTCATCCAGGAGAAGCGTGTTCAGTTCAGTCGCTCTGTTAGCTGCCATTTTATTATTCATGTATAATGAAAAGGCTCTAACACGGAGCTCCTCTGTGACAGACTGCGCTCTCTGTTATCTTTATAGTCTTTAGGATTTCCTGCCACCTCTCCGGTGTGTTTTTTCCATGCAGGTCTTTTCTCTTTGATCTTCTGAATTTGCATCAGCGAGCGGAGAGCATTTGTTCCCCTCTCAGATGAATCCGCGATGACTGACAGGAGAGCAAATGAGATCCCTTATCTGGTTCTTCATCTCAGCCTGTCTCCGTTTTTATTATTTTTTATGTGTTTGTGTGTGTGTGTGTGTGTGTGACATTGCGTAGGAAAAGCTAATAAAAGACTGACCAAACTGTGTGAGAGCGGGCCAAGTCTGACTCACTAATCAATGAACATCCCTGCAGACTGCTACAGACACTTCAATTACTGACACACACACACACACGCACACAGGAGCATTAAATCACACACGTATTCGGTCACACACTGGACAGTTCAATTACAGGACGGCCTTTCCTTCTCACTGCCTACAATTGATGCTGTTTGTTGGCTGGCTGCGACACACCAACGCAGCGCAGATGGCCACAAGGATGTAAACAATATAGAGGCCGGAGACAAAAGCATTATGCAAACTTGTACAAGAGTCCTTTAACTAATGAATTTTAATAAATAAACCACAGATTTAGCAGAGAAAAGCTCCTCACGGCAGAGCGCCTGTTTGCAGCTCTTTTTAAGTTTTTGAAGCTAATGACAGCGATCACAGGGAGCCAAAACGGTGAATATTATTATTATTATTATGCAAAATTATTTAATTCACTGTTAATACAAAAATATATATAAATTAGAGCAGCTTTAACAGACATTTTGGAAATATTTTTAAATAAGCCATCTGGAATAACTGTATTTGATGTACTGTTGCAGCCTTTTTCTATCATTTTAATGAAGTAATTGAAGACGGAGATACTTAAAATGTGTGTGTGACACCGAAAACATTGTTAAATACGCTATGATTATGGACTTTAGCTCCATTTAGTTAGTAGACTTTGTTGTTTGGTTTTAGTCTGTCTTTTTATCAGATTTTTTCTAAATGCCAACTGGCCAACAAGTGAAGATGTTAAATTAATGTGCACCTGCAGCGTTTGAACAGAGAAATCAGATATTTTTAACCGTCTTTGGCTTTCACAACTTCGTGTAAACAAGTCACAGACAGGCATTAAGTGCCAATTATGAAACCCTAATTAAGTAAAGTAAGAAGAAAAGTTTAAAAAAGAACCACAAATAATATATTTTTCTGGTTTAGATGTGAGCTCACTGTAAAACTTATAGCAGAAGAGTTTCTCTTGTGACAGTAAAATAACGATGTTCTCTGCAGGAAAGAAACAAAAAGTGAAAAACGATCAAAGAGAAAAGAGGAAAAATTTCATCTGGAATAATAAACACATCCGTGTTCACTTCTTTTGTGTGTCGAAAAAAGAGAGGCACTTCTCCAGAAGTCAATAGCACCCATCTCTTAACCGTCATAATCACTGATAATTGATATTTTTCCTGAAGCTGTCTTTAGCCTGAATGAACACACAGCAGGTTTTCATGGCTTCACTTTATGGGCACAATGCACTTGTCTTGTCACAGATATACATTATTTTTCTGTGCTCCAGCACAAGAAAAAAAATACACTCTTTATTAAATTGCAAGAAAATGACTATGAAATGACGGAGCGGATGAAAACCCTGCACCATCTGCTGTTATTACGAATCAGCCTTCTTTTCAGAGCAGCCGTCACATCTGTCACTGTCATGTAGAGTTTTGCTTCCTTTGTAAGCCAAGATGTTGTTTTTTTGTTTTTTTTTTCAAACAGCAAATTTTCTCCTTCTGGTTTCTTTCTTGCTGTACGGCATCTGAGCACATTTTGTGATCTGTCTTCATTCTTTTTGCTCATTTTGTGCAAAATGCAATGACTAAAAATTATTTTATGTGCCCCAAAATAATTTTGACTTTTGAATTTTGGCCACAAATCAGCAAATTTGACTTTGGTGAACTCTGATGCACAAACCTGCATCATCGACAAACAGTGGAGCTGTGTCGATCTTTGAGAGGGCGGAGAGTCCAAAAAGGACGAAGCTGGCAGTTGTTTTTTTATAATGAGCCTTTTGTAAAAATATTCCCAACAGTTGAACATATTGTAGTAAAGGTTTAACCTCTGTTTAGCTTGTGCTTTGGTCTAAACACCCACATGCTGCCACGCTGTTCCCAATTCTTTGTTTTTGACATTAAAATAATATCATTAACCAGGAGGAGGCCATTTGTGGCTGAAATGCCATCATGCAGAGAATAAAAGAAGAACTGTGAATAACACAGCAGGATGAAAGTATAATTTTGGGGGCTTGTTTTACTGCACCTGCAAAGAATTTAAAGATGTGAATCAAATGCATTTTTTTTCCTGACTCAGTTTTTTCAAAATTCTGCTTACAATTAAAGAAGTGCTGTCTGCATTTTAACGTGTCACCTAACAGGTATTGATCGAAAACAGAAGTTCTTTTCCTTTTGCTCCTTATGATGTTTGTGTGTTTACTTCCAGTAAATTGAGCAGCTGCTGGCTGAAGCAGAGAGATGGTCGAGTTCACATCTTTGGAGACGATAAAACCAGATTGTCTGCTCCAATAAAGAAACTGCAGCAAAGCAAACTCCACATTTAGGCCTTAATGATTGTTCAGTTCTGGATCCTCGCTGACAGTCAGCACAGAGATCCTGAAGGCTGAAATCAGCTGTGCTTAAATGAAACACATCATTTTGGAGGTTTGTTATCGAGATTCTTCAGTCTAAATTAAGATTAAATCAGATTCTGGCCCATAAATTTGATGCATTTTTTACTTGTTTTATCCAAATGCTGTTTAACTTGATGTGCCAAATGTGTAAAGTAAGTTCTTTGTTGTCTATTGTTCTTCTTTGTGGATGCGAAAGTGTGGTAAAAGTGCCAGTGAGAGGATTTTTTGTTTTTCAGTACCTGGATTGTTGAGTGTTATTCATAAACCTCCCCCAGCCGGCGACTTTAGTGTTTTGAATCAGCGCCCTCCTGGCCCACAAACCTACCTCACGATGACGCTGATGATGTAATTTCACACTTACTAAAGAAATTCAGAAAAATAACTGCCTGCTTGTGTCAAATACTATTCCTATGGAGACCATCTGCTGCATTTCTGTTTGAAGAGTTGCTCAAAAGGCAGAAGTGGGAAGGTTGCCATGGATCCTTCGGCGGCTCAAGATAGCGTCTGTGTACGTATCCAGACTTATCTCCCCCACTTCTTCTCCCTTTATATCTTCCTCTGATTCACAAAAGTTTCACGCTGCCAGGCTGGAAAGCATTCTCTCTCCGTTTTTGGGCACTTCCTCTTCCCTCTCTCTTTTTCTTTTTTTCCTCCTGCTGATTATCCTCCGTGTCCTTCCTCCTGACATCCACTTCCAACTTCTGCTCCGGAAATCACAGCTTACCCGGGAGGAGGCCACCGGGGGTCAGTGCCTGGTGGCTGGCATCTGTGTTGTGTGACACACAAACACACACACACACACATCTTGGCATATGGGCCGAGTGTGGTTTTGACAGTGAATTGTCCAAAAGCTTGACCTCCGCAGTCTGCAAATAACACAACAGATGCATTGAGAACTTTTTTTTGTGTGACAGTCTAGCAGTCTCGAAATTATGCAAGCATATGTGTCAAAGTGAAATACATTTCTACCAGTAAATCAGTGTGTATACTTAACTGGTGATACTTATTTGGTTAAAGAGAGAGATAACACCCTGCATTAGTGTTGATGCATTTCTTCTTGTTCCGACTAACAATGTCAGTGCTGTAATGTGACTGATACAATATCTGAGTGGGTGGGCACTAAAAAAAGTCAATAACAATTCCTTTTCAACACTGGCAGCTTACCAGCTCGGCACTGTGAGCTCTGTCTTTAGCGTTGTCTGTGATTTTAGCTTAGTTAGATACAGGATGCTGATGTAAAAGGACTATTTGCTGTTTGGACCCATGGAGGCAGCTGATGCTACCTGCTGGTCTGGCAGCTGCAAATGAATCAAGGTTCATTTATTCTAACAAAATGCAAACTGTACTCCTTTTATGCTACGCGAGAAATGATTTTGTTGAAGTTTGGAGGGTGAGTTTTAAGAGTTTCACAGCCTGAGAAGAGAAGTTGCTTTGTGGTCTGATACTTCTGCATTGGCTGCGGATTGGCGTTGTTTTTTTGTATCCTTCAGGCTCTGCACAGACCCATCACCTCTCCATGTGGCTAAAGCTCGGTCGATGGGAACCAGGGATGCTCTGGGCGGGTTTAATCACCAGCTGCAGAGCCCTCTTGTCCTCAGCCGCGCAGCAACCCTGCCAATTTGTAATGTTTCCAGTCCGGGATGCTTTCGAGGCTCCTCTGTCAGCAAATGATGAGGTGAAAATAATGAAGAATTGTGCAAAATGGTGAACGTTGAATGGAAAAAGTGTTTTAAAATACTAAAATTACATGTCTTTGACTATATGTGGAGAGGAAACAGCTTGTCTAAATGTCACACTTTACGAGGTTATAATGTAAACATCATGTAAAATGACAACAGGTCTCCTGGCAACACCTGCTCTCATACGTCAGTCAACCTCTGCAAATTCAGACACCGTTTCCTCAAATATGTCCACATGTTTTATCCATGTGAGGCAAAGTGTGAGCAATAGCTGCAGTATCATTGTGGTTTATATATTTAGTGGATATGTTGTCAGAAATCTAAACTTTTAGAAACTGCAAGACTTTTTTTTCTTTTATATAAAACTCTGCTGCAGGCTCGCCGGCTTCACTTGGGCGACGTGACACTACTCCAAAGTCTGAATGAGCTAAAAGACGAGTGGAAACGGAAAATATTGTTTAACACAACCTTGTTGAGAGAGGTCAGCATTAATCCGAGAGGGTGGCAGCTCTCAAACGGATGTTCGCCGTTTTGTTTCGCTCGCAAAGCGTTTACAGTCATCATCCATTTTAATGTTAAGAGGCTTCTCATCGAGTTTCATACCGGTCGAAATAACTCCCCGCAGCTGCATGCACGATGACGACTCAAACAGGCAAAACAGACATATTATTTCTATGAAAATGTCACACTTTATTACTTTAATTGCACTTTTGCTTCGCCGTAGAGCCCCTCGCACACTCGAGCTCGTGTGTAGGTGGGTCGGATGGGCTGTCTGGGAAAATGTCAAAGGAGACAGAAAGAGAAAAGGAGAGGAGGAAACAGCGCCGGGGTTGACATTGATCTTCCTTTTACGCTGATGCATATTGTATGACTCACTCGTTTGTGACGGGGCGTGTGTGCGTGGGCGTCCCGAGGTGTGTGCTCGCCACGTTTCTCCGTGCACTCATCGTACATTTTTTTGTTTGAGCGTTTAACCTGATTTGTGGCACGGTGTGTTCTCAATTTGCTTCGAGATGCTTTTTTTTTTCATTTTTAATCATCTCAAGTGTCCCCAGTGAGCTTACGCTGTAGACGTGCTCTGCGGAAATTGGCTCAGCCGCATGGCTAGCTATCTTTTTCACTTTCAGTCTGGAGTGAGAAACATTATGGATACTCAAAATAGAGCAAAAATAGATGGACGTGTGACCTTAATGTTAAAGAAGAAAAAAAGCCTCGCCACATTGATCTGGAAGTCATGAATATCAGTGAGCTTTCTGAAAGAGACATTTTGAGGCAAACCAACGAGAAAAAACGCACATTATTGGCTTTTCTAGCAAAAGTCAACCCTTGCTGCTTATTAACACGACAGAGTTTGTGTAGGCTCCATCTGCGGAGCGTGCGGACGTGCGGAGGAAGGTGCTGTGCGAGTTGTGTAATGAGATCACTTCATGAAAGATAAAAACAAATCTCCTTCTTTCTGTGTCTGTCATGAAGTACCCTCCTCTCTTTTTTTTTTTTTTGCACCTACACTCTGTGCATCATCTCGCGGAGGGATCGGCTCCCCTCGCGGTCCCACAGCACTCTTATCTTCTTCAGCGGGGGCCGCCCACTGCCGCTGAGAGCAAGGTGTGAATTGACATCAACAGTCATTACCACGGCGGCCTATTCTGCCTGGCCAGCATATGTGTCAGATGGTGCCTCCATATGCAGAGTGTGAGGAAAGTTGGGAGGAAAAGTTGCCTGTGAAACATGGTGTTTGTCTCACGTCGGTGTGGCCATGTGGGACGGAGGGTTTCAAAAGCTGCATGTCTGAGATGTTTGGTAATCCAACTAAGTTTATAGGTTTTGGTAACAGGGAAAAAAATATCACTAAATTAGATCCCAAAAGAGGGAAGAGTCAGGCTGAGTCACAGAGAAATGAAATAAAACACAATATTTCCACCTCACAGACATCTTTAAGGAGATGTTTCAAAGAAGAGCACAGTTATAAAGAAAAAAAACACTTCAGAGTTTATCTGAAAAGTTCCCAATGATAAACTGTGGAGTTTTAAACATGAACACATGAGTTCCTTCAACAATCTGTTAAAACACAGAAGAGACTCGGACTATAAACACACGAGGTAATGAGGAACAGGTGGAAACAATCAGGGCGGGGCAGACAATCACAGCAGGAAGCACACAATGGGAGGAAGTTAAGGGACCTGAAACGAGATGAGACTTTCAAAATAAATCAGTTTCTGTGATAAATGAGGAAGTGATGCGAAACTGGTCCAGTATTTGTTAGCTGGCAAGTCGATTAACAGATTGTAAATACTTAAAAACAAAGAATGACTGACTGTTAAACCACAATAAGCCATTTTATGTTGTGAAGTTTGTTTAATACAGATGATGTGAGAAATATTTGGATGATGTTAAGTCCTTTGAAGAGACCTTTGATGGAGCTGTGCTCAGTAAAAAGGCATGAGAATAATTATTTTTACTGTGTCGTAATAAATATAATCTGCTCTTTATGGAGTGATTAATATTTCTAAGTAACCTGCCCATCACTGCTTTAATATTATAACACAAACTTGCTTCAGGCATTTGTTCTTCTGTGCTCGTTTTAATGAGGCTTTTTTCTGTATTTATTGGAGGACTGATGCTCTGTGTACACATGCTCTTTCTCAGTAACTCTCCATTAATGCTCTTCAGTTTAACCTTTTGCAACCCTGACAAGTGGCTCCCATCTCTCTCTGGTGTACCTGCCTCCTCCCCACCTACTCTCCTCCGTTTGTGATACCTTTAAGTAGCTCTCAGGAACAGTGCAAGGCAGGATCGCTCTTCTAAATGGTAAAGCGAGCTGTGGGAGGTTACCCACGAGAAAGTATTGAAACAACCTCCTTTATGCGGTTTCATAACTTTTACTCAGTTCTCAGTCTGTTGCTGCTCTCACTTTTATGATTTTCTGCTCACGTCACCTGTGGATTTGTGTAGTGATGACAATCCAAGCAAGCTTCTGAATGGCAGTACTTACCAAAACACTCCTTCCTTTGCTAAGACTGGGATGCTGCATCAAATATTATCCACAAAGACACAAATTAGGACACGATTTCACTTGGCAGCTCTTTTTTGGACCTTTTTAGCTGCCAGTAGAGTCTTATGTTGGAACAGATTTAACGGCAGAACAGACTGACACAGACAAACTTTGTCTTTGGACTTAAAAACACAAAACTAATGCACCGGTGAACTGAGCTGGGTGAGCAATTACCCCTCCAGTGCCTCCATGTTTGAAAAAACACTGCAAAAGTGCCACTTAGATGCTTTTATGGTGGATAAAACACGATTATGTGCCCGCTAGGGTGACCCAGCGTGCAAGACAACATGATAAAGTGACCTGAAATGGCCTGTCAGTGCTGAAAACACAGTCCAGTGCACTAATAGATGCCCATCCAGTGGAGAAAATGCAATGCAGTGCTATAAACCACATATATAAGTCCACCACTGGGTGAATATATCTGCAGACTTCCTAACAAAACTACACGTTCGTTCAGAGACATCAACCAGTTTTCTTATTGCACATTGTTTTACAGTCAGATGTGGTGGAAAAGACTCTGCAGAGAGAGACGAATCAAACAAAAACAGAAGGAACATTGGATCAATTACAACACAAGAGCAGCACTGACAAGAGTATCAACAGCATGTCACATTATAGAGGATGGATATGACGGGAATGACAGACAGCTACGCTACAGAATCAGCTGCTGCATCGCAAAAATGAAACCTCTGTCATACAAACTGCAGCAATACCCTGTTTATTATAAAATAATAATTATAAAATACAAATGAGATGCAACCAGGAGGGTCTGTTCCAGGTGAGGCTGAAAGAAAAAGATAAAGAAAGCAGGTGACCCGTCAGTATGATGGATGTTAATGCAGCTCTACAGGCCTCCTCCTTTCTCCTCTCTCTCCAGCTGCTCTCGTGTTTCACCCGCGAGTGGTGCGACCCACTTTCACCCAGCACGCGAGGTGGTCATCTAACACAAGAGGAGGCACACAGGTTTGTTTTCTGCTGTTTCTACACTGTCACACAAACAGGATCAGAAATACAAAGATGACTCTTATGCACAATACACACACATGGATTTGATATTACTTTTAGTGTTATGGGTGAGTGTTAATTAGTTTTTTAGCCATTTTGGGGGCAGTATAATGAGATGTAAACCCGACAGAAATGGAGCAACAGTGATGTTTATTTCTCCTTTTCAGCTCTGTTTTGGTCTCCACCACCTGGCGGCTCAGACACCTGTCGCTCAGCTCTGTTTTGAGTAATATTCAAACTCTATTTGTTTTATTTGACTCGTCCTAAAGTAAGGGGAGAAAATAACACAATAACATCATAGGAACTGTACCTCACCCACATGACTATCTCCTTGACTTAATTTAAACCAGTCTTGATGTTTAACTGAACCATCTAAAAAGCTACAGCCTGCAGAGTTTTCACACATTTATGTATTTTGCAGGTGGAGTTTTTTCACTCGTCATCACAGTCGCTGTTATTAACTCGCTCATTTTGTCTGTTGCAAGAACAGATTTTCTCGCAGACAGATAAAAGAGCAGCAGTACAAAAAAGTGTGTGTTTTTGTCTCAGTGTGAGTGTGTTACAGAGGGAGGAAAGAGCTGCTGCAATTGGCGGTGATTGATGACTCATACATGAGACCAGCTGATGGACAAATGGGCTGCATGTTTTTTCATTCACAGAATTTTTTTTTTTGCCGTGCTTCCCTTTCCAGATGTCATGAATAATTCATTATGCTGGTTGTGGCGTGTTCATGTGATGTGTAGAAGAAAAAAAGAGAGAGATAGACAGGAGCGACTGCCCCAGGTTGAGAAAAATGGAAATAGCTGCATATGTCTCTTCACTTCCCTGCATCTCAATGTACCGTATGTAAGTGTAAAATTCATCACAGGATTGGAGACAGTCATTGTGTCGTGACGTGTGTGTGTGGATTTGATAAGCGGCGTCACACTGCTTCACCCGGGAACGTGCTCTGTTAAACGCCTGCAGTCACAGCTGCAGGTGACAGACTGCGCGGCCTCTTCGTGTTTGTGTTCATCTCTCCGACCAGAAAATACAATTTGTGGGCTCAGTCACGATGAGAGTGAGCAAAATATCAACCAGCCAGCGTTAACTCTCTTCCTGACATCTCAGCAGGACTGTCCAAAGAAATACATACATACAGAAAGTGTTGTTTGTTCCTGAAAAAAGCTTCTTTTCACATTTTATTATCCGTTTTTGAAGGCATTTCAAACAAGCCACTTGTTGGGTCTCTCCACGCTGAACTATAATGCAGACTTTGATATCAATCTATGGGCATGGCTTTTCATACACAAGTCCTTTGTTGATAAAACAGTAAAAGCTTTTGTTAAAAAGAGGAAAAAACATGAAACAGCAGCAACCTTTGTTGTAAAAAGGCTGCCCATCCAGCCAGAAATCCTGGAAATGTCATCCGCGCCGTGGCTCAGATGAAAGCAGCCATCATGTCGTCTCACCACGAGAACGGGGATTACTGCAAAGTGCATCTTTTTTTGATCTTCAGACAGTAAGAAATCTGTAGGAATGGCAGTATTGGGTTCAGTACATTGGCTTTTTACATAAAGTCTGAGGGAAATGCAGTCTGAGAGGAGAAACCCTTACACTGCCCCAGTAATAATAATATACTCAATTAATATAATGTACAGTATGTAATGTGTTCTGGTGCTTTGAATCCATTAAATCAAGATCCTGATGGCTCATGTGAATTAGACCTCACTGCTTAATCAATGTAATTTGCACTGATTAGAGTAAACCCACATGGGGACTTTTTTTTCTGTATCGTAACATCTGTAAAATGTTCCTCATTTTCAGCATTAGCAGCATCATTTTCGTCAGCAGATCTTTCCAGCATCAGATCTGATGTAGAAACCTTTTAGCATCTTTCATCTCACTGTTTTGGTTTTAACACTTATAAATTTTCTGTTTTGGTTCATCAGTGTCATTTTCAGCCAATGCAGCTGTGAAAAAGCTCAAATAAAGTCACCGATCACCAAAGCTGATGAGCACAACACAAAAGAAACAGTTAGAGCAGCTAAACCAGTGAACACGGTGGGAAATTTACCAGCTAAAGAGGTGGTGGAGACCAAAAATGAGCTAAAAAGAAGATTAGTATTGGACTTATTAGTTAGCATTGGACACAAACATGAGGTGGCTGCAAACATGAAAGGTGAAAAACAAATGAATGCTGCTCTTCTTTTTGGTAAAGTGCCCCCTTAATTGATCACCTGAGGAGATTTGTAAACTTTATTTAAACTTCAGTTGCTTAAAATGTTATGAATTCCCATTAGCTGGTTTTAGGATCATGCCAGTGTCCTATAATTGCGACAGGAAGTAACTTTTACACTGGCTACATGGGTAACCAAGGCGCCAATCCTCTCGTAAAACCCAGATGAGGTTTCTGCCTCGTAAGATGGCGGCTCAGGTTCCTATTTCCTGCCTTTAAAGCCTTTAAGATCTGCCTTTGTGAACATCGCTGACTGAGCCACGGCAGGTCATTTTGTGAAGAGCCTGATAAACGTTGCTCAGCTCTGCTCGGTGTGTCAGGTTGGAGGCCAACAAATCTGTCGTGAAATGCTGAAGGACCGGCTCTTTGAAAATATATAGTGTTTGAATCAGTCTCCCTATAAGGCCTGCTAAGTGTCTTATTGATTTAGTAATGCATCAGCCTGTCTTTTTCTTTTGCTTTTTCTCTTGTGGACTCTTGCTCTCTTTTTGTACCGCGAAGGAAATTCAAAGAGTTTGATAATAAAACCAACAATGAAACTGATGCAACTCCAGTTAGTCTGCTCTCGCTTGTTGTTTTTCAATGCTCATACCTTGGTTTAACACAGCCTATTTATTATTTTTTTACACGCACATGTCACAGCAAAACATTCCCAAACATGTTTAAAGTCATTTTTCTTCACTTTTTCCAGATGGACATGAATTTTAAGGTGCAGAATAAAAAGAAATGGACGTGATATCGCGGCTGTTTGGTAGCATCTGCGTCATCACGCTCATACAGATGCACAACATTCCCATTATAACCTGATATCTCTGTTACTTTGCCAAAAATATTCTTGCCTCAGCTCCATTTGCCGCCTCACATGCTCTGTTCATAGTGTCGATTCAGTGCGGGTTAAACATTTATGCACATCTTTCTTGCTAACAGGCGTTAAACGCTCCCAGCTCGGATTCCTTCGAGACTCCCCTTAAAGAAAAGAGGCTTTTCTGCCACATGTAATTGCAGAACTGTTTGCTCTAATTGGTCAATTCCTTGATGTAAGTGTCTCTGACTCAACGAACAAATGCTGCTAATTGGCAATCCAGCCTAATTCGCCACACCTTTATAATTGTGTTTGCAAATGTAATGAAGTTATTCAGAATTAAAGTCTTTTTTTTTCTCCACAGTGATTCGATTTTTGTGTCCTCTAGCTGAAACCTTTTTATCTGAATCCTATACCTGCTTGTTTTCACACATCAGAAGTAGTCCCTCCTCCATTTTTTTGATCAAATCTCCAGCTGCCTCTACAGAGCGGGGAAAGGATGACAGCAGAGATTAAAGATAACGAAGAGCTTTCTGGTGACTCATCTCAGGACTCCAGGAGTGTTGTGTGTTTTTCCCCCCTCCTCAGCTGCTCAGCCTCTCCCTGGTTTCAACATCGATGCCCAGCAGAACAGACTAATACTTCATCCACAGTCTTCTCTAGTCATTACTTTTATCCCTCCATCACTCTTTTTTCCCCTCCCTGCTCAGTTAAACCCTCCTTTGCTTTACCACCCCCTCCTCAAATCTGATCCTCCGGCTTTTTCTTGGCACGTTTCTCCTGGAGGTCACTGTTAATGCATGCCAACGGCAGCGGGGCCAGATGGCCGCAGTCTGAGCAGGGAGGACGACACAAGGGCGGCGGCGTTACACGAAACCCGCAGAGACGGCGAGACGGGAGGAGAGAGCGAGACGAGCTTCGTGTCACGTCCCTCCCTCTGCTCTTTTTCTGTTACATTTCTGCACACTTCCTGTTTTATTTTTTGAAATTCTCACTTCAGAAACTTCACTTCCTGCCCTTGTTGCATTACCAGTCAGTGCGATGACCTTCCCCACAAATAATTCATTTCACCTGGCCTCTTCCTCTTTGCAACTTGAGTAAAGCGATAAAGCAGCTTCCCAGCGTCAACGTCTCCTGGTTTTGATGTTTTGCAGTTTCTTTCCTGACCTTGCCTTTGCCTGCTCCCTGTTGGTTTTGTTCGCCTGCCTGCTGACAGACCGCCTGTGTAGAAAAACCCTTTGTTAAATAAATACTGAGGTCTCATGTGCTGAGTCGTGCATTCTTTGGTTGGGGAGCACAGATGGGGATCAAAAATGAAAATAAATATATTTATAAAATGCTTTATAACTCTCTAATCTGACCAAACACAAGGTCTAATATCTGAAACATCCCTTTCACATAACTTCTTGTGAGTTTTTTGTTGCATCTGTGCAATTTTTCTGTACTAAAAGCAATTAAGCTTCCTCTGTGTGAATATAAGACAATGTTCAGGCCACTGGTGTGCAACTTGCTTGTCCACATTACAGACCTCCCAACTCAAAAACTGAGGTAGCTCATAATAAGTAATAAAAGTTTGTAAGCCCTCGAAACTTTGAACAAGCCACCAGTTTTCTGAATTTTCAGTTAATGAAAATGAAAACGAGCTGAGCAGTGAAGCAGCGCAGCCAGAAAACTAATCACATCTGTTTCTTTCTCATTTTTCATAACACTATTACACAGAAACCCTCAAAGAGCAGTGATTTATTGTTGGTTTATTGCATTTCATTTCTTTCTGTGTAGGTGTTTTGTGCAAATTTCAACATATATATGACAATTAGAGCTTCAGCCTAACTGAGATGTATATTTCACTTTTTGTGGACACACTGAAAACACACATACAAACTGATGAATGGAAAGCTGTAAGACTGTAGCATGTAAAAGAGACCTGCAGTCTTTCTAATGGCCAGCAGGGGGCGACTCACTGGTTGCAGAAAGAAGTCAGATTTTACAAAGGTCAACTTCTAACTTGATTTATATCCTCAGCAAACATTTTCCTGATGAGTTTGTGGTCTCAATCACTAGATTTAAGTCTTCTCCAAAACAAAGTGATATTTGTTATGATTTATTGTATTTCATTGTAAATTATGGTCCTATTTAAGGAAGGTGTATGCTTTTGTCACTTCTGCCTCCAAAAACAACAGGATGGTGTCGAACTTAAAGCTTTTTCATCCACAGAGTGATGCCAGAGTGGCTACGTCCACTTCTTTTATACAAGAAACAGACTCCAATAAGTGGTGAGTTTAATTTTGTTTCTGTCGAAGTATTTCTTATCATTATCTCCTGCATCACTACTCAAAGAAATACCCACTTTCTTCTTCTGTCCACATGCACTTTCTCTCTCTCGCTATCTTGGTTCAAGGACTAAGTGGGTAAGAAAAACTCTCAAATGCAGCCGCTTTGCTTTGAAAATATTTCAGACGTTGTTCGACTCCTAATGCTCAAATCAGGTCACAAGAAACACATTTGAAAAGATATCATTTTGCAAAAAAGAAGAAAGAAACCGTCAAGCCAATAACTGCAGTATTACACATCTGCACCCTTTGAACCACATGTTAAATATGTATATAGTTTAAGTATATAATATATAAGCTGCCTCTGTGAAATTATGAATGAACACCAACCATCCAATTTCTTCCTCATCGTAGATCATTTTCTGTTATGGAAATGATGACAGTGAGGAACGACTGTGTCTTCAATGATAATTAGTCAATTACCAGTGAGATGGCTTCTTCCTGCCTCCGAATAGCAGCCTGCTAAAATGACAGTGACAAAACCTAGATGGAGGCTTAACACTGAAAAATGTCACAGGACTGAGAATAAATGAATTCATTTACAGCTTCTGTCCACATCCTTTCCCCGTATTGTTTTTTCTGTTTCTTTATCCTGTCTTTGTATGTGCCTATAAATAGTTTATTTATCTTGAGAAGTGGTAGTTCTTTCTCTTCCAGTGAAGGAAAACTTTATCTTTAAGTATACATGAAACATTAGAAATCAAACAAATTAAAATTTAACTTGTTAACGCCACACTCATTAGTTACTGTGACATCTCTCGATTCACATCTCTCCATTTGTTACTGCACAGATCCAGTAACAGTGGGATATTATCAGCCGTAGCTCAACAGAAAACATGTTTTTTGGCTGACTTTTCAGCATCTCCCTTGTGACGAGTTTGGCTCTTTTCCCTATAAACTGACCCCACAACAAAACCAATCATGCACTTTATGTTAGAGCACAAATGCATCACGTTTCTTTACACGTTTGCTGATGAATTTGTAGTTTTGGACTCACTGCTTCCAACATCTTGGCCTTTGTGCCTCATCACGGTTGCAAAATAACGATAAGACATTTGCTGTTCGGCGATTCAGAGGCGGTCGACAGCAGAAACGTGCTTATCTTAATCCTCTACTTCCTCTCCTGCCTGACCGTTTTTCAACTCTTCGTTTACACAGTATTTTTCTGATCATTTTTTTGCATCCTGCCTCTGTATGCATGAACATTTTAATGATAGTGATCTAATGAAAGCCCAGAACATCACATATATTACAAATGTGCAAATGCAAAAATATCACGTCTTTGCATTTGCAGTAGCAAAGCTGACACAAAAATAGGAAACGCCTTTCTCACGCTACGCAGGCGACCGACTCCATTATGTTGAGCCGATGACAGCCACGGGCAAATTGGATGAAAATGTGCTGTTCGAGTGCTTGCCAGGTGCCTCATTATATCCGCGATGGCTCTCATTCACTGCTAAATGCATTCTCTCCCGGTGAGGGATGACGAGGGAGGGAGACGAGGACGATTTTTCTCCATCATCCTGTCATGATATCCAGAGGAAGCCGAGGCCGGGCCGCCCCGGGGAGCTGCTCTAACTGGCCTCTGTGAAGCTGCTCGGCATCAGTCAAGTCCCCCTGAAATGCCCTCCAGCGGATGTCAGTCATGCTGCGAGAGTGAATTTACCCGACGGCGCAATTCATCAGGTGACGTTTAGGAAAATTGCTCTTTTATGGCTTTTTCCTCTTTTCTTTATTTTTACTTTCCTCCTTCGTCTTAGTTTTTCATCCCCTATTTAGTTGTTCTAATCAGAGGTCAATAAGGCCATCAGGAAATCAATGTTCTGGTTAAATAAGATTAGTTTCCCCAAAGTCCCTGAATGAAGCACACACACACACACACACACACACACACACACACAGAGAGAGAGGATCCAGTGCACGATCCGGGTCAACATTCATAAATTTATGCATGGTCATGACAAAATCTTGCTTATGATTGGCTGAAATTATCCATCGAACACCTCAAACAGCTTCAGTCAGTTTTATCAGGAATCAAATATAATATGGGAACATTTTTCTTTGCCTGGTTTGGTGGTCGTCCAATCTTCTCCACCACATCCATTATTTTCCAGGAAACTTCAAATAATTGTTTAAATTCAGCTGAGATTTTAATGAGATTTTGAAACTGAAGCTTATTAAAGAGAAAGTCTGTGAGATTTAGATGAGAACGGACTTGGAAATGAGTCCAATTTTCCATTTCTCCTTCTCTCTCGCTTCCAAAGCTCTTCCCCGCAGCGTCACTATACTTCATTACTCTTCTTCTGTATACTTATCTTTCATACAAGCTGTTGTTTTTATCATTGCTTGGTCGTTCGGTTGCTCCGAGTTAGTTCATGTTTTGTCTTGTAAAATGGCCTTTGAGGCAGCAGGTGGCGCTAGGGGAGTCTGATCTTTATAGCACATTACCCATCTCATGTCTAGACACATTAAAAGTTTAAATATTTTTAAATAACTTACTTTCTCTCACTTTTGGCTGAACGGCACAGACAGACTGTGAAGATGATGATTCGTCTGATGACAAATCCTGTAGCTTCTCCCTGCAGGAAGCAAAAACTGATTTTCAGCTGGAAGCCCAATATTCAAATAAAACTTGTTTTGTAGTTAACACCTCGAGCACCCACTCTCTGAGCCCGCAGAGTCAGTCACTGAAAGAAAAGAAATGTTGAGCGGCAGCAGGCGAGCAACCTGGAGTTACTGTTATTACAAATTATGAGCTAAACTGCGAAATGTGATTTGCATCCATAAAACCACAACAGCGAGCTAAAATATGAGCTGAGGGGAAACTGCAGAGTCAGGTGATAATAATCCTCTGTGGGTTTATCAATGGAAGTGGCACCTTCCACGTTTCAGTGATTTGATCCATCGTTAATGAAATAAGAAATATCGATTCGTCATTTGTCAGACACGAGATTGATTTCGATCTGCTCGTTTTTCATTTCTGGACGGAGAGCAAACACATTTCCCCAAACGTCAGAATTATTCTTGTAATTATGAATTTTCCCTTCAGATTTGCATTCAAATCAGGATGATATTTATATTAAAGTAAAACACAAATTAATTTTGTTCTGCATTAAACAGGAATGCACAAACATGAATTACAGGACGTGGACGATGCTGAGAGAAGTATGTCGTGGTTTTTAATAAAATCTGATGGTCAAACGATATATTGTCTGTGCGTCCCCTGTTTAATAAATATGTCACCAATGTGCATCTTTTCCTATTTCCCCCTTGCAAAAAGACAAAAGGTCAGACAGTGATAATGACTCTGCATATTATCAGCTCATATCCGAGGTACCGCCGGCCTGCGTCAAACACATCGTGATGATGGCGAAGCTGTCGGGTGGGTCCGCTGTGACCTTCGGTTTCCTCCATAAAAATCAGCCTATTTCTTTTATTTCACATATGACCATACAGAGACACTTCTTACACCTCTTCACTGAATAAACTATTCTTATCCAGGCTTACGTGTGCAGAACATTTGATGCGCTCGCTCAGGTGCTTGGCAACATCTTCTCATGTCTTCATAGAAACATACAGGAGGTGCAATTAAAGGTAAGGCCCTTCACTCCCACAGTGCTCCTGCAAACTACTTGCAGTTGCCAAAGGAAACCTGCGCTCTTCACTTGGAGGAGGAAGGCTCAGAACAAAGGCAGCAGGCTGAAACACACCCTTCGCCTCATTGTCACCACCTTTCACCAACCACTTCTACAAGCCCTCTTTCACCCAGAAAAGACCAAAGACGCTGAAGCACCGCATGGTATCAGAAAGGTTCAAAGCAACGAGGATCGGTTGGAATAGGTACATCAAGATATTACAAAAGATGAAAGTCGTTCATGTATAAATCTCAGGTCAAGATGGTTGTCATGAAGCAGCATCACCTGCCATCTCCAAAACCAAACATCCGTTTTAGAAGATGAAGCCTCGGCCAAGACCTCAAAATTCAAACTTCAAACATCATATCTTGAACACTATTTATTTTTGACAAGTCTTAAAGGGACTTCAGATACAAGAGTTGTGGTTTCTCTCTGATAAGAAATTACATTCAAAGAAAATAGTTTTTTATGTGACTCAAGCTGTGGCTCGAAGGCTGCCTACACACTCGAAACCACACACCACCTACGTTGTAAATAATCCTGTATTACAGGAGAAAATCAGAAACCCCCTCCCCGGACTGACATTATCGTATCTTGATGTGACTTGTGGAGAAATCGCAGGTAACCTCCTGAACTCCAAAAGGATGCAGAACATGTCGTCAAAATGCCAAAATAAAGGACACAATTCAGCGGTTACATTTTAAACAAAGCTTTTTCAAGTTTACCTCCAATAAACTGATTAGCTGGAATTGTGTTTAAATTGCTGTGACAACATTAACCAGTAAACTTAATACAGACTAAATAATTGGTGTGAAGAAGAAGAATTGGCAATTAGACAGAGGTCGACTGGTTTGTTTTTACTGGGTGATAAATTTTCTTCATTTTTATTCTTCTGGCTTCAGAACAGAAACCAGAGCGGTCGACCTTCTTGTCTCCACGAGACAGCGAATAACTTAACGCCAAACTCTTCCAGAAAGTGAGACTCACTCCCACCACTGGCTTCAGACTTTTCCCAAAACAGAAAAGAAGATGCTGTCCCCTCCTCCGTTAGTCTGATGAGTCACCGTGCGTTCTGTATGTGCAGCCCTGCGTGTCCTTCAGACACCCTGAGCCCCGATTAACACACAAAATCCATCAAATCATTAACCAGCTCTCCAAAACACAATCAGTGTGTGTTCAGATTTTAACTGGCGCTGATCAAAGTGGTTGAACGTCCTGTTCTGGTCCGTCTCTGAGGACTTTCTCTGAAGCATAACACACCTTTCTACAGTTCTCCTCTGGTACCTTTATCTCTAAACCTTTCTGCCACTTTCAACAGAAACTGCTAACAAGAAGCGACTGTTGCAGTTCGGACTTGGATTCCCAGTGTTTTCACAGCATTTCTCTCTCACGCACACAAAACCTCCTTGTCAGATGCACACAGTTAAATACAAATCCCATTTCCCCGTCATCTAGTCGCAGTTGAAACAGGAAATATTGCTCAATTATGCTGGAATGATGTAATAGACTCAGTGATTAACAGCACACTTGAACCTCACCCCCACTTTGGAGTGAGATCTTCTGAAACGGCTCGTTTCCATAAATAAACAGTATCACGCTGCCGGTTGGAGCAGTCGGATTAAAGTGCAGAGGAGCGAAGGGAGCCAAGGTAATGTGATTAAACGTAATTAAGAAAACAGTTGGATCAGACAGGCGGAATCGCTCAAACTAACCGAATCAAAGACGACGACAGCGTACGTCAGCACTTTTATTTGTTGTTGTTGCACATACAGTAGTCTTTACCCCTGAATAAATAACATAGATTAATCCAATGTGCAAACTATATCCTGTAAATATACTCACAAAATAAAACTTTAGCATCATTCACTGACATTTTTACAGATTATCATCAAGGATTGTCGCGAAAGACTACGATAACATTTCATCCAGTCAGTGCACAGCACCGTAAAAGCATCTTAAATTTAAAATAACAAATATCTCCTGTGGATCGATTCAGTCAATGAAACACTCTCAAAAACGAACAAGAATACAGAGAGTGTGACAGATGGTCAACAGAAGGTTTTGCACAGGTTGTGAGAGGACAGCTGTTGGATTTAAAGGCGTCATCTTTGCCGTGGTGTTATTTTCAGGGCCTTATGTTGGATAAAGCCAATTTCTAATGGATTCCAGCTTTCCTCAAAAGAAGCCTGGGGCCCTTGTTTTATTGTGTTATACACAGGTTTTTTTTATCTAATGGAGTCAATTTCATGTTGGTTTGCTTTTTTAAAAAAAAGCCCAAAACTGAACAATGAACCAAAACTTAAACATCATTACATGACAGTCGCTCTGGCACTTTCTTTTGAATAACAGTCATCAAAGGTAGATTAATAGATTAATATGTTGTAGTATAATGTGACCTTTTATATAGCAGGCGAAATTTGACTCCACAGTTACACGTCATTCATTTTTATATTACACAGGTTCTTTTTTGAGCGAGGAGGAAGGTGCAAGACAGGAACAATGGCAACGATGACATCTACTGGCTGTTTTGAGGAGCTGCCTTCATAAATTTAGTGCACAGGTACACAGGTGACATTTCAGGAGGTGATTAAATTCAATCATACTGTTAGTGGCACAAATAAGAAATGCACCTCATCTCATCTCACATCTCATTTCAGGTTACAGTAAAATAATGTCACATTACAGGTTTGTTGAGCAGAAAATGACCCTGAACCTGCAGAAGCTTACAGAGGAAATCCTCCAGCTGAGATCGCTGAGCAGGAAAATGTGCACAAGCATGGATCACTGAGCTGAACAGACGTGTCAACAAAAGAGAAAATAATCAGATTACAATACAAACAACATGGGAACTGTTATCTATCCACTGCAGAGATGTTAAATTAGAGTAGGTAATCCTTTAATACATGCAGTCTGCTGGAAAACCTCTCTCAGTATTGTCAATACCTTCACAGTGGGTATGAATACGAGTTGTGTAGCATTTGAGGTATATGATCCTCTTGACTGCTCCCTTTATATTGGAACAACACATCAGGGTTTAACACGTTTACTTGGCGAGACTCGAGCCAGTTAACAAGCTCTTTATCTACGAGCCACCTCTTCAGACCGTTTGCTACGCTGCTCATTGATCCCCTCTGGGAAGAATGAAATCTCTTGGTAACTTCATGAAAGTGCAGTAATTCAAGACATCAGTCGAAACTTTGGCATCAGGTCGTCTCACATTAATGAGATAAATACAAAACAACAACAAGCAACAGCAGCTGGTTGAGGTAATAAAAGATGAATTGGGTTTTTTTTTTGGAAGGTCTGGGAATGTTTCTCTTTGGTTGATAATGTTCATGCCAATCACACTGCTTTTAAACTGATTAGGTGGTGCTGAATGAGAAGGACGGATTTAGGAGACATTTCTTTGCTGCTCTTGGAAAAGGCAATTCAGCTTTAGAGATGCTGATATGCTACGAGAGAGGCCTCTTGTAGAAAAAAGATCATCATGTCATTGCTTTAGAAAGCATCAGTCAGACAGAAGAGTCTTTTAAACACAAGTTAACTCTCTCATTCATTCCAGCATTAAGTCAATTCAGTCATAACAAAGAGGCCAAACAAGAAGGCACTACCTGTTTCATTTCCACTTGTACAGCTGAAGGTTAAATTTCAGTCCCTGCTCTTATGTTCAGGATCAGCATCTTGAGTTAGGGAAGTGAAGGAGCAGGATTTACCCAGCTCGTACATCTCCTTATCTTCCTCTCGCCTCTCCTTCTTCACCCCATTCTTTCGATCAAACTCTGCAGTAATCTCAGCCAGTGTCTTTCCCTTAGTCTCTGGTAAAGTCAGTCCCAAAAACAAAGCAGACCCCAAACACGCCCAAGAACGGCAGGAAGCAGAAGTTCCCCAGCCCATTGACGATGAAGGGGAACAGCATCCCCATCAAGAACAGGCTCACCCACATGATCGAGCCGGCGATCATGTAGGCTGCCGGCCGAGCCGCCTGGTCAAAGATCTCGGCCGGGAGGATCCCCGTCACCCCGGCGGGGCCCAACCCGAAGCTGAGGATGTAGGAGAACACACAGACCATGCTGAGGTACGGCATCCCATCCACCCTGTGGCTCTGCAGGGTGAGAGCGACGGTGAAAACCACAGTCCAGAAAGACATGAGGCTGTACCCGCCCACAAGAAGGTACCTGCGGCCCACGCGTTCGATCAGCAGGTTACTCAGTATGGACGCGATAAACTCAGACGCCCCCGTGCCGATGGTGACGTACTGGATTTTGTCTGGAGGGATCCCCGCTTCGAGAAAGATATAGGGGGTGTAGAAGTAGATGGAGTCATTGCCGCAGAGCATCATGGCAGCGCTGGCGGCCATGACGGTTCGGAGCTGGGCTCGCAGCTCCGGATGCTTGAACAGTGACCAGGGCGTCTTGGCGTAGCTCACAGAGGTGGAGATCTGTTGCTGCTCCTGAAGAATCTCCTCTATCTCCGAGACGGGAGCCTCCCCGCCACGAAGCCTCCCAAGCGCCTGAACGCATGCCTCCCTGTCACCCCGATCGATGAGAAGGTATCTGGGGCTTTCGGGGAACCAGGGTAAGGTGAGGAGCTGGATCAACGCCGGCAAAGTGTTGCTGGCTAGCAAGTAAGGCCAAAGAGGCTCTGAGCCCAGCAGCGCGGTGACTCCAACAACCTGACCCAAGAAGATCCCAAACGCGGTGAAGACGGCAGACGAGAAAGCAACAGCGCCCCGCAGGTGTCTGGGGGCGCTTTCCCCGAAATACATGGGCTGGACGTTCATGCTGACCCCCGCGTTCATCCCCACGAGAAAACGAGCTACGATGATCATCTCAAACGACCGAGCCGCTTTGCACGCAAGCACGAGGACGGCGCCGGCGAACAGGAAGGCATTATTGAGGAGCAGCGAGTTCTTCCTCCCGAAGCGGACGGCCAGAGGCCCGGCGAGCAGGGCGCCGAACATGCCTCCCAGCGTGAAGGCCGACACGATGAGAGTCCATATGAGGGTCACCTGGGGCGTGTCCAGGCCGACGCCCCATCGCTCCACGTAGGTTTCGTTAATGAAGCTCTGGATGTAGCTGGTGGGGGCGCTGATGATCGAGATGTTGTAGCCGTACAGGAAGGTGCCTCCGATGGCGGCGGAGAACACGGTCAAAGCGAGCATCCTGGTCCCGCCCGAAGGTCTGCTGGCTTCTTCAGGCTCTGCATCACCTGTGGAGCTCACCTGAAGAGGATAAGCAGACATGACTGCGCCCTTACCTCTACAAACTCACCTCCTTATCACAGTTAGCTCTTGTAAGCTTTAGTCTACCAGATTTAACAAAACATGTCATGAAAAACGAATCTCTGATCTTCTCACACTGCTAAAGGTCTTTGGGGTGTTTGAAACGAAAGGAACCTGTCACGCTCTCAAACACTTCCTGATACATTGTGTTTTAATTTTTTCCTCATTTTAACCTCCCAGGCAACAGCATGCAAAAAAAAAAAAACTCTGAAATAACAACCAAACAATGCAAATGTCTCTGTGAGCAGCTTGTGCTTCTCAGCTGGGAGAGAAATGCAACAAAAAACACGCAAAAGGGTAAAAACAACGCAAATCCACCCTGGCAGTCAGAGCTGAGGGCGTATTACTAACCTACCGAGAAAATACTACGTCATCTTTCAGCGACCGCCGCCGTCACGATTAGGTGATGAGATCAGTGATCAGATGTGAGTCACTGTCTTTTTATTTTATATTTAAAACATAAAACCTTAGAAATTAAACTCATGTAAGTCATTTTAATGATAAATATGTTTGCGTAACGTATCGATAATAAAGTGTCGTAATGAAGAAAGCGTGTTTGAACATGAACGAGCCAGCTGCTGATAATGATAATAACAATGATGATAATAATAATAATCATAATCATAATAGCCGATTGGGTTTAATTTTTTTATTCTGGATCTTTTCCGTATGCTCATTTTGCATTTATTCTGCATTTCTTCTGTGTTTGTTGAGTTTATTCTGGATTTAATCTGCATTTACTGAACCTACGGGTTCATTTTGTCTAAATGTTTTGTTTTATTCGGGATTTATTCTAACAATATGAAGAATACAGCTGTAAATTAAAAAGTTATTAACACTAGTATATTTTTCAGTGCATGTTTTCTCCTTTTTTGAAAAATATTTGTTATATATGGGGTTGTGGTGTTAAACATGAGAGCAAATTAACTTCCTATTCATGTTTGAATAGTGCAGATATTTTTGTGTATAAAGACACCTGCACATTTAAATCGCAGGTGTGTAACTTCTGATGTTATTTTTACAATAGATGCCATCTGATGCTGTGAATTGTGTCTCATTTCTCGATTTCTCAGTGTTGCCTGAGGTTTTTTTTTTTTTTATTTAACTTTCTTCTCCTCCAACAGGGCACCTTCCCCGACAAAGAGGAAGGAGGATGACAAGAGTAAACAGCGAGCTAAGGAGAAGTCCGGCGTCTTGAAAGATGCCGCTGATAAAGGCCGAGGCCGGGAGAAGAACCGCTCACGGCGCGGTGGCAGCAGCAGGTCCAAAACGCTTCTTATGAAATAAATAAAATGTTGTTCGTCCCCTGTTTTATTTTTCCACATTGATTTATATTTAATCAGTCGACATCAAACTGCTCTGTCTTGTATTTTATCGTGTTAATAGTGTTTATCTTTCACTCCACAAATCTCATTTAGGTCCAGCTCCACCTCCAGCAGCAGCTCCGGCTCCTCCAGCGGCTCCAGCTCATCCGCCTCCAGCCACTCGGGCTCATCCAGCTCTCGCTCCTCTTCCTCCTCCTCCTCATCGTCCTCGTCGAGCCCCGGCCGCCAGCGGCACAACAACAAGCGCCGCTCGCGCTCAAAGTACGAAAATCAGAATGACTGAGTGTCTGATTGTCACACAGCAGTGATGGGTCATATTATTATAAATATTAACAGAATCGTGTCCCTCCAGATCAAAATCAGCAAAGAAGGACGACAGGGACCGACGACGCCGGAGCCCCACGCCCAAACCCACCAAGGTCTACCTGGGCCGGCTGACCAGAAACGTCGTCAAGGTGAATGCTCGACCCCGCCGCTGATCTCGAGGCGCATCTGAGCGAGCTGCTTTACTGACCCAATGTTGTTTGGGGGGGTCAGGTAAACTTTTGTGCATCAGGGCAAAGCGCAAAAACAATAAAAGATAAATATATTTCTAGTATTAAGGAGGAAAATACTCACTTTTTTAACACTAAAGCATATAATGAACATAATGAAAAGTAAGAGGTAAAATATCTGTATAATTAAAGTTTTTGTCGGCAGCCCAAAATAAACAATGAAGACATAAAGAAATATAAATACACACAATTTTGAATACAGCTTGAATAACAGCTTTAATTGTTTGCAGTAACCTAATTTCCCCATTAAATAAAAAAAGATTGGTTTGAGCTGAACATTTGAGCTTGTTTATGGAAAGAAACAATCACACATAATTGTGTTAGTGAAGGTAAGCGGATTGAATCTATTATCTGATGTTTGCAGGCTCCATCATCTTGTTTGTACATGAGCATTATTAAAACGCTAAATGTAATCAGGCGCGAGCGTTTACCTGCACGAGTAATGAAAGAAACACATAAATGAGTCAGCATTATGTAATTGTGTTGCTTCATCTGGTTGCACTAAAGTGATTAACAGGGAACGTGACTCTTCTTGTCATGCTTAACATCAGTTTTTTGAAAATTTATTACCATCATTAAGCTTTTTCAGTTTTGCTTTCCTTCACAGTAAGCTGGAATTTATTCCGCTTACAGTAAAAAGAGGCAGAATAAAGGTCCCCTTCATGAAGACGAGTCAGGACTTGGTGGGTAATTTCAAAGCTCTCTGTTGTGTCTTTTTGCAGGAACACATCCAGGAGATCTTCTCCACCTACGGCAAGATCAAGATGATCGACATGCCAATGAACCGCGTCCACCCTCACCTGTCCAAAGGCTACGCCTACGTGGAGTTTGAGACCCCCGAGGAGGCAGAGAAGGCCCTGAAACACATGGACGGAGGTAGGAGGAAGACTGAAACTGAACGAGTCGGTTAAATTCTGTTAAAGCAGTAGAGGAAGATGGATGGAAGGTTTTATAATGCAGTGTAGATGAAAGTGGAGGCTCACAGACTGCTCAGTGATCATATTAATGTTTAATTAAAGCACCACTCGGTTCGATCTCAGGAGTCTTACCAGCCTAAGACAAGGAGAAAGTGCTCTTATTGTGAAAATTAGAGCAGGTTTACAATCTGGATTATTTTTCGTCCAGGTCAGATTGACGGACAGGAGATCACGGTCACGGCCGTGTTGACTCCCACAGCGCGCCCCCCCCCTCGCAGGCTGCCCCCCCCACGCAGGATGCCTCCTCCGCCGCCCATGTGGCGACGCACTCCGCCTCGGATGAGGAGGAGGTGAGCAGGATGTGATGAGTACCGCTGCTGCAGATGATGCTGGGAAAATGATGATGAACCTCATCCATTTCCTGTTTTCCTCTCAGGTCTCGGTCTCCACGGCGACGCTCTCCAGTGCGTCGCAGGTCTCGATCGCCCGGCCGCCGTCGTCACCGCTCACGCTCGAGTTCAAACTCCTCCCGCTAGTGACACAGAAACCGGCCGTCCTCCTCCTCCTCATCTGGATCTGCTCCTCTGCTGAGTCCTTCTGATCATCAGTGTGACCCAACAAACACGAAAGAGACGCACACGGACACCAAAACATTCCTCTATCCCAGAGAAACTTATTTTAGTGTGCGCTCACATTAGAGCGAACATAAACGATAAATCACCAGCATTATCTTCAAAAGTGAGACAATGAAATTAAAGCAGCTCTGAAGCTAAATGGTTAAAAAAACATGAGACTATTACACTTTAATGCTGAAAACTGAGAAGTCATTGTAACTGACCCACTTTGAATCAGAGGGAGAGGTTGTTTGTTGGGAGTGACGACTTAATCATCAGTGAGCTGTTTTTCTCAGCAGCTTTTTGAACCGACAATGCAAAAATGCAACAACGGAGACAAAATTAACACCAAGTTAACAAACAGTGCAATAAAAAATTTTTAGGAGTTTGAAAAAGGTAAAGAATAGAAATATATTTTTACCAAAAGTGATCAGTGCTAACTTAGAAATGACTCACACTTGAGTTAGATGTACTTCTGTAAAGTAAAAAAACACGCTATTGGCTGAAACACCGGTGTGGCTCTGATGTTTCATTAAAAAAATTTTAATTTATCAGAAGCTGCGTAACAGGCAATTGCCAAATTTCCATCTAAATTTTGTGCATTCAAACAGATGCACGTTTTATTCTGCGCTTGAATGTGTTTTAGTCAGCGACCATCACAGACTGACGTCACGCTGACGTGAAGCAAATGATTCGTTCTGCTTACAACAGGGCAAAGTGGAAATCATCTTTCTCTGACATCAACCGTTATAATCAGTTATTGTTAAAGAATAAACGCTGCTGCTGCTCATAGATCATGTTCAGCACTGTGTTTTATGATAAACATGTTTTCTGTGAGCCGGCTCTTCGTTTGTGACATCTTACAGTGAATCACAGTTTAAAAGGCAGCTAAACTGTAAGCGAGTGAGTCACGTTAAATATCATTTCAGCCGAAATCTAAAAATGACATTGTTGTCATCGGTGAAGAGGTCAGAGGGTTTTTGTGTTGATCACTTTTGCATCGAAAGTCCTGCCGATTTTTACAGGTTACAAAAGTTTGTAGTGAAGTTTTCTGAAGATCGAGATCTGTGTTAACATCTGTTAACATCTGTTTCATCAGTGGTGAACAAACGAACCTGCTTATGTTGTGTGTTTTATTTATTTTTCCCCTCAAATCTTATTTCGTATATTTGGCTGTGTTTGGCTTCACAATAAAGTTCATGTTTTGAACTGTAAACAGAGTTTTTGTCCACTCGTCACACCACGATGTGCTTGAACTTCCTTTATTTCTTGTGGGAGGATCACAAGGTGTGTCCCTTTTTCTGCAGAATGATCTTCGCCGTTCCTCTTCTGTGACTCTTCAAGAGTTGGATCAGTGATCAGTTTGTGTTCATTATCAGCAGAGTTAACTTTGGGTGCAGGATGCATTTCTCCGTGAGCTGTGGATCATTTTTGTATGTGATGCTGCTGTTTTTCCTTCCTGCTCCAGGTGAGCGTGACTTTAAAGACTTTGAGTTAAATTACTAAACTAAGATGTAAAATAACAGCTTGAACAAATCACACAGTTGATGTGAGTCAGGTATATTTCTGTCTGTTTTTTTCCATTTTAGGGGAACTTCAGTGTCCTACGACTGACAGATACAACATGCCAGTGTTTCCCAGCTGCTGCGATCGCGTCTCAAAGGCCTACATTCGAGAAATTGTCTGCGAGTGCTTTAAACAACAGAAAGAAATATTCAGTGATTGTAACGTAAATGCTTACATGTAAGTAAAAAAAACTTTATCTTGTAATCTATTACGCTGTAGTTTTGATTTATGAACCCAAACAGAGAAGAAAGGAAGTGCAATTTGTCATTGTTGTTTTGTGCCGTAATAACTTCTAACAAAGAGAACGTTTGTTTTCACTTTGTTGTTCTTCAAGATATTATTACACTATTTAAGTTCCCCCTAAAAAGTCTGAAGTTCTTCATCTCGAGCACTTAAACCGCAGATGTGTGTGGTTTCTTAATCTCCTGTTCTTTAAAGCCTCTGCAGCTTTTTTCATGACTTATATTGTTGTCATGTGTAAAAAAACTGTTTTGTCTTTTCAATCCTTTAGTTTTGTCACCCCGAGTAATAAGTTTTGTGTGGACCCGAATGCCAGATGGCTCCCAGCGAGACTCAAGATGTTGGAGAAAGTAAGACATGCTCTTATTTTGAAATTTATAGCTGCGATGTCAGAGAAATCTTATTTTATAAATTCATGTTATCCATTTCTCATCATCTTTCTCCCATCATCTTTCTATCTATTTGTTTTTTACCCTCTCCGAGATGAATAACCTCGATGGTGTTAATTTTATAAAACAGGATGATGTGGAGTTTAAGAGAATAACTTTTAAAGAATCCTTTTTATTATTTTATTGCACAGTCTAAACTAAAATGATCTGTTTCTCCCCACAGAGAGGAATATCTTGTATAGACATATGAGAGGCTGAAGATGAAAACGAAGCACTGCGACCTTCTGAAGCTGAAATCTTCTCTGCAAAATGTCTCCTGTCTTCTTAAAATACATAAAAAAAATATGATTAAATTATCGGACGCTATATCTCTTCTAAGCTAATAAAGTTCATTTTGAAAAGTGCTGACTTGGTGCCGTTGGTGTATTTACAGCAAAAATGGACAATGGACAAGGGACAATTTTAAAATGAAAGGAAAATATAACAAACTCTTAAAAGACGAGATCATTATTTTGAATAAATCAGTCGCTTCCTCACCAAGATAAGACAAATACAAGAGAAAACTACACCCATTCGACCTGCGTTAAGTCAACTGAGGTTAAGACCTAGTTTTGATTTTACGGTGATATCATCTACATTTTTTAGGGAACTGAAAAAAGTCCCTGCAAACGTCACGTTTTCTACATATCTGAGCTCATTTGAACTACTTTAAATATTGTTGACTGCTTTAATCTACAGCAAAGTAACCAAAGCTGTCAGACAAATGTAATGGAGTAAAAGGTTTTATATTTCCCTGTCAGATGTGGTACAAAATGGAAAAACAAGTACATCCCACCACTGCCCGCCTCCTCCAAAACTCATGAATATGTAAAACTCTTTCATTTCAAACGTTTAACTTCACTGAAAACGACACTTTCTGTGTGCAGAGGAGCGACAGGCACTTTTCAGCAGATGAATGTGATGCAAAATGAAGCTCAAACCTCCAAGTGAAGCAACAACAGAAGAGGAAGGACTTTAAACCACCAAAGCTTCACAACTTTTTAAGAAATAAAACACAAGAAAACAAAGAGTGGTAGAAAAAGAGATGTGATATTCTGATGTTTTACTTCCTGGAAAAATAGAAACAGCACAAAGTAAGTCAGCACATGGTATAAAAAATGGTGTTTAAATCTGCAGGGAAGGAAGTATTCAGATACTTTTACTAAAAAATCAACACGCTTCATAAACAAACCACAGCCTGGTTGCAGTAAATACATTCAATCCTTCTGCTGCAACAGTCCGACTCTGCTACGGCCAGAAAGTTTGACAAATGTTGAATAAACTCAGAGATCACACAGAAATACTCAATGATTATCACCACAGAGGTTGACTTTCAGCAACAGTCTGACTCTGTGAGGTCAAATGGGATTCAGAGGACTTTAAAATTATTAATACCAGCTATTTTTGAGGGCTCTTCTATACATTTGGAAAACATTTAGACATATTACAAAGAACGAAACTCATTTAAAATCAGAGTTTCAGTTCTGTGTGACGATAACAAACCATTAAAACATTGTTTGCATTCAACATGTCGTACAGGAAGATTATTCCCCTCTTTCTTTATACGCGTTCATTTCTTAAAACTACGCTCGCTGATCTGGAGAGAACAGCTCCTCTTTTAAATGGTAGTATCGCCCCCTCTTGGCCATGAGCTGCTGGTGCGTCCCCTCCTCCACCACCGTCCCTTTGTCGATGAAGACGATGTGGTCGGCCTTCTCCACCGTCTTCAGCTGGTGAGCCACCACCAGGACGGTCCGACCGCAGGACAAGACCTCCTGCAGCACCTGACACGGAAAACAGGGACAAACCACGTTCACCTCAGAGGAATCAGGCCTACTTAGCTGTTATTTATGTGTAAGGTTAAAGGAGGCGTAAATGCACTTTTAGTCATCGTTTAGTTCATTAATTTGCATTAAAAAGGAGAAAAAAATCAAGTTTCAAGACCAATAGCCTCAATAATGATGTTTAAAAGAAAACCTTTTATTTTTTTTAACATTTTATTGCCCTGGATAAAGTGTTTCTAGTCTTTGATGAATAAAATGCAGCTTAAATGGAGGACAGCTACTAAAATACAGAAGCTGTTGAAGCTAAAATGAAGCGTTCTGCCCACAGGGAGGAATCATTTGTAAAAATCTGAGAAAGGCCTTCGACAGTCGACCTTCTGAAGCTGAAATCGTCACTACGACTGACATTCGAGGCTGGATGACCCGAATGCAGAAGGTTTGCAGCTTATTTAATAAAGAAAAAGTCTTCAAATCAGACTTGATCTGTGGCTTGATTGTTGTTTTAAACTAAAGCAAACACACGTGGAAGTTGAATGCATGAATTCACACACACACGGCTAAATCTTCAGGAGCACGAAACATGACGTGGACACATGAAGCGACATTAAAAACATGAAACAAAGACACATGAACCCCCACATATATACACACACACACACACACACACACACACACACACACACACACACACACACACACACACACACACACAC